>JAWNNQ010001550.1:0-599968 GCA_035044765.1 Leucophenga montana
ACAAAAACTTTATTTAAGTCAATACCAGCTTCCAAAACAATATGGTAGCGTTTTTATATAGAGATTCTCCTTGTCGGTTTTCAGTAAGTTTGGCTAAAAGCCAAGGGACTAGTTGTCGTATTCACAGACGGCCAGCAAGACAGACGGACATATTTATATCGACTCTCCTTCTCGCGCTAATCAATCATAAATATATCTTCTCGTCTATACGACAAATATCACGATAGCATACATAATTTATTGGTTTATCTGCCTCCTTTGACATTGAAAATCGTATATGGTGCGCAGTTTATTCTTCACGTTTCGGGACAAAATGAAATTTTCGGGTGCACAATCAGGTTTTCAAATCAATTCGATATTTTCAGGACTCCAACACAAGTATTATGCATTTCTAATTAAACGAGTGCAAATCGATTTATACTCGTACTAAACCACCAAATCGATTTACACGATGATTTTTAACATTGACTATTGAAACAAAGTACGCACATGAATACTATACGAATGTCTAAACGATTATATCAAAAATGAATACCATGCAAGCTACAGACCCATCGCCATGAGTAAAAATAGCATAGTTAAAAATAAAATAATTTATAAAAACTTAAATAAAAGAAACAAAATATTTAAGAAATTTCAATGAATTGGTTAATTCTTATATACTTATATTCAAGTAAGCATAAACTTTTTGTGAATTATAAGTGTCGCAAAGTTTAATCACGAAATCCCACCTCAATGTTTTTGCAGCAGCAATACTATGTTATATATATGCTATAATAAAGATTTAATCTATAAGTTCGATCGATGTTTTCAGGCGTCAAGTTTATTATGAATCCTTTTAGGTATCGGCTGAATGCAGAAACAATTCATACAAAATTCGAAAAGTGAGCTGTGGGTTTGTATGGTGGCTTCCCGTATGAGTGCGCGTGGCATGCTAGTTGTGACATATATTTTCGATTTCAGATCAATATCTTAAAAACTGAGGGACTAGTTTTGATTCATACAGACGTGGGACAGACAGACGGACATGGTTAGTTCGATTTGTCTTGTCGAGCTAATCAAGAATATATGTATAGGATCTCTGATGGTTTGTTTAATGCGTTACATATTCCGTCACAAAACTATAACACTATTCATACTATGTATGAAGAGTATTCAAATTTTCTTGCTCTTGAACAAAGAATAGTTTATTTAAACAAATGTAAATAACATGTCATTTATTTCATATAGTTGGTATAGTCTTTGGAACGTTGGTAATATTGTAGTTATTATTCTCTTATTTTGTTCGAGAATTTTTAAATGGACCGGTACCGTACCATTATACCGAAAGTAAAATCGAAGAACCGTAACGAAACCGAAATAAATTGGTATTTGAGTTTGACTGCAACAATTAATTGATTGGTAATTCCGTGTGTGACTGTTGATAATTATATTGTGAAATGCATTTGATAGCGATATACTTCAACATTGTGGAATACTATTGAACTTCGAGACGATTTATTGGAGATAATTGCAGAAATTGCGCTGGCTCTACCTGCAATACATGTCTCGGTGGAAAGATCATTTGGCGCGCTAACTATAATCAAGCAAATACACGTGTTTCGAACTCAGCTACGAAGTTCTCATCAGTCTGCTAGCCGCACATTGCAAAAGTATGTCAAAAACATTTCTCACTGTAAAATTTGAGACTATAAATATTATACATAAACATTATAGAGATCGTATAAGTATTATAGGGAACATAACCGTACCTTTCAATCATTTCGAAGCTAATTTACTTAATTTAAATAAACATAGAATTTGTTCATTTCAAAAATCCAAAAATAATGAGAATTGTATGCATTGAATAAAAAAATGTATATATTTTTTTTTGTTTTCGCTAATAAAAAAAAAAATTAAAAATTACTTTACTTATATTAGATATTATTAGTTCTATATTTTTCAATCTGAATTCGAATTCGTAATAGGTCCATGCCGTCCGGACGTAGAGCTATTTAAGGTTATGTACACGAATGATGGATATTCTGGGTGTTTTCTAGGTTAGATACATTTATTGTAATTTGTTCGACCCACTTCATCATGTAGTACTACTCTTCTTCTTCAAAATGGCACCGTACAATATTTCTTTCAAAATTTATGGTTATGACGTGAAGTGATAAATCAGATAGAAGCGTTTGTTGAACCCTGTATATGCTTTAAATCTCATCAGGCCATCTTTAAATGGGCATAACCTTTGAAAGAAACAATCTACGACACCATACGAATGAGGGAATGTGTAGTACTTTATGAATTGTACAGGGTTGAGCTAAAAATAACCGAACTTTTAATTTAAATCATAGAGTGCGTAGCGCCATCTATTAAATGTTACCAGTGTTAAATGTTATTATCAGTATGTCTGAATAAACTATATATATTCTTGATCAGGTCGACGAGACTAGCCGTATGTCTACCTGTCTGTCCGTCTGAATGTTGTTGCGCATTTTTTGGGGACCAATTTTAATGCTACCCAGTTGAATTTTAGTACTTACACTTCTTTTTATTGCAGTTAAATAGAGTTTCAAGATTGACCCGCTACGCCATCTTTTGACTTTTTGTATGAAAACTTCTTTATTAAAGTCAATATTAGGTTGAAATGCAATGTGGTGTTTTTTTATGGTCAGCCGCTTAACATACATAGACTAACGGGCGTGGCTCGCCCATTTTTTGGGGTATCCCCCATACAAACATTCTGCCCACTTTTGTGTTTTTGTAAGAAAAACTTCTTTATTAAAGTCGATATTAGGTTGAAATGAGATATGGTGCCATTTTATTGACAGCCGCTTAACATACATAGATTTATGGGCGTGGCCCGCCCACTTTTTGGGGAATTCCCATATAAACACACTTTTATGCATTAGTTTGGAAAACGTCAATATCAACTTGAAATTCGATATGACGGCATATTACACATCTACTACATCGCTTCATACACATTTTCACATCTTTTTGGGGTGGCCCCTATTTAAGCCCCCACTTTTATGTTTTACAATACGATTTAAAATTTCGTGTGAATGGTATTAGAGCTTCGGTTCAACCGAAGTTAACGTTTTTTCTTGTTCGTTTTTCATTTGACAGGTTACAAAATGACTCACGTTTTAATAACAGCAGTTTCTGTAGTTATGTCGTAAAAGCCCAATGGAAGAAAGAGCAAATATTAAATATTGTTTTAAAGACGGTAAAAAATTTGCTGAAAAATGTACGAATTATTAAAACAAGTTTATGATGATGATTGTATGAATCATACTCAAGTTTATATGTGGTTTACACGATTTAAAATCGGTCGTGATGATCCACGACCTGGACGATCCGAAGCATCTAATCGTGCTGAGTTAGCGGAAAAAGTAAGTGAAATAATCGCAATCGATACAAATTTCACTGTGAGAATGCTGGCAGAAGAATTCAATTCATCTTACTGTACAATCTACAAAATATTAACTGAAGATTTGGATAAAATAAAGGTGTGTGCAGGTTTTGTTCCACATCAGTTAAATGATGATCAAAAAAATGATCGTGTTTGATGAAACCAGACCTTCAAAATCTTAAACGGTTCAAAAGTTACAAAGTTACGGTTCGAAATTTGATTTCAATCGGTGAAAAACTTTCGGAGATCATCGGTTATGAACACAAACGAACATTTACATTTTTTTTTTATATACAATAGATTTGTATTTTTGGGATTGATTGTAATGTGTAATTGAGCGTTCACATGCGCTTAATATATTTTGATGACACTTTTAAAGAGAGCATGCAAAAATACAAAGTATAATTCAAATTTAGTTTTGAATTTGCATGAAGACTCGTACGAGTATATCCAACATTTGAAACTGGCAACTGGTATCGATGACTGTCAGTTTGGTCTGCGCGATTAAAATTTAACTTTTCAGCGAAGTTAATCCAACAAATTATTACTCTAATATGCTCATATTGTCACGGCTTAAGATAATTTATCATAATAATAATACCACGGACTGTAGTCACCCCGAAGAGCAAGCACCAAATGGCGCGTGTTTTGCCGCGAAAGCAGTCAGCCAAAGTAAATATTAATGAAAAGCGCTTTTCTTTTTCTTTTTTTTTTTTTAAACCGCTAAAATTTACAATTTATTTGTTTAATTTATTAAAAGCTATGGCAACAATAGTTGCAGCAAAAATACTATGTAGAAAAAAATAAAAACAAAAAACGCATTGTAAAAGGTCAAACGGTCGCTTTCGTTGCTCTGCTTGAAAACAACCCCGCGAGACGCGTGCGATCCTGACCGCATTGAGCAATGTACATGATGCGCCTTTGGCTTTTGGTCATTTGGTGGACCGCAGCAATACCGAAATCCATACCATCCGAACCAAATCAGTCCACTTCAGTTTACGCTCCTTCAATTCGCGGCTGGTTGGCTACGCGCGCCTTTGTTTGTTTAGGTTTTTTTTTTTTGTAGATGCGCAGCAGCCGCAAACAAAAAACTCCTTTTTTTTATGATCATATAAAATGCAACGTACAAAAATAAATAAGTTCGTGAAACCGAACAGCTAAGGATTGTCACAGCTTCATTTTGAGCAACGTCTAACGGGGTTTTTGTTTCTATTGCAGAACGAAATAAAAAATTTGAAGTAACATACACGGTGTAATCTAAAAATAACCGAATTTTTTATTTATAAAATTTATAAATTAAAATACGCATGGTATTATGTTTCAAAGCTAATATTTATTCGAAATACGATCCATTTAACTCAATACAACGTTTGAAACGCTCAACCAATTTAGCCATAGACTATTTAAACTCACTTCATGGGATGTTCTTAAGCAACTGTGTCACGGCTGCTTGTATGACTGGAAGAATGTCATCGTAAAAAGCTTCTTTTATTGCAGTTTTCTCTATTGGGAAGAGAAAATAATCGCACGGTGATAGATCAGGCGAATGGTCGCGAGTGGTCGATGAGACAAATCTATTGTTTCATCAAAATTTTTGGCCTAGTGAGGTGATGCAATATCATGCAATAAAAACAGTTGCTTTCCTTTGGAATATTCGGTCCTAACACGTAGAGCTCTCGACCACAAACGATGTAAAACTTGTAAATAATATTCTCCATTGACAGTTTGACCTACTGGAAAAAACTCCTTGCGTACAACACCCTTGAAATCATAGAAAGTTATCAATTTAGCTCGTCTTTTGACTTAAATTTTGCAGTTTGTTGCTTAGTTTCAGGATCATATTTAGAACACCATGTTTCGTCACCAGCATGATCGAATCACGAAAATCTGAATGGTTTTCAGCTGTTGAAACGATGCCTTTGCAATGCTCTACACGAACGATTTTTTGATCATCATTTAACTGATGTGGAACAAAACGATGTGGAACTAACACCTTTCTTTTAACCAAATCTTCAGTTAATATTTTGTAGATTGTACAGTAAGATGCATTTTATTCTTCTGCCAGCATTCTCACATTGAAATTTGTATCGATTGCGATTATTTCACTTATTTTTTTCACTAACTCAGCACGTTTAGATGCTTCGGATCGTCCAGGTCTTGGATCATCATTTAAATCATCACGAACGTTGCACTAATATTGTAAAGTTTGCATATGGGAGATAAACAGTTTATTATGGGCGTGGTTTGCGTGGTATTCTTCTAAACTTGACCTGCGAGATCTCGGAGATCTCGTTGTTAAAACATACAATGGACGAACAGAGAGGCTCGGCATTTGATATGTATATGTATACTTTGGGGGGGGGGCTTTATGGGCTTCTCTTCTTGGCCCCCCAGAACAGTAAATAATTAGATTTGGTATATTTGTTGTTGTTTATAAACTCGAGAAACTATTCGACCGATTTTGATGCAATATTTATGGAGTATTTTTGGAGGAAGGAGGATCCACCATATCTTACTATGGTTTTCCTAAGCATTTTGGTTCACTAAACGCAAAAATCACATAACAAATTTTTTTAATGGAAGCGTTTTTTAGATTTTAGATTTTAGATTTTTTTTTTTTTTTATTTGTGAAAGTAATTCTGACCAAAGAAGTACTTAAATTAAAGGTAATTGAGCCTTCTATAACTTTTATTTATGGTGAAAGCGACCGATTTAATGTGAAAATATGAAATTAGACTTATCATTGTCATTTCTATTTACTCCAGGCCGATATGTGAATTTTTTAGCTTGCAATTGAACTACTAAGCCGATCTTACCAATCTGAATGGAGTAGAGCAATAGGTACATGTGTATGCGATTTGATAAAGTAACGATTAACGAATGGTTCTGCTTAGGCCGAAATTGTTAAACGACATAGCTTGGAAATAGACCGCTTCGAAAAACCGTGTTTCGTTTTCAAGGTTACGACTCGAACTAGTTTAGGCCAAGAACCCATTGTGCCGGTTGAACCCTGCAGACTTTTATGATAACCAAATCATTGACTTGTAAATTTTCTGATTCTTGGCAACACTTGGCACGTTTTTGAAGATGTGCAAGCCCATTGAGGGACCATTGCTTCCAAAAAATGCGTATCATGTTCTGTTGGTTGATGAGCTAGCATGGAGTCTCCGATCAGAAAATGTGCTGGGGTTAGGCAGTATATAGACATCAGGTACCAAATGAACTCTGTACAATAACCCAGCGCCATCATCAACTAATTTTTTTCCACGATTTTTGCTTTATTTGATGCAATGCTAAGTGTGGAAAATGTATTCATTAAAGTGAAAAATTGTTTGCGCGTTATCTGCATAACATTTTTCCTTCAATACGCTCCAAAAGAAAGAAATCGAGTGGCGTCTAATCGCAGCTCCGAGATGACCAATTGACAATTTCCGAAACCGCCAATTACACGAAAATATTGGTGGCGCGCGTGGCGGTGTGGCAAGTTGCGCACCGTCTCGCTGAAACCCGACCTCATCGAAATAAATTTTTTTTTTTTCAATTCATGTCACAAAAAGGTCAGATATCATGTCTCATGATAGAGGTCACCATTGATCGTAACGGCGAGATCAGTCCTGTTTTCGAAGAAAAAGTGTACAATCACATCGCCACACCCAAATCCACACCACACAGAGGCTCAATCAGGATGCATGAGCAACTCTACACTACGCACAATGATCCCAAATCCAAAAAAAAGGTGGCCATAATTCAAAAAATTTAAGTTTTAATTTTTTTAACTGACATTACCATAAATGGGTAATCCTAATGCCCCAAATCAGGTTCGACAACTGTACTCGTACAATGGAAAAAAATCGGGCGCCCATATTTCAAAAAGGCCTTCATTTCTTTAAATTTTTAATATTTTAATATAGTAAAAAGCAATTGTTAAATAAATTTTAGCTATGGGCAAAAAATGTTTTGATGTTCGATACGGTTTTTTTTTTTTTTTTAATAAAGTAATTTGGGCATAGTTTTTCTTTTGATTGTAACTTAAATTGTCAAATTTAAAATAAAAGTATGTGAAAACCTACCACTTTGAAATCTATGATCCCGTATTTCCGGAACCCTCCTTAGTTTATCGGCTAAATGCTTGGTATGAAAACATTTGTGACCAGTAGAAATACATTTGCAAAAGTACCGTTCCGCATCCATTCAAAGGTCTAATTTTTTTAAAAAAAATATATATTATATAAATTTTATTTAGCGGCCTACTATATATTTTAGACATAGTTTAATAAATCGTCTTGAAGTTGAATAGTATTCCACAATGTTGAAGTATATCGCTATCAAATCTCTTTTCTTCATCCTTCTGCAAGTCTGTAGTATGTAGTATGTAGGTGGCTTTAGATTTCATTTGAAAAGTTCCCATTGGTTAAGTAACAAATACATAAACGATGCTTCTTAGTTTTCCATTGATTGAATTATGCAAAGATTTTACTTGCTGCATTTCACAATATAATTATCAACAGTCACACACGGAATTACCAATCAATTAATTGTTGCAGTCAAACTCAAATACCAATTTATTTCGGTTTCGTTACGGTTCTTCGATTTTACTTTCGGTATAATGGTACGGTACCGGTCCATTTAAAAATTCTCGAACAAAATAAGAGAATAATAACTACAATATTACCAACGTTCCAAAGACTATACCAACTATATGAAATAAATGACATGTTATTTACATTTGTTTAAATAAACTATTCTTTGTTCAAGAGCAAGAAAATTTGAATACTCTTCATACATAGTATGAATAGTGTTATAGTTTTGTGACGGAGTATTTAACGCATTAAACAAACCATCAGAGATCCTATACATATATTCTTGATTAGCTCGACAAGACAAATCGAACTAACCATGTCCGTCTGTCTGTCCCACGTCTGTATGAATCAAAACTAGTCCCTCAGTTTTTAAGATATTGATCTGAAATCGAAAACATATGTCACAAGCAAGCAATTCATTGAAATTTCTTAAATATTTTGTTTCTTTTATTTAAGTTTTTATAAATTGTTTTATTTTTAACTATGCCATTTTTACTAATGGCGATCGGTCTGTAGTTTGCCTGGTATTCATTTTTGATATAATCGTTTAGACATTCGTATAGTATTCATGTGCGTACTTTGTTTCAATAGTCAATGTTAAAAATCATCGTGTAAATCGATTTGGTGGTTTAGTACGAGTATAAATCGATTTGCACTCGTTTAATTAGAAATGGATAATACTTGAGAATAGAGTTTTATGTAAAAGTTCAAACAAAGTATTGGAGTCCTGAAAACCTGATTGTGCACCCGAAAATTTCATTTTGTCCCGAAACGTGAAGAATAAACTGCGCACCATATACGATTTTCAATGTCAAAGGAGGCAGATAAACCAATCGAAACGCATGGTTTTCAGTTGGCGTCTTTAGACCAGCAAAAGTGGTTTTCGAATAGGTTCAAGAATATGCAAGAGGTGTATAGATCTGAATGGATAACATTCTGAAACGCAATAAAGCTGTCTTCGTTATAAATATATGTATATGTTTATAAATACTTGTCGCAATATATCGTTTCAACTTGAAATGGTTTATTCATATTGACGGAAGTTTCACATACTATGAATTGAGAGTTGCATCCCGCCCACGTTTCAGCATAGCTCCTATACAGATCATTCGACCACTTTATGATTGTAGCATATTGAGCAAAACACTTAAAACACGGAAAGAAGGCTCGCAATGCATCACTTGCACCAAAAGAAGTAACAATATATTTTAAGAAGTATGTGAAGAAGAATTTTAAAGCTTCGGTTCTACCAAAGTTAACGTTTTCTACTGTTGATATTTAGTTTTGTTAATACTATTTCCTACCTCGCTTAACATATATTTGAGTTGGCAACTTTCATCTCCTATCATGATACTAGATAGCATAAATAGTGATTTAGTGATATCGCATTATGTATGCTATCGTGATATTTGTCGTATAGACGAGAAGATATATTTATGATTGATTAGCGCGAGAAGGAGAGTCGATATAAATATGTCCGTCTGTCTTGCTGGCCGTCTGTGAATACGACAACTAGTCCCTTGGCTTTTAGCCAAACTTACTGAAAACCGACATGGAGAATCTCTATATAAAAACGCTACCATATTGTTTTGGAAGCTGATATTGACTTAAATAAAGTTTTTATTACAAAAGCACGGTGGGTTTGTATGGATATATGGGCAAAAACTAATAAAGAAAAAGCAGATACATTGACGAAACACTTTAAATTAATATTTACAAAGATTGAATTATCAAATGCATTAAATACTTCCCTTTTTGCAATAACATTGACTACTAACTCAGAAATAAGGAGTAAAATTAAAACTCCAATGAATAAACAGGCGCCGGGATATGAATTTATATTAGGTACAACAATCAAAGAACTACCAGATATAGCAATTGCATACATCAGAAACATCTTTAAGCAGCAATAAGGCAAACTTATTTTCCTGGAGTACGGAAAGTTCCTCATATTATTGCAATATCCAAACATAATAAAGATGCAACCAAATCCAGTTCATATGGGCCAATAAATCTATTACCTGTATTATTCAAAATATTTGATAAAATAGAATCCATCTTGCCACAACAGTGACAAATTATTCACAAACCATCAATTTGACTTTAGACTAGACTATTCAATACTTGGACATTGCCAAAGCGTTTGAAAGAGTTTGGAGCAAAGGCTTACTACAGAAACTACACAAAATTGTATACATATGCCGAACCAGTTATACAAACTTCTGCAAAGTTATACATGCGACAGACACTTTTATGTGAAGTACGATGATACGGGTGTACCCCCACGCATCATGTGCTAGGTCCATATTATAGTATATCTTATATATACAGCAGACTTGCCGACACCTACAAACAATGGAGGCATGATGGATACAGTAAAATGATTGATAAAAAAAGAACATAGGAATACAAATCAGACCTTATGCAAAATATTTAGGAATAGTAATAGAATCTAAATTAAGATGGAGTCCACGCATTAAAAGAACACAGTTAAAAGAAATGAAATAAGAAGTAAATTCAATCATCTAAATTGGCTAAATTGGCATCGAGATATGGGGTACTACAAGCAAAACAAAATGCGGCAGGTTATTTCGAAGTAGTGAATTAACGACTGCAGCCCTCTTTCTTGTTTTTTTCAGCTCCGTTCTTGAATCATGAATTTGTACTTCGTTTTCGAAAATCCGTACTCACCATACTTTTGCTGGAATATAATAATAATGCCTCAATTTTCGAAAAAAAAGTCTAAAACACAAAATCTGTGTGCGTAGCAGTCGTTACAAAATAAAAGAAAAAAGACCACCTACCTATTAATAGTATAGGGTATTGCTAAAACAAAGCGACTCGAACCTACTTTGTTATAAATGGTTAAAAGTTTTTATTAACTTCCTTCCCTAATAGCACTTGTAATTCGCAAATAGTTTTTGCATATTCTTTTTCTTGAGGGAACGTCACAACTAACTTACTAACAACTTATTTTTGTTTTTTATTTATCTTATTTTTTTTGTTGCTTTCAATGTTTTGAAAAAAATATATATTTATGTCAGATTGCTTTAACACGTCTTGCATTTCTAGTTCAGCTGTCTGGCCGTTACAGGTTACTATGAAACTGGTAGCATCGAAAATCAGCAAGAAATCAGCAAATATTGAAGCCCAACAAAATACAAAATGGGCAAGATTTAACACCTGCACAAAAGACAGATCGCCTAGCAAGAGCGTAGGTGTTAAAACTCTTGCACGTTGTGGCCAGCTTGAAAATGCGGTCTTTTCTGATAAAGAAAAAATATTATTAGGAGCGAAAATTTTTAGCTTGCAGAGTTGCCAATCGTATTATTGATCAACTCGACGAGGCGGTTTAGCTATGTCTGTCTGTCTATCTGTGCGTCTATCGGTTTGGATGCGGTTGCAGCTTTTTTTGGAAGTCATGCCCAGGAGGAAGATCGCTGCATCCGGATTAACGTGGAGGCTCTACTGGTGACGCCATTGAAGAATCAGTATGGGTTCTGGATGACTTCTTTCGACGTTTATAGACGAAAGAAAGCCTTGGAACAAGTTATAGGTTTCTCAATAGAGACATAACTATTTTGTATTTTAAAACTAACGTCCCAATCATTTTTGCCTATTTCACGAATGAGCCACGTTTGGAAATTATGAAAAAATGTCGGTGGTCGTAATTTTAGGAGTGGTTACTCAAAATTTCGATCGTAATAATCGTCCCACCAGACAGACTACGAGTGCTCTAGTGGATAAATTCGAGTCATCATATTCACTATTGGACGTTCCTGTGCCTGTGAGATCAAGCATCGCATGAAGTACTTCGAATATTGCGTCCGTCGATGTCGATTCCACGCCGTTGACAGGAATTGGGAAGCTCTTAAACCACATTGTGCCGAATATTGCATAGAGATCTTAGCCGATACCCTTTCAATATCAAAACTAATTAAAGAATAGAAGTATCTCGATAATTGATTAGATTCTCGAAAAGTTTGAAAATAAAAAAAATCACAAATCTTCAATTTTCGCTTAATGGTTTTTGTTAATAAGCAAAATATGTGTTATTGGACAGCAACAGAGCGACATGTGCTTGAGGAGACTTCATTGCATTCACAAAAGGTGACCGTGGGGGGATTTCATGTCGGAGTTGTAATTGGACCATGTTTCTTCGTCGATGAAAATGTTCGCCATGTTGGAACACATTTTTTTTTTGCCCAGAATTGGATGGACAATTGATCTTATATAGGGGAAGTTCTGCGTAATCTCGAGAAATGGCCACCTCGCTCAAGCGATTTAACTTAGTTGGATTTTATAATTTATGGGGTTACGTTAAGTCGTTGATTTATGCCAACAAGTCAATAACATTAGAGGACCTCAGGAACAATATCGAACGTGAAATGTGCGGACTTAATTGTCAACATATTCTGATTTATTTACAAGATAATTTTGGCTACTTTTTAATCGAACATAAAACTATGCCAATCGCTCCTTAGATATAAATTGCTTAACGCTATACGATTTCTATGCGTTTCCGACGCGTTTTCTACGCGTTTAATGTCATATCAATCAAATTTAATATGTGAGTCTGTCAAAACTATGCAAATTGAGTGGTCAAATAGCGGTGACAATCTTACAGGGAGTCCTTTTTAAGTTAGGTCGTGTGTAGTAAAAAGAGATACAGCAATGTTGACCACTGCACTAGCCGTAGAGTGTCAGCGAACAATTGAAAGAAAGCGCGCACGTGCAGCTTGACCCTTGTCAATGAAAACGCGAGCCTTGCCGATCTTGGCAAGTGAATTTTCCTCATACATAGTTTTCCGCACAGTTGCGGCTGTGTCAAAATACATGCAGGATACTGAATTATGACAACAGAAGCATGCATTAAAGTAACCCTTTGTTCATTAGAGCTGGCCGCTGGCCGCTGTCCATTGTTGCACAGCGTGGAAAGCAGAGAAAATAGAAAAAGTCGAGCCACTGTTCGTCTGTGATAAGGGGTTTCATTCGATTTGAAGTAATTTGAAATGCATTTCAATAATTTATCATGTTTCTTGAAAAGCATCTGCTTCTGCCTTTGTCTGTGGAGCACGCGCCATTTATGTAAATGAGTGCATCCGTGTACCTGCATATTTCTATTGGAGTTTTGGATCCTTGCACCTGTCACTTTCAAGCTGCTAACTAGCATTCTCTCGCTCAATTGATTTGGCATAAATAGGAAAACAAACAACAACAAAACAACGAATTTAACGACTCATTTTCGTTGTGAGAGCGACAGGTGCCCTTTTGAGAGTTCATTGACTAGCCAAAAAGGATATACGCAGGATATATGAACAACCAAACATTGAAATGAAGAAAATAATATCGAGCACCGAAACGAACGCAAGATCATAGCAAGAAGTTTCTCAAAGTGACTTTCAGGCGGCAATCAATTTCGGCAAGTTTAAACTGTTTCGCCTGCTGCCGTTACCGAAAGCAGGACACTCGTTCTGCCAGTCTGCCCTAATGCTGAAATATGGCTTGTCCCGACAATGTCCTGACAACAGCAAGTTGTAGTTGAAAAATCACCGTATAAAAGTACCTATGTGTTTTGTATTTTCCAAAAAAAAAAAACAAACAGCAAGTTAGGCAAACGTGCTCAGAAACTGGTATCCGGAATGTCAGAATTGAGGCAATTTATGCATCAGCATTGCATCGAAGCGGAAAACTGGTTCTCAAATGCAGCGTTTAGCGTGTCTGCTACGCAAAGATACTTCATTCGTATACAAGGGGTTATCCTAAGAATGTGCCTTTTTAGTTCGCTGTTTCGCTGTTCGTTTTACGTCCTGTGCCATGCAGGTATATACGAGTATTTGCTTTTCGTAAGAAGCTCGCTTGGGAAGTTTTACTTGCTGCTGTTTGCCAAGACTTAAGTGGCAGAGTACAACGCTAATTTCATTACATTGCATCGATTTCGTGACCATATAAATATTTTATATATTGCATTAAATGTAAGTTATACATTTCTATTACTTAAGTTGCACGAATGAGCTGCATTTAATCAAAATTCATAACTACAATACAATATTCGTATATAAATAAATTTCTTCATTAAAATATTTGTTTAAAAGTTATACGATTCAAAATTAAATACCTTTATATGTCACTGTGGACGGTAGTCCACGCAAATGACGAAAGCCCACCTCAGTGTGGCTGCTGCACGCTGCTGGTAAGTCCGATCCAAATGTGTTATATACCATTAAAAAGGTCTTGAAACATACTTTAAGAAAATGTTAAAACATATAATATCGGATCACCCCAGTCCAAAATATAGAGGAGGTTGAAAAATACCCACCCTTAGCGGTATTGTATCTGGGGGGGGGGGGTGGGTGCTATCACCGCAAACCTCAAATTTTTATTTATTCTTGACGCCGAGACGAGCCCAATGGGCCCAAGATCACCAAAAAGCGGTCCGTCCACTCAAAAGTAATGAATTTTGGAAATTTTTGACGAGTTAATGAAATACAGGGTGTCTCAAAAGAAAGTTCACATTTAAAAAATCGATAAAAGAAAATTAAGTAGTTTATTGAAAAAATGTTTATTACATATTAAAATACACACTTTGGGAATTTATTTCTTAAAAATGATATTGTCCAAATGTAAACCGTTGAGTTGACGGCATTCATTCAATCGAGCACTAAAATTTTCTATTTGCGACATCGCAGCCCATACGGTCACTTTAGGTGAATGTAGGGGTTTCTGATGTTTGTGTTTTGGATTGGATTGGATTGGATCCAGTAGCGGCAATTTTGCTTGTTTACATGTCCATTAAGATGGAAATGAGCTTCATCCGAAAGATGAACAAGATGTTGGTAAACGTTGGAAAGCGCTCAATCATCTGGTTTATGAATTCAAGCCTCTGCCCAGCATCCTGAGGCTTTAATTTTTGCACCAACTGAATTTTGTAGGGCTACAGCCTTAAATCTTTGTATAAAATGCGGAACAATGATGATCTATGCACGTTTAAAGCAACAGCACGCTTCCGAATCGAAAGGTCCGGGTTGTCACGAACAGACTGAGTAACACTGTCTACGTTTTCGAACGTTCTCGAAGAACTTGAACGCCCGGATTTTGATTTTTCCAGCGTTGAACCGGTCTCTTCAAACTTCTCGACCCATTTTCTAATGAGTCGAGGGCTGGGCGCATCATATAAATGACGAACATGTCGAATACTGCAGAATTTTCTACGCGCTACAGTCGCTGAATTACCGTTTTTTTAAGACTCACGTACGCAGAACGCACGGTCCGCTCCCGAGAAACGCTCCATAGCGAGTAAATTCAAAAAAGCTAGGCTACCGATTGACATACCCTCCGCGCTCCAAGGAATAGCAATCAGCAAATCAACTGTGAACTTTCTTTTGAGACACCCTGTAGTTTGTTTGTTTGTTTGTTTGAATCCTTTATTGATATGGGATTTTAGTACACAAAAAACTAAAAAAATTTTGTTCTACAACTATTTTCAAAATGCCGGATTTTGGCGGGAAAAGCTCAAAAAAAGCTTCAACTTCAATTGGTTACTGTGGCCAAACGGCTTAATATTTTTCAACGTGTAATAGCACGTTGGAGTGGTCTTTTGAATACCTTCAAATGCATGCTACCATGGTTTTGTACAATACCTACTTAAAAAAATATAGGTCAAAATATATTTTGAAAAGTACATTTTGCAATTTTGCCGAAAAATGCAAGCAAATTTTCGTGCACATATTTGGAGTGATAGAACTTCGCGAGATTGCGCAAATTTTGATAGATAATACTTGTCAAGCCAAATCCTTGCATGCATACGCAGTGCGGGAAAGATTGTCGCTCGAAATTCACAGAACAAGAACGCGAGTTTATAAACGAACACTTTTGGGGCATTTGCAATAAATTGAGAAGCAGAAGGATTGGTTGCGGTCGTGCATAAAACGCAAATCTGTTGGCGGAAAAACAACTGCAAGTGATAAAGGAAAATTCAGCTAAGAGTATAGCAATTATTACAACATGCAGACTTTCAAAGTGTGCCAACAATTCCTTTTGGACACACTCAACATATCTCAACAATTGCTGAAATCCGTCAGATGTAAAATGGATATAGCGAGTGCTGTTGGGCAGAATAAAAATAAAACTCAGCCTCACAATAAGTCGTATGAATCGAAAGTGACTCTATTAAAATCATTCATTGAGCAGTTGCCCTCAGTTCACTCGCATTATTGCCGCAACAAAAGTAATAAACCTTACATTTCAAGTGAATTTCGCAATGTGGCGGGATTGTACAAAGCATACAATGAACATTTAAAAAGCATTAATGAGGCCTCGTCCCTGTTAGCGTTGAGAGTCTTTCGTTCAATTTTTAAGAACAACTTTAATATCGGCTTTCACCTGTCTAAAAAGGATAAATGTGCAATGTGTGAAAGTTGTAAGAATTTAGAAAAGGCAGAACAAAAAACGGTGGAGCAGACAAATGAATACCAAAACCATATTAACGACAAAGAAACATGCAAAGAAATATTTTTGCAGGAACAAAAACAAATCAAAGCGGATTCATCGTTATTATGCACCAGCTTTGACTTGCAAAAAGTTTTAAATACACCCCATAGAAAAAGCGTGACATTATTCTATTCCAGAAAATAGTACTCATACTATAAAGAAAGTGTATACGAAAATGGAACTAAAAATGGCTTTTGCTTTCTATGGGACGAGTCCGATGAAAAAAGAGGCTGCAATGAAATTTCAACAATTCTGACCCAATATTTGAAACGTGTTGATGAGCGATGAACTTGTTCTTCGATAAGTTTATACTGCGACAGCTGTGCAGGACAAAATCGAAATAGGGCTATGCTTTCCGCTCTTAAATTTTTTGTTGAAACTACAGTTTCAATAAAGAAAATAAAAATAACATACTTATTGCCTGGACATACAATGATGCACGTAGACTCTATTCACAGCACTATCGAGTCCTTTATCCGTGACAGAAACGTTTGGGCCCCTAGCGAATGGTACACCATGATATCCAATGCACGAACTCAACCAACAGGATATGAATGTATTTTAATGAATCATACAGACTTTAAAGACTGGAAAGCGTTTTCGCCAGCAATGCTTCCCGCTTCCATAAAAATTTCGTTTCAAAAGTTCTTTCATAACCCTCAAGTACGGTTATTTCGAGAATTCGGACACAAAAATAATAAATCTCAATTCGATTACACGGTCAAAACGAATTTCATCATATTCAGTCATCAAAGCTAATGGACCACTTCCATTATATAACGATTTTTTAAAAATTTCATCTGCCAAATTCAATGATTTAAAAACGCTTTGTAATAAAAACACAATTAATAAAAAATTTCATAACGAATATTTAAATCTAAAATACGCGAATACAACTAAAGATACTTTGCCAGAAACGGATGAAGAAGACAGTAAACAATAAGCTCAAAATCAAAATTGAATGAAAACAGAAAAAAGACTTTTAGCTTAACCGACACAAACATGGCACCGTAGTTCGCTAGGTTAGCTTAAAGCGAAATAAGCTTAAGCAACAAAACTCTTATATTTCGACACAAAATGCATATGTAAGGATTTGAATCTAATAATTACTCAAAATAGAGCTTAAGTTTTGAATTGCATGTCGATAGCTGCATTGAGTGCAAAGATAACAAAAAAAAAAAACCTTCTCCTGAAAAATTTACATTTTGTTGGTTAAGATATTTTCGCTGTTAGGGCTCGATATGATATGATAAGATTTTTTTTATCAGTTTGTCTGAAAGTTTGTAACGCATTAAAGTATATATATTCTTGATCAGCTCGACGAGACGAATCGATCTAGCCAAGTCCGACTGTCCGTCTGGATGTTGTTGCGCATTCTTTGGGGACCAATTTTTACGTTATCCAATTGAAATTTTGCACATATACTTCTTTTTATTGTAGTTTAATAGAGAATCAAGATTGACCTGCCACGCCCACTATTTGGGGTACGTCCCATACAAACCTACTGCCCACTTTTGACTTTTTGTAAGAAAACTTCTTTATTAAAGTCTATATTAGGTTGAAATGCAATGTAGTGCCTTTTTATGGTCAGCCACTTAGCATACATAGACTAACGGGCGTGGCCCGCCAACTATTTGGAGTAGCTCCCATACAAACCTATGGTCCACTTTTGACTTTTTGTAAGAAAAACTTTTTTATTAAAGTCAATATTAGGTTGAAATGCAATATGGTGCCTTTTAAGAGACAGCCGCTAAACATACATAAACAATTGGGCATGGCCCACCCACTTTTTGATGTAGCCCCCATACAAACCCACCGTGCAATTTTGTGTTTTTTTTTTATGAAAAAATCCTTCATTTAGATCAATATTAGCTTGCAATTTGATTTTGTGGATTTTAATGGACAACCGCTTCATATACATATACAAAGGGGCGTGTCCCGCCCACTTTTTGAGGTAGTCCCATATAAACCCACAGTTCACTTTTATGCATTTGTATGGAAAACGTCAATTTCAACTTGAAATTCGATATGGCGGCATCTTACACATCTACTACATCGCTTCATACACATCTACTAGTGAGCGTGTACCACCCCCTATTTAAACCACCAGTTTTATGTATTACAATACTATTTAAAGTTTCGTGTGAATGGTATTAGAGCTTCGATTCAACCGTAGTTAACATTTTTTCTTGTTTTTTTTTTTTTTTTTTTTTTTTGTAAATAAAGGATGTCTTTTTATCAGGTAAGTTTAATTATGTGGGAACACGCAAAAAGTTTAAAGCTTATAGCATATATTCATATTACTTTAATCAAAAGAAATTCCGTAACTGGCAGTTTGAACGGTTGGAATTCGATGCACTTTTTTATTACATAAATTTGTAGAGCGATGAGACTCAATTCAGCTGCAATGGCTTTGTCAATAAGAAAAATTGTCGCATTTGGTGCGAGAAGAAATCTAATGCTTATTCATACGCTACCGACACGGGACGAAAAATGTACGGTTTGGTGCGGTTTATGAGCTGGTGGCATCATCGTGCCATACTTCTTCAAACACGAAGAAAATTCAACAGTCACCGTCAATAGCCAAAGAGCCATGTTAGACGATTTTTGTTCCAAAACTACGTGAAAATGGTGTTGAAGGCCTTTGGTTTCATGCCATACGACTTATTGTGTGAAGAGCTTGACAATATAATGTAATCTCCAGAAAGGGAAACATTGTCTGGCCCGCAAGATTTCGTGTTATCTAATAACGCTGGACTACTTTCTGTGAGAATAATTTAAGCCGTTGATCTATGCGGACCAGCCAGCATCGATTTCAGTCTTGAAAGCCAATATCGAGCGCAAAGTGATGCAAAATTGGAGCTCAAGGTGCAGTTCCTTAGACGTCCCTATGCCCGAAATCATTTTCCATCATTAATGCCACAAAATTATATACCGAACAAAATAAAATATCTACTCATTCCTTTTATTTGTATGTGTTTAATTTCAATTTAAAGTTCTCCACCTCTCAAAACACACACTGTACACACATACGAGTATTTCTCAACTTAAAGTTACAAACTGCGATGTCATTATTTCCTACAAATTGTATTTCTTTTATACTACTCAATTGATTCATTGCGCTTTTCTTTTTTGCGTCGCAGCTTGAATTTATATAAAGTTGATTTTTTTTATTTAAATTTAATTGCAACAACAACAAAATCAGCGGATCAGCGTTTTTCATAAAAATTAATTTTCTCAGTCACGTACTACTTACATGTATATAGAAGTAGAAGTAAGAAAAACTTCGCCACAGGCGACATTTCCAAACTGATTTTCATATTCGTAAATTGCCGCCGCGCTGTGATTTTTACTTTTTCCAAAAGATGTGCGACATTTTCTTGCTGCATCGTACCAGGTGAGTTATTCTGCAAGCAGTTCCCGCTCACAACTCTTCCCAAGCGACCGATTGACTGTCTCACCGACTGACTGACTGACTGACTGACTGACTGACTGACTGACTGACTGATCTATCAAAACGTTTGACAGTTTCGTCTCAGAATATCATCAGTTGTCTGCGACAACTGACTACTTTGCATACCATCATGCATACACGTAGATGTATGTATAAACCTTCTGCCCTACTCAACTCCTTTCGCTACAATGTTGTCCCATTTTAGGATTTCTTCTAATTTGCATTTAACCCTTTTTTATTTCTCGAAGAGCGCTTGCAGCAATCAAGCAGAACACTGTCTGCCCTTAAACCTCACCTTATGCTAAATATGTCCTCTTTTTCTTTTACTTTATGGCGCATTTAGAAAGAATTATGACCGACAACAAGAACAACACAAAGAATGGAAAATGAGAAATTTAGAAACAATTTTCCTGAAAATTTCATTTTAATATTGTTTTCATTTTTTTTTTTTTTTTTTATTTTTATTTTCATATTTGTTTTTGCGCGCTCTGATTTTGTCTGCTTCTTGGGTGTTTTTGAGGCAATTACTGCTTCAATTAAATATGCAAATTTTCCAAAAAAAAAAAAAATTCGGTTTCTTTATGTATGTCAACAGAAGAGTGTCTTTTTGAATTTAGGATATCTTCGTCTGGGACATTTAATTAGTGCTAGAAGTTTTGCTAATTGCACTGAAATGATGATTTTGAAAATGTTTTATTTTTTGTTTTCTTTTGTTTTTTTTCTTTTTTGATTTATGACTATTGTTAAGCAGCAGCTATGAGAGAAAATATTCAGATTCTAAACTCAAACACAGTAGTAGAGTTACAAAGTACTGAAGCTACTTACTAAAACTAGTGTTCATAGAATTGAGGAACTCCAACTGGCGAAGACGTATCATCTTCCACTACGAAAATTCGTGCTCTTACACATCGGTTCATACAAGATAGTTTTTGAGCAGTAAAATTATCGAATTAATAAGTTATTCGCCTTACAGCATTGACGTTACATCAACACAAATAACTAATTCTTGCTCAAAACTTAAATGTCGTAGTCAATGTATTTCAATGCTTGAAGATGCTGTTGAAGCCTTTAAACAGTTCGCTTTGGATGTACTCACTTCTGAGTTGTAGTAGTGCTTCGAAAATTGCTCGTACATTGAAACGTTCTGTGTTCGTTTATGCTAAAAAATGTTTAACTTTCCAATGGAAATGTCAGCTGACATCTAACAATACTTAGGGTTGCCGAGTCGCAGAACATTGCCTTCAAATTTCTAAACGCATTTGCAAATTGCACAGGCGCGAATTCTTAAATTGCTATGGAAAAGCTTTCGAATGAGCATTTAATTTGGCTCATTAGTAGCGATCTCAATAGCAACTGCAAAGATTTAGAATACAATAGACTTAATGCTGAAATCAGTGGATTAATGAAAACCTCTCACGCCTATTTCCTGCTTTACACTTATTTTCAAAGGAGCAATATTTAATGTGCTCATGTAAATATGAATATGATTATTTTATTTTTTGTATTGGATTGGTAAGCAATTTTTTAGTTGTGTGTGACTTTGGCACAATGCAGGTTGATCATTTAAAAATTCAAGCGTGTGAAGCTATGCGGAAAGAATAAATTATGTATTTTAAAATTGATTTTAAACAAAGGTAACTTTTAGAATCTCGTATGATTACAAACTAGAGACCTATTTTGAAATAAGTACCTCAATATCAAATTGATCATATGATCATATGATATGATAGGAAAACGTTTTCAACTAGTACAGAAAATATCATATTGATTTGAATTCATATCATTCGCCACTTCAAAAATACGAACATACAAAAACAATGCGCGAGAGAGACGGATTGTGCGAAATCTAAAAATAGAAACGAAAAACAAAAAAAAAATATTTTTCTGTATGCGACGCAGTCGAGAAAAGCAATTGAATCTGATTCTGTGTTACAACTCGATTCATTAGTTGCCTTTTAGCCGATATTAAGATGATGCAACTTTTGCAAGCCAACGACGTTTGGCTTGTCGTGGTTCGAATGGCAGCTCAACCACTAGACAAATTTTTTTTTTTTTTAGTCGGCAAAAAATCAATAAAATTGAATATTTAATGACATTATATAATTTTCGATTGTCAAATCTAAACCGCGGAAGCACAAAATGAATATAAATATAATAATGAAAAAATGTTCATACTCGTAAGAAACCATAGCAGGTACAGGGCGTCTCAAAAGAAAGTTCACATTTGATTTGCTGATTGCGTCAACGCAATTATTCCGAGGGGCGCGGGAGGTATGTCAATCGGTAGCCTAGATTTCGGGAATTTAGTCGCTATCCTCAGGATGCTGAGCAGAGGCTTGAATTCATAAACCAGATGATTGAGCGCTTTCCAACGTTTACCAACATCTTGTTCATCTTTCGGATGAAGCTCATTTCCATCTTAATGGACATGTAAACAAGCAAAATTGCCGCTACTGAATCCAATCCAATCCAATCCAAAACACAAACATCAGAAACCCCTACATTCACCTAAAGTGACCGTATGGGCTGCGATGTTGCAAATAGAAAATTTTAGTGCTCGATTGAATGAATGCCGTGAACGCAACGGTTTACATTTGGACAACATCATTTTTAAGAAATAAATTCCCAAAGTGTGTATTTTAATATGTAGTAAACATTTTTTCAATAAACTACTTACTTTTTTGTATCGATTTTTTAAATGTGAGCTTCATACATTTATATAAAATAAATATGTTTTTTGGTTTTATTAATTTTAATTGAATGTTTGCTATTCAAATGTTTCGCATTTTAGTAATCATTTCTCTCACTTCTCAATCATTTAATGTAGCTGAATAAAATTTTAGAAATAAATTAAAAACAAACAAATATTTGTAAGATTTTTTGTACCACAAAGTATCTAAATATTTTACAGATAAAAAATGGAATAAAGATATAATAAGGGAGTTGGAAAGGATGAGAAGTTTGCATACAATACGCACGCCCCAATTAGTTGCCAGAAATGAAACTAAAAACTAAAAATTAAATTAAAGAGAAAGTATCTTCAAAAATAAGATTTTATAGAGTTTAATTGAAGCTTGAGTCGAGTCGACTCAGCTATGACCATCTGTCTGTCTTTCGTAAGTGTGTACAACGAGATCGTGGAGACTATAAGATAGCTATGTGCTATCATATAGCTACACTTTTGCATTCGTTCAAACCATTTGTCATAGCAGTTTTTCCATTCCTCTTGAGACACCTAAAAAACATGGTTTTTGAACGCTTCAGCTGCTTCTTCGGCGCCACGCAGTTTACCTTTGATACTCGGGAACAAGAAGAAGTCATTGGGTGTCAAATCAGGACTGTACCGAGGATGAGTCATTACTTCGATGTTTTCAGTGCTCAAAAATGCACTTGTTTGACGAGATGTGTGAGAGCTCGCATTGTCATGATGGAGAACGATTCGTCTTTGGCGTTTGGTTTTACGAATTTCTCCGAAGACTTCCGGCAAAAAAATGGTCGTGTACCACTCAGAATTGACCGTCCTACATTGCTTAAGCGGAATAGTGGCCCACTCGACCGAAGAAACAGGCGATCATTTGCTTCGCTGTGCTTCTTCCACGAACAACTTTTGTTGGATTTGGCTCGTCTTGGAATACCCACACGGTCGATTGCTGTTTTGTATCCGACTCATACGCATGTATCCATGATTCGTCACCTATCACGATTTTATACACGTCTTTTGTAGCACCACGGTCGAACTTTTTAATCATTTCCTTACACCAATCGACGCGAGCCTTTTTTTGAGCGATTGATAAATTATGGGGTATCCAACGAGAGCAAATTTTTTTTACAGCTAAGTGTTCATGCAAAATCGAATGTATTGAAGTGGAACTAATGTGCAAGGATGCCTCTATCTCACGATATGTCACATGACGATCTTGAATTATCAATACACGCACTGCATCCATGTCCAAAATCGGTTTCGGCACAACAACCGATTTTGGACGACCTTCACGGAATTCGTCGGCGACCGAACTACGACCACGATTGAATTCACTATTCCAGCGATATACTGTGGTTTTTGATGGTGCTTTATCGCCGTACAAAGAACTGAGTTCATCGACACATTCTTGTTGAGATAATCCACGTCGAAAGTTGTGAAAAATAATCCTACGAAAACCAACTCCTTTTTTGGGCAAATTGCTTTTCTTAACTCACTGTAAACAAAACAAACAGCAATTGTACATCAAAACTTAGACTTAAACTAAATCTTTATTTTTCACAAAAGAGGCCGCCACAAGTATATGAACCAATATTCGAGTTTCCAATTTCAGAGCCGAGCGTTTTAAGCTCGAAGATAATGAACGGCCGGGTCAACAAAAAAAGTTTGAAGACGAAGAATGGAAATCATTGGTCTATGTCAGCAAGCGTCTAAAAGCCATGGGATTGATTCAAAAGCAAGGAAACTGGGTGCCATACTAGTTGAAGCCGCGCGACGTCGAAAGGCTATTTTTCGCTTGTGAACAGCTCCTCGAACGTCAAAAAAGAAAGGGGTTTTTGCATCGCATTGTGACTGGCGATGAAAAGTGGATCCATTACGACAACCCCAAGTGCAAAAAGTCTTGGGTTTTGCCCGGACAGTCATCAACATCCTTCGCAAAGCTGAATATTCATGGCACGAAGCTTATACTCTGTATTTGGTGGGACCAGCGCGGCGTGATCTACTACAAGCTGCTCAAACTGAATGAAACGATCACGGGGGAACGCTAGCGTACCCAACTTATGCACTTGAGCCGCGAACTGAAGCAAAAACGGCCGGAATAAAAAGAAAGGCACGACAAAGTGATTTTGCAGCATGACAACGCTCGGCCACATGTTGCAAATCCGATCAAGACCTACTTGGAAACGCTGAAATGGCAAGTCCTACCCCATCCGCCGCATTCTCCAGACATCACTCCTTCCGACTACTACTTGTTCCGGTCGATGAAACATGGCCTGTCCCAGCAGAAGTTCATTTGATATGAACGAACAATGCACAAAATGGGTCGATGATTGGATTGCCTCAAAAGACGAGTCGTTTTTTCGAGCTGGTATCCGAAAGTTGCCAGAAAGATGGGAAAAAGTTTTGGCCAGTGATGGACAATACTGTGAATAATATATTTGCAACCATTTATGCACAATAAATCCGTAAATTTCGAAAAAAAAACGATCATTATTAATTCAAGGTCCCCATATATGTTAACACTAGTTGCGAAGAAAAATAAGGTCCGTCCGGGCAGAGATTCGGCGGTCGCCACTTGCCTGAGCGCTCCGTGCATAACTGAAATATTTTTGGTAAACCTGGACCTTCAGCCAGTCTGACTCTCGGTACGGGTAGGATAACACCACTAGTCCGGCGCCGGGTGTGAGTTAATGAGAGGAATATACAAAAGGGATGAATGTGCACAAGACTCGTTCGGTTTGATATATTGAATGGGTTAAGAGTGTATGAGACTATGATTTTACAGACGATACCATAAACAACTGGTCGACCCCACTGTCTGTTGGATGGTGCGCTTGTTGTCCGAGACTATTTATTTGCAACCAATTGCTCTCCGCTTATACACAGCTGACCTCTAAAGTGGTCATTTGCTACCCTCTTCCTACGAATTGCTTGGTGGCATCAGCCTGGCCATTGCCGAACCATCTTACAAGTTCAAAGAACTTCCAAACGACGCG
Organism: Leucophenga montana; assembly: GCA_035044765.1. NCBI lineage: Eukaryota > Metazoa > Arthropoda > Insecta > Diptera > Drosophilidae > Leucophenga > Leucophenga montana. The sequence goes on from JAWNNQ010001550.1 coordinate 25,622, forward strand.
ATTATAAAATCTAATGAATTCTATTAAAAAAAAAAACATTTCAACTTAAAAGTTCTACCACTTTCAGGCTACTAAGTATTCTTGTACTTTGTAGTTTTGTGGAAATTTGCAGCGAAACATTGCAAAACTTTGTTTGTTCTAAAATAAGTTACCAACTAAATTAGCTCTACAGCATGCCATGCACTTCCCTCTTGTTTTTTTTTTTTTTACACTCCAGTAATTTGTGTGAAATTTAATTACAACGTAAAATTTTCCAATGAACTAAGCGCAAAGTCGAATTTCTATATCCGTTTTTTCTTTTTTTTTTTTTCTTTTTTGCTTGTTTGATTTGGAAAAACGATTGTTCTGTTTTTGTGTTTGATTCGACTGGGAGTCATAAATACAATGCGAAATTGAAAATTGGGCGCAAGTTTTGCGTTGTGCCCACAAAAACAAAAACCAATACACGAATTCTAGAAACAAGAAGAAGTAGACTTAACACCCATGACTGAATTATTTCACATACCACGATTTTCAATACAAAGATTTATCATTGTTTCATATTGTGGGGTGAATTTTCTTGAAACGGTTAAGGGGGATGGAACCTAAGAAGACATTGGTAAATAATAAAAGGCGACTATCGAAGGTTTGTTAAAAAAAGAAAAAAAAATAACAATGTGTAAATTGTAACTCGCTCGTTTTTTCTTCAGATGCTTTTACATTGCGTAAATGCCGTTGCTTTGATCCTTGGTCCTGCACAACCCTCGTTCCGTTGCCTACTTTCTTCTTGCCTTCCCAGGCGACGTCGCCTTGTCCCCGTGACCAACTTTCACCGTCGGCCAAGATTTCCAGCGACGGATATCGTTTTTTATGCTTTTGATTAGTTTTAATTTGTGTGTTTGTGGCATTTTTTCTTACATGCTTCTCTTCTCTTCACCCCCTGACAAAGCCAGACTACCTTTCTGCAATGATTTCCTTTGCCGCCTAATGCTTTGAAATGATTTAATTTAAGAAAATTATATATGAGATCGCGCGAAAATAGGGCGGGCAGCAAAAGTAAAACTAGGCGCTGTGAAAATTATGTTTGACTTTGTTTTTGTTGTGATTTACGCTTTTACCTATAAATTTAATAATGGTATAATTCACGCATAGAAAACCATATATGAATGTATTCCCTCTACTAGCTACGTTTTCTTTACTCTTGAGACGCATATAGTTTACTTAAAAATTTGAAGGTTTTAATCTGTATCAATAGCTGTTAGTACACATTTTGAACCATAGTTTGCACAGTTCTACTATTAATCGAACTGATTGTCTAATGATATGTACTACATATGTATAAAAGTGTTGGGGCTAGAAAAGTCTTAGAAAAAACCTTGACTTTTTAGTAGAAGCGAAGCTTTACACTTGCCCTTTTTGCTCGGCAATGCAAGCATCAGAATATGGTGCTATATGATATACATATATATATATATATATATATATATATATATATATATATATATATATATATATATATATATATATATATATACAAATTGGAGTGTCCCGCCCACTTTTTGAGGTAGTCCCATATAAACCCACAGTTCACTTTTATGCATTTGCATGGAAAACGTCAATATCAACTTGAAATTCGATATGGCGGCATCTTACACATCAACTACATCGCTTCATACACATCTACTAGTGAGCTTTTTTGGGTAGCCACTATTTAAACCCCCACTTTTAGGTTTTACAATACTATTTAAAATTTCGTGTGAATGGTATTAAAACTTCGGTTCAACCGAAGTTAACGTTTTTTCTTGTTTTTGTATCAATTTTAAAGTTATTTGTCTGAATTCCGGTATACAATTTATTTTGGATCTATGCAGATAGAGTATCCATATCAACGTGCCACGCACGCTTGAAGGAGTACGCTCACCTTTGAAAGTTTCTGTGAAATTTGTATTTTATTTATTATTTATTTTATTATTCATTACTCCCAGCATCAACTTTCAATGCGACATCGTGACTTCTTATGAACGGACGCTTCCCATGTATACAAATGGGTGCGCACTCTTTTTTAAGCCCCATTTTTAGAATTTTGCATGAAAAAATTTTACATTACTGGCAAAATCAATTTGATGTGATGGCTTCTTAGTGGCGAACGCTTTACATAATTATGAGTGTGCATGGCCCGTCTACTTTTATGGGTAGTACCCAACACACAAACCTTTCTTATTATTTTGTTTTAGTAATCCTTTCCTTATTTTTAGTAGGACTCAAACATATCAATTGTTGTTGATAGCAATCATTTGTGATGGTTTTATTAGGTTTGATTAGCTAATAGTGGACTACACCTAGTTGATCCCACCAAATACAGAGCGTAAGCTTGGATCCATTGGCTTCGCTGTTGATGTTCATGTTGATGATTGGCAGGACTTAACTAATAACGTTTGGGATTGTCGTAGCGGTTACACTTTTCATTGCCATTCACAAGTCGATACAAAAGTCTCTTGCTTTCTTTCATGTTAAAGTTATGTGAAGTAGAACTCCTTGCAAAAACACTTTAACCGGCACAAAGTTAGATATATTCAGTGAAGTAAAAAGTGGTGTTGTTTACGCTTCAACCTAATGTATTAGATACTAAAAATATTGCTCAATGATAGTACGTTTACAGGGGAATACACTTTAGAAGGTGCAATATTGGAAATGCTCAACTTATGCCATCTCTTAGGAAACGTTACGAACTAATTCAAATACACAATATTTTAGCTTATAACTTACGAATTATGCAACTAATTTTTGAAAAGTGCAAAACAATTTTTGTTGAATATATTATTGGCTTTATTTTAAGATGTATCTCGAGATATACATAGCTGAAACCGAAAGAGCTGCTCGTTTAAACAGACGAACAGACGGATGAATAAACGAACATGTCCATATCGACTCGTCTACCGATGCTGATAAAAGAATATACTATATACTTTATAGGAACTGCCACGCCTCATTCTGCCTGTTACTTAATATACCCTATTAACCCCTTCTGAATATTACATACATTTTCAATGTATTTACAACGCTTTTCAGTAACTTGCCATGAACATTTTAAATCGGTTTGCAATAGCTTGGCTATGGATATGATTTACAACCCGGACACGTGTACACAATCCTTCCGTATTAACCTGCTACGCTTTGTACTCATTAACATACAAAAAAGGATCAGTTTAACACCTGAGGTGCAACTAATATGCTGTGCTGTATTTGATTATCTTTATGAGTTGCCGCCCGCTTAAACTGTGCCACACACCATTGATCCTTTAAATCCTATATACTCATTTGATTGTCATGCTAAGCTGTTTTTGGTTTTGCTACAATCTGTTGCCAATATATAGACAATGAATACACTGCTTACAAATATCTTTTCATTCTTTTTCTATAAATGAATCAGCATTCTTGCATAAATCTTTGCATTCATTGAGGATTTTCAAATTTTCTCAAACGGGTTTAGGTTTAGGCAAACTCATTTAGATTAACTTCACCTCCGGTAGAAATTGATGTTGAATTGCGAAAATTTGCGCTTGAGAAGTTATGAATGAAAGTGGAAGGTTTGTTTTTTAATTTTTCTTAAATGAATAGAAATTTTGTGAATAGTAAACTGTTTCGCTAGGTTGTGTAAGATTTTCGTACCTTAGATTTCAGACAGCTGCGCATTGTGTGGGTGCATTTGCATAGAAAAGAAACTCTTTCACTTTAGAAGAACAATGTAACAGAATAGACCAAAAGACAAATATAGCAAATGCTTACAATATATATCAACATACATATGTATATGTATGCATTTTAAACTGACAATTGAATCAGGATCTACTATATGAGATTCTATCTCTATATGGATCTTGTAAAATAAACACAATTATAGTTATTAGCGTAGCTTGGCTGATTGAAAGGACCATGCATAAAATTGCACGCGAAATTAATTGTAGTTGTAGTTAGTATTTTAAGAATATTGTAACATATTGAATATAGTATATTGTAATTACCCCCTCCCGCACGCTTTGTCATATTGGAACTTCGTGTTTAAAAACTAAACCAGAAAAAACTTCGGTGAAACCGACGCTTGAATAACATTCAACTGAACCTTCAAGCTCTGAACTTAGCAGGTGAAAATAAAAAAAAAAATAAAAAAAACTTTTGTAAAGCTTAATAACCTAAAACGTGGAATGTAAGTTTGTTGGGGTCTACCCTTAAAGCGTTCGTCCATAAGAAGTCGTCATGTCAAATTTCAAGTATATGTTGATTGCCATAAAAACTTTTTCAATATAAAAAAAGCCATGCTGCAGCTGTTTCAGCTAAAAAAATCTCGCCAGAGTGATCCGCCAGAAGTCACGAAATCTCAAATATCTACAGATGAAGCTCTAGCATATCTTTTAGAAAACTCATTGACAAAAAGGCAATATATGAGCACTAGATTGCTAGCCAAAAGCCGAAGTTGCAACATATTCCCAAGCTACAAGAAATTATTGGAGGCTAAGACGCAATGTCGGCCAAGTGGAATACAAATAACGGAAACGGTGTCTCAAGTGCCACTGCAATGTTTATTAGATCACACAGCTCGTCGTCTAATCACATTGCAGAAAGATATTCTAGAAGAGTATCCGGACTTGCAGGAGCTAAAATTAATTGCTAGCTATGGCTTTGATGGGTCTGCTGGGCAAACCATTCACAAGCATTGTTGTGATCAATCATTGTTTGTTACGTCGCTAAGACCCATTAAACTTATAGACAAGTTTAATAGAAATGATTGGGTAAATGCCACTCCACAGTCTGTTCGATTCTGCAGGCCTGTAAAAATGGAATTCATCAAAGTAACGGCCACTCATATAATTGCTGAAAAGTCGGATCTTGTGATAGACAAATACAAGCTTTAGTTCCTTACGAATACAAAGTCGACAATATAAAAGTCAGAATCCGAAGATTATCGACGACTCAAATACTCACAGCAACACTGATAGTGAAGATGACAGCGATTGAATTAAATTTGTTTAATTTTTTTGTATAATAATAATAATAATAATAATAATAGTAAACTTAGATTTACATTAATAATGCTATAAAAATGATACTAAACGTTTTTTATGTGGGTAATTGTTTTACTGAGGAATAAGAAAAATTAAAATTCCAGAACATTGAATTTTTTATTTAGAGTTGGTCTTCGTTAGCAAAGAATGAGTTTGACTAGCTACTTAGCCCACTCATATCTGTCTCTATCATACTCCCTTTCTCTGTTTTCCAATCTCTCTCCCTCCCTCTCTCTCTCTCTCTCTCTCTCTATATATATATATATATATATATATATATATATATATATATATATATATACATACATATATATATATATATATATATATATATATATATATATATATATATATATATATATATATATATATATATATATATATATATATATATATATATATATATATCTGTAACGCTGCTTGTACTCCAAATTAAATTGCCCATAAACAAAACTTAAATTGGACAAAATGATGCGCTACAAATACAAATATAAAATCCACCTGTCTTCATTAGCACAACACAACCGTCTCTTGAAATCCAATTGAATGAAGCCAAACTAAGCGAATTGTATTGAATTATCTAGCAAGGATATTCTCGCTATCCATTGCACCTACACTGCGATCATTTATTCATTCTTTCAGTTTTCTTGTGTCCTTATTTAGCTCTACCATTTCGAACACACTCTTCAAGATACAGGACGTAATAATTGTTGTTGTTGTTGTTGCCGCAACATTTCAGCGGACGATAACAGATCAATAGCAGTAAATACGTGTGTAAGGACCTTGAAGTAACAAGAAAGATGAATCGACGAAACGCCAGGCACACTTACAGATACTTTAAATTCGCTTGTAGTTGTAGATACAGGTGCAAATGCAGGAGTTTCGAATTTGTTCTTCATGTTCACCTTTTTTGTTTTTCCTTGTAGCGCTTCTTAGTTTTTGTTGTTTTATTTCTTTTTTTTATTTCCATACTAGTATTTTGTATTTTGAATTTTTCTGTTCTATTCCACAGTCTGTTCTTTTTTGAATTAACATAAATGGCGCACTTTTGCTGCTTATTTGGGAAACATCTAACAATGCAATAATAATTTGAATCACTTCAACAGCAGGCAAAATTATCTACTTCTATTAAATCTACTTTAAAAAAAAAAAAAAAATTCGTTAACAACTGCTGAACTTGGAGAAGAACCATAGCAAATAAAACGTTTGTCACATGCTATTATATGGGGGTAAGCTGAAAAGTCAATTGCAAATATAAACATATGGTTTTTAAGCATTTATACCATGTAATTTTAGAGTATACTAGTATTAAGTTTGTGCATATGTGCGAAGATAGTCCCAGAAGTGCCCACTCTGGATTCGGTGGATATCGCCTGTGGTTTTTTAACAAGTTTGTTTCTGACAAGAACCATCAATCGTATTTGTGTTTGGCAAACATTGCGCGCGCACATGAAAGGATGACAGACGAACTGAAAACAAGAGTGTACGGAAATTAAACTCAACTGCAACTTCGAAGTAGTGTTTGGCATTTGTTAACCGAATTATGGTCAAGTTTTTGCGTATATTTAAAACCGTGGATGAAATATGAAACTATCGAATGAGTAGTTGAAATATTGGGTTTCTTTACGTCGGTCGGATTTATGTCGGTCTAGCAGCATTTGATATTACTTTTCATAGGCTATGAAACACAAATTTAATGCAGATTATTCAAAAATTGATCATAGCATAATAATAGATGGTACCTCTCAGAAAATAACTTGTTTAACAAGAAAGAACTCTGCATACGAGTATACTCCACTGCGAGATACAGTGTTGTATCTTCTTTAAAGCTCCTTATATGTATGTATGCACCATAGATTAGCATGGGCTATATTCTTCAGTTGTCCGCTCTGAATATATGAGTGATTTTTTTATTAAACAGTGGGTGTGTACATTTTTTGATATGAAACATTTACAAGTCCTAGAGCATATATGTAGTATGCTTTAAATGTAATATTTTGCTTGCCACGCGCCATTCCTGCAGCTCATGCTGAGCGCTCATTCAGTCAACAGGATACTGGTGCCTGACTGCAGCAGCTCAGCTTAGCTCTACCACAACAAAGTGCACAAGTAGCATACACTGCTGACCAGCATAAATACATGAAAACATGTGCATCCTGAATGAAATAGGTAGGCTGGCTCGAAAACGATACATAGCAAATACACACATATAGGCCAGGTCTGTCATTCGTTCATTCATCCGAACGTGTTGTGTTCAAATGCATGTTGCAATTATCATTATCAGCACTTTAGGAGTTTTTGTACACTATATCAATAGGGTATTATGGGTACATTAAGTTTGTGCAAATGTTTGTAACAATCAAATGGAAAATTGTTTTTGCGTTCAAAAATATGAACGCCGAGAACTCTGAAACCCTTGATGGGTTTAATAATCTAAGATATACTACATAGATGTTTAGACTCTGCTACAATATCTTGAAACAGCATATCTATCCAAAAAGATTCTTAATCTCGGTACAGGGTATATGTTAGTCTAACACAATCGACAGCACCGTTCTTCCATATTTTGCAATGTGTTTTTGGCGAAAATTGATGGTTATTTGAACACTCAATGACAGCTTCGAAACGTGAGGGAAGTAAACCAATTCTTTGTAGATATTTTGCAAATGTTTTTGCACTGATGACACCTTCAGCAGCACATTAAATACACGCACATATTTCAGTTCGGTAGAATATACACGAGCTATCATTGGGTAGTTTGATTGTAGTACAGTACACTAATCAAGCATCGTTCGAACTGCGCATGCGGGTAAAGGTGCTAGAAAGCGCGCAGCGGGCAAATTGTCCTGACATTGTCCTCTATCATTCTACTCGATAGTACACTTCACTTTAGTACGCATTGCTTCCGAATTTTATGACTCTACTTTAAAAGGATACTTACGAAAAGGAGATAGATAGATAGATAGATAGATTGTATATATACTTGTGTGAATGATTGTATACACTCAAACAATTTTCAATTTTCAATTTTCTCCCCGATTTTGTGCGATGTTTTCATTACTTTTTCATTTACGAGCGTTTTAATGACATTATCAAATCGCAATTAACACCGAGTGGCGCGATTCAATATGACAATGAATATGACAATGGTTGGACAATAGAATATGACAATGGTTGGAATCAAATCGAGTGCAATAAAACTTTTAAATGCACTTCATATAAATGTCGTAAAATGTGCGAAGTTTATTATGAAATCCATAAAATAATTCATAGCTATACGAATTGAGAACTATTAGAGTATTTAATGTGTTTGTTATTGACAAAAGGCGTGTTTTGTGTTATTTTGAGTGGATAGCACTAGATATGATTTATTATAAAAAAGAATTTTACATTTAAAGCTCTTAATGAATTACATATTGTTTATAGATCGTTTGAGGATAATAACTAATAGATAACATATAGATTTTACAAACAAATCTGCAGATATCGATGAAATGTTTTTAGAGTCTTCAAGTATGAAAATGGCGGCATTGTGCATCATTACGCGCTTACTCCTTGTAGGATCAAAGGCGTATATATAAACAGTGATGCGCCTTTTAATACACTATACAAAATGTGTATTACCTATGTGCAAATTTTCGTTGAACAAAAGCGAGGCGTGACAGATACATAAAGTACATGTGTCCCACGGAAAAACGGAACTTGTTCACACGTCAGGATCTTAATTTATTTGAGGTTATGTACCCGAAAACGGCGTTTTTCCATACTTTTGAGGTTATGTACAGGGTGCAACAAATGTTTGTAGTCTGTCTCTCAAGTTACATTATTTAGTACCACTCTTACCCTTTAATTTAAATGTTCAAGATATCAATTTTTTACAAAGTTATGGGTATTCGAAGTTACGAAATATATCCCTTCGACGTCATTGTGTTACATAACCTCAAATATCTCAAAATCCTTACGTGATGGGCCAATTCTACGCTGCAAATTACTTCGGATTCGGATGAAATTACTTACTTTTCATTCGTCCTGTTACAACCAGCAATTCAAGCAGACCATCGTCATGAAATGCACTTCAATCTGCTCCACAAAATGAAAAAATCAAAGGCTTTTTGTTTAAATCCCGCCAATAATCATTAATTCCTTCAGGGTCACCCAAGTTCTATTTTAGAAAAAATTACATAAACGCAAAATAAATAAATATTATCTTATTATACGATCGATGTATTCAAAGTTACTTTTGTTCAATTGTCTTTCCGAAATTCGAAGCCTCCTTATGTCGTTGAAGCAAAAAATATTGCGTCGAGCAATATTCGGGGCGTCCCTTAAAACTCTCCAAAAAGGGAATTTGGATACAATACCGCCGACCATTTTCGCCAATAGGTTCCAACTTACGGTAGATTTGCTGGCCTTATTTATAATTGTTCTTTGCTGGCGAGCATTTAAGTTCTTTTTCGGACCTCCAGTTCTATTTGTAGCATATTTATTATGGTTCCCAAGAAAATTGTAAACAACTTTCCGGCTTCTACCAATTTTTGCAGCAATTTCTTGACCACAATTGAATTTGATACTGGTAAATAGAATAGAGAGCCAAAACATTAGCAATAATAGAACAAAATCAAAAGACTATTAACAAATAAACATTTCTGCATTAAAAGAGTAGTCATTAAGTGAGCACAATTGGAATCGTGGAGTAATTATTCGAACGAACGCATCGACTTGTGCGATAGTTATGGAACGCACTTTATACCAATTTTATATGCTACGTAGTTCTTTTTTTTTTTTGGTTATTACTTCATGAAAATGAAGCGAAAAAAATATTTTTTTATTGAAGAAAGTGCTGTTAGAGGGGGGGGTGGTTTTGTTGTTGGTTTGTGGAACGTTCCTAGCTCCCCTCTGGATACGCCAATGCGGAAAGCAATATTGAACAAAATTAATATTAATATTAATGAGACGAAATCTTCATTGCGATACATGGAAATGGAGTTGTATTTTTTGATTCAAATTAATAGTTTCACCATTAACCACTCATTAGTTCGCCTGATTTAGTACCGTTTACAATTTCGCAAATAATGCATTTGCAGGTGAAATGAAAAACGACTCGTCTTTTGAGGCAATCCAATCATAGACCCATTTTTTGCATTGTTCGTTCATCTGAAGTGAACTTCTGCTGGGACAGGCCATGTTTCATCGACCGGAACAAGTAGTAGTCGGAAGTAGCTATATCTGCAGAATACAGCGTTTCCAAGTAGATCTTGACCGGTTTTGCAACATGTGGCCGAGCGTTGTCATGCTGCAAAATCACTTTGTCGTGCCTTTCTTCGTATTCCTGCCGTTTATGCTTCAGTTCGCGGCTCAAATGCATAAGTTGGGTACGATAGCGTTTCGCCGTGATCGTTTCATTCGGTTTGAGCAGCTTGTCGCTCTGGCCTCACCAAATACAGAGCATAAGCTTCATGCCATGAATATTCAGCTTTGCAATGGATGTTGATGACAGACCGGGCAAAACCCATGACATTTTGCACTTGGGGTTGCCGTAGTAGTTTCACTTTTCATTGATAGTCACAATGCGATGCAAAAAATCCTTTCTTTTTTGGCGCTCGAGGAGCTGTTCACAAGCGAAAAATAGCCTTTCGAAGTCGCGCGGCTTCAACTCGTATGGCACCCAGTTTCCTTGCTTTTGTATCAATCCCATGGCTTTTTGACGTTTGCTGACTGTCGACTCATCCACTCCCAATGATTCTGACAACTTCTGAAGCGTTTGGCATTGGGTCACATAGAGCAATGATTCAAATTCTTGGTCTTCAAACTTTTTTTTGTTGACCCGGCCGTTGCTTATCTTCGAGCTTAAAATCACCACTTTTAAAGCGACCAAACCACCTCCGACACGTTTGTTCAGATAGAGCATGCTCGCACATTTCTTCATATTAAAGTAATGAAGAAAAAATCCCGCACAAACACTTTATCTGGTACGAAATTCGACATGTTCGAGGCAATAGTTAGTATTGTTGTTTACGTTTCAAACAAATGACAATACGTTTAAGCGGCAAGAAATTGGAAACTCGAATATTGGTTCATATACTAGCGGCGGCCGCTAGTGTGAAACGCTCATTATAAATTAAAGGTTCCAATATTAGTTAGCAGCAGTGAAATATTTAGCTCTTTTTCACTACTGAAGTAACTAGTCACTCAGAACTAGTCAAGGGGATAGTAAATGGTAATACAGCGAGTGGCAATTGACCCCTTGCAATGACATTACCATGTTAAATTCTTCAGCCAAACCCATGTTAAATAAATACAAGTGTTTTGTCTATAATAAAAATTATATTACTATAGTTACTTCAAATCTTGTATCCCTGAACAATGAGCCTACTATAGAAAAATGTGCCCTAGTTTTTCATGTCACAAGAATAAGAGAAGTTGAGACTGACACGTAGTAGTTCTATTTAGATGCAATGCATGAGACAACTATAGGCAACGGCAGCGGCAACGTCGAATTACAGAATGGGGCGAACAACTCTTTAAGTATTTCTAGTAACATAAAATATGCCTACTTATAGAGTCTCGAGTAAGGCAAATAAAAAATGGAATAACTTTCGTGATGTGCAGCACCTCGGCCGATCTATGTAATTCAGAACTATATGGTGAAGATTAACAAACACAAAAAAAACAAAAAAAAAAAGTAGATTTATCTTACAGATTTATTCTCAACAAGAGCAACTGAACTTATTTACAGATATGCCAAAATAAACAACTTAAAGACTTACATATGCAAATCCTTCACAAAGCGCGCCAACTAGTTCTAATACCGAAAATGCAAGGATTAAACACTTACCGAATTGTTCAAATGTCTGTTCAATATGCATTCAGATTGATTGCAGTTCAAGTGAAAAACAAAGATAGAACTGAGAAAACATGTTTATACAAACACTCTGAGCAAATACCTAGTTGTGTCTTAACCTTTAACTTTTTTCTCAGTTCAAAACTGTTTCAATCCAATAGTGTACCAGTTATTTTTAATTATTTGCTGCGGTCTATACGGATTGTATCTTTTCTGGGATAGCACAGAGAAAGAATTGTTTGCTGTGAAAACATAATTTGCATAAGTTGGCAATTAGCAACCCTAACTGCTAAGCATCGTCAAGAACAAAGTAAACAGATATGTAGAATGTATGAACTAGTCTGCTTGGAAATCTAATACAATTAAAATCATTTTAAATTTTAGTTTCATACAATTTAGTTATAAATTTTGAATACTCCAGCTAAAATTATAATGCAATACCATCACGTTATACCAGATGTCATACCTTGTGCGCCTTGTAACATTCTTAATGTTCGCTATCCCTGTGGAATTGAGGTTACGCCAGGCATAATACTAAGACCAGTAGAGGTCAAGGACCCACCACTCGTTTATTGGCAGGCCGAGATGAATAGCTACTATACGCTCTGCATGACCGATCCGGATGCGCCAAGTAGGCAGAAACCAAATTTTCGTGAATGGCACCATTGGCTAGTTGGCAATATTCCCGGTTGTTGCGTTTCGCGAGGTGATGTTATGAGCGAGTATATTGGTGCTGGACCACCGAAAGATACGGGTTTGCATCGTTATGTTTTGGTGGTCTATAAACAGCCATATAAGTTGGATTTCTCCGAAGTACCATGTCTGACAAATAAGAGCGCAGATGGTCGTGCCAAATTTTGCATCAGCTTTTTTGCGACAAAGTTTTGTTTGGGCGAACCCTGGGCTGCAACATTCTTTCGCGCAAAGTACGATCGCTATGTGCCGACATTGTATAAGCAATTAGGGCTATAGAACATAAAAATTGATCAAACAAGATCAAAATAGACACAACAAGGAAGCATTTGAAGCTGGAGTACAAATTTAAAATGATATGCTTGTTAAATTTTACGAATACTAATGCTGTACAATTCATAATATACTTATTTTTTCCAAATCAATTTGAATTTCTGGCCTGCATTTCTGCGCCGAATCAATCTTGCTACCCATGGATTGATCGATCGATCGATCGTTCGCTTGATTAGCTTCTCATGATCTCTTTCTAAGTAGCTAGCATTCTCAAGCGAAACATTTTGATATCCATTAGAATCGTTCGCACAAAATTGATAATGATCATTTGAGTAAGTCGCGTAAGCATGCAATTCAATCAAATTGAAGGATTTCGGCAAATCTCTTAAAAGAAATTGCAACTGTCAAGAAATAGAGCAAAGGAATAATAGTTGAAAAAGGATCCTGCAAGGATTGCACATATAATCAGCGCAAACGGTTGAAGATTTATCAGTGTACGTCGGGCGACACGTCAGACAATTGCTGCGATCGGCTCTGATTTCACATGTGTCCTTGCAGTACATACGACGTGTATCCTGCCTACTGTTGGCACGTCTTGCTTCACGCTACACTTTATGTCACGCATGCATAATCGACTTTGCACTCAATCCGAACGTGAATGGTAGCTGAGATGACGATTAATCAAAGTGACGTCTGCGCATTTCTCAAACGTTTTCAACTGTCCCTGCCATGTGTATGTGTACGTTCGTGCGTGTGTGTGTGTGTGTGTGTGTCTGTGCATATGCGCGCGCAGGATGAAATGACAGGACATCTTTTTATATGTTTGTACGCTCCGCTTTTGCGCGCCAAACTCGAAATAAGAAAAAAATCCGTGCGCCGCTCAATCGCTTGATCTTGAAAAGGGAGCAGAACACTCAAACACTATAGCAAGAACAAACAGGACAGGATGAGAGAGAGACACAATTTGACGAAAACTAGAGAAAAGGTGAACGTCGGTAGAACCAAAACTTTAATACTCTTCACACGCATCTAAAAAATTGTTTTTAAGTCTTTTAATGCAGTGGTGATTATTTAAAGCCATCATTTCGATTTTCAAATGCTTAAGTACGAGGGTTGCCTTTTATAATGTGCGCCTAATAGTGAAACAAAACAAAAAAAAAACAGTATTTTAACACTGAACAAAGTTGCATTGCAATATACTGCGTTTGAACCAATCTTCGCAGCATTTTTGGTGCACAGAAGTGAGTACCTCCCAAACGAGAGTTGACCTAGTACTTTATTTTTGATGTGATAGAACAAAATGAAGTTTCTGTGGTCAAAGTCAGGGCTGCAAGGTGGAGGATAATCCGTTTTCTGCAGTTTTATTTCCCCAATTCTCCGAAAACTTCTAGCACACAAATTGTTGTGTACAATTCTGATGGGATGAAATGGAACAGTCGCGACACAACTAGTTTTTCCGAAAAAAAAAAAAAACATTTACTTCGAAGTGCTTGGTCCACGAACAACTTTTGTTGGATTTGGCTCGACTTGAAAAGTCGATTGCTCTTTTGTTTTGGGCTCATTTATATATTTATACATTGGGCATAGATCCATGATTCGTCACCTGTTAAGATGTCATAGACGTGTTTGAACCACCACGGCTGTATTTCTTCAACATTTCTTTGCGCAAATCGATACGAGGCTGTTTTTGGGTGATTTTCAAATTATGCGGTATCAATCGAATATATGCTAGTCCCACTAATGACCAAGGGTGACTCTAGCTATTGGTATATCACATTATGTTTTTGTCTTATCGGTTCACATACAGCATTGATGTTTTCTGGAATAGCAGTTATTTTTGGACGACCTTATCTAGATTCGTCGTTTAGCGAACGTTTGAAGATAGCATATCAGTCTCTATGAGTCAGTTGTTTTTGATGGAGCTTCATCGACAAAAGTCGAAGTAGGTTTATTGATGTACTCATCTTGAGATAATATTAAATAGATACATTTTCACGAGTTAATTCCATTTTTAGGCCGAGATAATTTTTTTTAATTACTGTTAACAACACAAATTATGCTCGTACATCAATATGTTCTGCGTACGCTTATGCTAAAAAATGTCAAAATTTACAATGAAAATGTCAGCTGACACCTAGCAACACTTAGGGTTGCCAAGGCGCACAATATGCAAGGCAACTGTCTCATAGGAACGTTAAGCGGGCGCTATGTCTGAGCAGGACACGTACATTAATAGTTATATGTATGAACAGTTGCTGTCAATAAGCACCCAAAATATTGATATCCCCCTTGTTATAGATTTCGATCAATAAAATGGTCCGTTTTACCACTTCATTTGTCGTATTATATCTGCTTCATAATGTTACAAAATTTTTCCGAATTGAGTGTATCCATTCTCACACACTATATGTAGGGTATACGAATTTCATTAATGATAAAAATTTTTTTTTATTTTTTTAAGACGACAACAAAATTGATTGAAGGTGAAACAGTAGTGAGGTGAAGGAGAGAGAGAGAGAGAGAGAGAGATACCGTATAGAACTCTCCATATGAATGAAAAATCGCTGCATTAGTTCGCGCTGCGATTAACTTCCGCTCTGATTTGTACATTGTCCTTATTGTCGCTCCATTTTTAAGTCATCCTTAGTCGTTTTACGTGTCACTGATGCCTGATGGAATTTGTATTTGGCGCTGCATTGTTTACCATTGTTAGAAGTCACTGGATATGTCTAATATCAGACAGCTAATCGAAGGCGACGCATTTCGTTAAAGAAAGGAACTTCCAGATGCGAATCTTGAACACAGTATGGTTAACGTATGTTCGAAGAAAACAATAAGCACGCAGTATGATGATTGTTCATGTGAACATTAACGACATTTTATAATAATAATATTTTTGAAAGAGCTTGCACACATACTCTATTAAAATTTGGTGTTATAGGTTCGTTGGAAACTTTTATGCACACTCTTAAGTTTGCTTATGAGCGGATAAAATCTTCCAGCGCATTAAATTCCAGCGGCTGCACTAGGTTGGTTTCCTCATCGGGATGAACCCCGAAGCCCCAGCACTAAAGGTTTACGGCGGAAACCTGAACTTGATTGGTGGACGGCGTCAGAGAGGACGTCCGAGCTTGAGATGGAAAGGTCAGGTGTATGATGAACTGAAGAAGCTGCGGATTGCGAGCGACTGGCGCGAATGGCATTACCAGATATATATAAGCTTAAATCTGCTGTTTGCTCATGGAGTTAGCGTATTAAGGTACTGTAGAAACATGTTGACAATGTTGCATACATTTTGACAGCTTAACAAATCTTATTTATCTTGTTCAAAAAATTTTTATACTGAGTATAAAGAAGGCGGTGTGCTTGCATGGGGACTACGCAAAAAACTGGAAGGCACACGCCCATTAGTACATGTATGTGAAGCGACCGTTAAAAAAAAGAAACCATATAAAATTTTAGACTGAAAGCTTTTGGACCCACAAAGTGAATTCCCGATTCAATCCTTGGTAGTTCATCAGAAAATTCAGGAATTTCGATACTCTTTTGAACAAGAACCAAACAGATTGCGATTTCGCAGTTTATTGAAAGTTGTAGGAGCGTATCAAAGTACCATCTTTTCAGGAAATATAGAAGGAAGCTAGTGCTTTGATAACTGCATGCAATATATAAACTGGTGTTGGACACGCAATTGTATGAGAGTCGGTGAATGAATGATGGTTACATGACCAAACAATTGGTTATCTATAAGACTCTATTGCTGCTGTAGATTGATTGAACATGTGCAGCGGAGGTAGACCAATAATCACCACCATTGCAGCAGTGGGACATGTTCGCATGGCACCTGACATGGTCGAATATGCTAGCCATTGCAGTTTTTCGCATTGTTTTTTAGCACAGAATTTGAGAAGATTTGGTCACCAGACATGAGCGGCGTAGGTTACCATCGAGGTATAGATCCAAACGAACCGACCAAGCGGGCGCCTACATATGCGGAATGGTATTATATAATAAAATAAAAAAAAGAAACCGTAGGTAACAGTAACAAATGGAAAATTTATTATAGTAGCGTATAATAATGTTGATGAAGTGTTAGATATGCTGTTAAATTATGTTACAGTTTACACAGAACCGCTGAACGAGCTGCGCACAATAATTGTCATGCCTATTCCCACTCGCATTCCGACTCGGAAGCCTGTCGGTTGCTGGCTTCTCTGACACATGGCTTACTGCGAGCTCTGACTCGAACCAGATCGCGATTGCGAATCAACCGGAATGTATAATAACCGTCGATGTCAGTCTCGGCTGGAACGATACGTGGTTGCGATCTTGAACGTCGAGCACTGAGGTTCATACCAGACGAGTTCTTATCATTCTCCGTTTTCAGGGCTAATTCAACGGTTATCGAACCAAACGCCATGGTGTTCTTTTGGGCCTTCATTCTCGAAGTCGTCCATAGGTTATCTGTTTTTTCCTTCTTAATTTGTTCGGATTCCATTGCGCAATCAATAAAATTAAAACAGTGTACTGTGTGGCGTTTGTGAAAATAAACCTTAATAGAGAAAAGTTTTGAAAGATAAATTGATAGAAAAACTTTTTTTGCTATGCCTTCTTAGATCTAGAATTATTTTTACTTAGTTGACAGGTATATTGTTGATTTGATTTTTTATTATTCCGAACAACAACTCGGATTATGAATCGTGCAATAGCTTTAACATTTATTGACTCGAATAAGAACCTTCCTTATATAGGGTGTTTTTTTAGAGGTTCCATTGGCCAGATCTGCAACGCTATTGTCATTTGTGTTCAGTTTGGTTTGTCATTTTATCAACGCTTGCAAATTTATTTCCAAAAATCGTAGTTCAGTTCGGGAATGTTAGGGTCCATTTTACGGTTGACATAATCGTACATCCGAACGATTAAATCGATTATTCTAATATTCCGTTCAGTGATGAGGCTCATTTTTAATTCAGTGGACGTGCCAATAAGTACATATGCCACATTTAAAGTGAAGAAAACCCACGAGAGATTCTCGAGGCACTGTTACCACCACAAAGAATCACTGTTTGTTGCACTTTATGGGCCGGTGGAATCATTGGTCCTTACTTCTTTAAAAATGAGGTCAACGGCGAGCGCTAGCGCCATGATGAGCGATTATTTCGTGCCCCAATTGAGTGTCATTTGAACGTTGTGCTCCAATTGAACGTCACCGTCAACGGAGATTGCTACAGAGCTATGATTTGCGATTATTTATATTGTGTTTATTGAAGACATCTTTTTCCAACAGAACGGCGCCCCATGCCAAACAGCGCATCAAATAATCGACTTACTGAAGAAAACATTTGGCGAATGCGTTGTTTCTCGAAATGGACAAGTAAATTGGTCACCGAGATCGTGCGATTTAACGCTTTTGGATTATTTTCGCTAAGCTTACGTAAAGTCATTGATTTACTCGTATGCGAACAAACCTAAAAAAAGATGAAGAGAATGAATACTATTGAGAACGTTCCAAATACCATATATCAAATTAATAACATGCTATTTAAATTTCCTGAAATAAACTATTCTATGCGAGAGTAACTTCTGACAATTCGAATAGTTCTCAGAAATTATGGAATTTTCTAACCATATATGTATGGTGTCAGCTTTTGTGTTTGAATATCATACATAAGTAGACTGCGCGTAAGTAAATATTTTTCAATAAAAAAATTGAAAGTGAGAACCGAAACTATGCCGGTACATGTATTTTGGTTACAGTACAGTTCTTTCATTTTATCTTATTTCGGTAAAAGGTTTTGGCTTAAAAAAAGTTAAAATATCGGTTTTGTTTCCGGTTTCGGTTCTTAATTTGAATCGGTAAATTTCAATTAACGGTTCCGTTTCTGGTTCCGGTTATATCCTGATTAAAACTCAAATGCAATAACAATATCACCACACTTACTCAGGATACACATGACGATGCACTGTTTTAGTATTTATTCATTGGATCTAAATGGCGGCTGAGTAAACTTAGTGTATGCTTGAGAATGATGAAGAAATATGGATATGAGTGTAATGCGTATGATCAGATAAGATAGTAAGTATTCTTTAGTACATAAAATATGCTCTGTAAAATGCGTTGCGAGTACCTTTGACACTGACCCACTACATCCCCTCACCCCGCCCACTCGCAAAAACTCGCCTTGCCACCACTTACGTTTCTGATAAATTTTGGATATTTTTGGTTACAAAAAAACTGTTCAAATCTCTCCTAAATTTTGTAAATGAAATAACAGAATTATAAGTATATACGAGAGTAGAGTATGGTAGCTTCTAATGGATGGACGCTTCACATGTACATCTGTACCCCACTTTTTGGGGTAGCATCCATACAAATCTACTTCCCACTTTTGTGTTTTTCTATGAAAAACTTCTTTAATAAAGTCAATATTAGGTTGAAATGCAATGTAATGCCTTTTTATGGACAGCCGATTAATATACATAGACTAATGGGTGTGTCCCGCCCACTTTTTCGGGTAGCTTCCATACAAACCCACCGCCCACTTTTATGTTTTTTATGACACAATCTTTGTGTATATCAATATTAGCTTGAAATTCGATTTGGTGGATTTTAGTTGATTTTAGTGGACAACCGCTTTATATACAATACATATTCAAATAGGCGTGTCTCGCTTTTTAACTTTTTGGTTTTTTGATATCCTGCGATTATGGCAACTGCCCAAGGAACCTACAAGACCTGAAGTTCAACATACGCGCAGAAATTGCAAACATACCCGCTGATATGCTGCTAAGGGTCATGATAAACGCCAGAAATTGGCTTCTTCGGTGTATTGAGCATCATCTACCTGATATAATTTTCAAAACTTTGTTAAATAAGACTTTAGATATTTCACCTACATTATACAAACAAAAATAAAACGAAATCTGATGCATAAAATGGGGCTTATTGCGTTTTGAAAAAGGAAGTTATGCTGCTGCACCCTGTACATAGGTAATTTAATTTATTAAGTATGAATACTGCTGCCTAATGACTTTTGTAAAGATGACTTGGAAGGAGCTATATCTAACAATTTGAAAACTATACGGGGGTCACAACATAACTATATTCTAATTGTGTTAGATAAAAAAGTATTGATTTTGAAAAGTTGACGGTGCCCTTATTCACATTCATGGGTCCATAAGGAGCTTACATACAAATCAAATTGGTATTATTAGTACTAGAAAAGTTTTCCATTAAAAAAATTAACTTTAAAATCGAATATGTATATGGAATTGGGTCTCCAAACCGATTTTAAGCATAATTTATTTAAAACAAAGGAACTTGTAGCTTTATTAACACACACAAAAAGAAAACAGATAGATAGAAGTAACTAAATCAAGGATCATAGGATCTCCGTTGTCTTCTTCTAAGTCTTGCATATTTGGCGACTAAATTAGGACGAGCATTTCAATGTCCGATTAAATTTAACCATCGGTTATTACAAAACAACCACAAAAGAATTTGAATTAACTAGCAGAATAACAGACCATTTAATTTGAACCGAACATTGATAAACTCCTTTAATATACATTACAAACATAGAAAGAATATTGTAAAAATTATGTTTAAATTTAGTGTGCAAGAACTTTCATTTCTTCTTTCTGAAACTTGTCAAAATTTTAAAAAGTAAAATAAAAAAAAAAATAAAAAGTAAAAATCAAGCTGATAGGACTTCTCAAGAGGCTCACTAATGGAACACAGCCATTGACAGCACGTGGCTCAAAAAACAAACAACAACAAAAAAAAAAAACAAAACAGAACAGCTGAATTCATTGCTTACTGACTGGAAGGCTGTTACAATGGCGCTTATAAATATCCTATGTACTGTTCGCAATGTATTTTTATTTCTGATTTTCTTTTTGGTGCGTCTATGTGTGAGACTGATGTGGTTTATTGCATTGCAACTGGTGATTTTTCTGTTCCTTCTCTGGCTAACTGGATCGTCGTTGAGCGTATCAGACGATTCGATCTAGCTCAAATACGGTAGGCCACGCTAAATTGTATACAATGACCAACATTACATTCTCCCCATGATAAATTCATTTAAATATAAATCAAATTATCTCATTTGGAAAAGTCAAAGATTGATTTAATTTTTTAACTAATCTTAATACTCATAGTGTATACTATAGTGTAATGACACTCTATGTCAGAGAAAGTTAGATGTGGGATTTTGAAGAGATGTTAACTCTGCTCAATCACACCAAACGCGTAACATAATTTTAGTTAACTTAAGAAGTTAGAGTACAAAAACGCTAAATTCACTCATCATTTTCCAAAGTAAAGTTATTGAAGTACTTCGAAAAATCCGTTGCTGCACGGGAACTTCACTGAATATACAACATTTACCAGTGAAGATGTAGAGGAAGCGTATAATACGATCAGCTTTTGCTGACGACCCCCGCAAACGATTTGAGAACCTTGATTTGTGGGTATGTACCTTGAACGTCCTGTCGTCCATAATGTTGGTGCAAATATCTAGCTGGTTGATGCCAAATGATGACAAATTCAACTCAATATAAGAAATGCTTATGACAGGACTGCTCAAAAAGACATCCTGCGACATCTCTTATAGTTTCCATGCGAGGAAGCACGAATTTGGTCTGATCTCCAGTTTCATACATGTGGACGAGCGCCTGGCCACCATACATATCAAGGGTACTCACCATTAGCCGGATTCGTACACATGCCCCGAAGGTAGACAAAGACGTTGAGGTCAAAGATGACTTTTACGAGCGTCTAGAACGTCTCTATGGTAATCAGGAGCTCCTGATTTTTACTCCTTAAAAACACACGTAATCACATTGATCATGTTGTGATCGACGGAATACACACTTCGTCTGTGTTGGATGTGCAAACGATACGTCAACATCAACTCGGACCACTACCTTGTCCCAGCCAAGGTACGCACAAGGCTCAATATTAGAGGTGGTTGTTGTGACACACGTATTGCGCGATTACACTTTGCGTTCGTGCACCAAAATTTTTACTTCGTGCGTATGCTGTGCGTGTTCGTGCAGACTAAAATAAGCTTCGTGCGTGTATCGTGTAATTAAATGTATCACATTATCGAATAATTATTCGTTATCGCTCTGGCTCATTATGAGACTAGTTAGTATATGATATTCTCATACAACGAGAGCATAAATATTATGTATACTTCATATAATTTACGCTTTATGCATATCTAAGGCTATAACCTTTAGTGGTCCAATCCGGGCCTATGCCTATGTAAATGGTCTACCAACAGGAATGTCCGAACTTTTGACATTTGTGTTCTGTAGACTTTGTCCTTTGAACTTGAATGAAATCACGTTGTTACAACATTTGGAAATTATCCAACATTAAATTCTGAACTCGCAGATAGCGCCAATTTATGCATTTGTATGAAAAACTTCATCAGTTAAGTCAATATCAACTTGAAATTCGATATGGTGCCTTCTTATGGATGATCCGAAGTTAACGTTGTTTTTTTGTTTTATTTTTAATACAAATGTGGGTGGTAGGTTTTTGTAGGGCCTATCTCTCAGTGTGAGTGGGGCACGCCTATTGACATATATGTGAATCATACGTTCTTACGAGGAATCCATATCAAATTTCAAGATTATATCCATTGTTATAAAGAAGTTATCTTAGAAAAGCTTACAAATGGGCTGTGTGATTGCATGGGGGTACCCCTAAAAATTGTTCTTATGAGTACTCCATATCCAATTTCAAATTAATATCAACTGTAATAAATAAGTTTTCATATGAATACCAAAAGTGGACCATATGTATGGGAGGTATTTGATTTTGACAACACTCCTTATCAAACTTCAAGTTAATATCAACTGTAATAAAATTGAGCGGCGTATTTGTATGGGGCTACTCGTAGCACATATATATTGATACTCTATCTGTTTAGGACCAAAATAAAATTCAGCCAAAATTCTCAAAAATTTATATAACAAAAATGCACAGCAACATACTACAGTCAGTCAGACAGACAGTCGGATGGATAGACAGACAGACAGACAGACAGACAGACAGACAGATGGACATGTCTAGATCGACTCGTCTGGTCGAAGAGTATATTGATCATATGTGGTCTGCGATGTCTCCTTTAATGCGTTACAAACTTTCTGACAAACTTCGGTTGAATCGAATCACACGAAGTTTCAAGTTACACCCTTTAAGTGGGGTAGCCCTTCTCTTATTTGTTTATATGTGAAGCGTCCGTCAACAAGAAACCAACAAATTGGCTTTAACGGATATTGGATGCAATACAAAATTTTTTCATAAAAAACCAAAAAGTCGTCGCTGGATTTGTATGGGGGCTACCTCTAAAATTGGGCGATACACCTTCCTTGATCTTTATGTAAAGCGTTCGTCCATAGGAAGCCGCGATATAAAAATTCAAGTAACTAATGACTGCAATAAAAATGTTTCCCATACAAAAAGGTAAGACTGGGCAACTGTTTAGTGTGTGCGGTCTACCCCAATAAGTAGAGGGATCACATCCATTAAAAATATTTGTGAATCGTCCGTCCATTAGAAGCTGCCATATAAATTTTTAAGTTAATGTTGACCGCAATAAAAAAGTTTTTCATACAAAAAACCAAAAGTGTGCAGGGATATTTATGGCGGCTACCGAAAAAGTTTGCATGGATGCTCTATTTGACTGTAATAAAAATAAGTCCAGATGCTGATTAACAAAAAAAAAGCGCACCATATATATATACATATATCAAAGGGTGTGATTTCCCCAAATGTCAAAAAATTTAATTACGTACTACTTAAATGCCTCCTAGCCACATAAAAATACACCGCCCACTTTTGGGTTCTTGCATGGAAAACTTATTTATTACAGTCGATATCAATTTGAAATTTGTTATGGTGGCGTTTGAAGCACGTATGTTTCACTTATTTATATATCAATAGGTGTACCCCGCCAACTTTTAAGGATAGCCTCCATACAATTTTTTGTATAATCCATGTCAACTTGAAATTGGATATAGTAGTTTCTAGTGGACAAAATCTTTAAAAATGTATTAATCGGTGTATTCCACCCACTTTTATGGATACATCCACACCATTCACTTCAATGTTCTTAATTTTTATACCATGCACACATAGTGTGAAATGGTTCTATCAGTTTATCTGAAAGTTTGTAACGCATTAAAGGAGGCATCTTAGACCCCAGAAACTATATATATATATATATATATATATATATATATATATATATATATATATATATATATATATATATATATATATATATATATATATATATATATATATATATATATATATATATATATATATATATATATATATATATATATATATATATATATATATATATATATATATATATATATATATATATATATATATATATATATATATATATATATATATATATATATATATATATATATATATATATATATATATATATATATATATATATATATATATATATATATATATATATATATATATATATATATCTATATATATATATATATATATATATATTTTCTCTCTCTCTCTATATATATATATATATATATATATATATATATATATATATATATATATATATATATATATATATATATATATATATATATATTTTTGTAGGGCCTATCTCTCAGTGTGAGTGGGGCACGCCTATTGACATATATGTGAATCATACGTTCTTACGAGGAATCCATATCAAATTTCAAGATTATATCCATTGTTATAAAGAAGTTATCTTAGAAAAGCTTACAAATGGGCTGTGTGATTGCATGGGGGTACCCCTAAAAATTGTTCTTATGAGTACTCCATATCCAATTTCAAATTAATATCAACTGTAATAAATAAGTTTTCATATGAATACCAAAAGTGGACCATATGTATGGGAGGTATTTGATTTTGACAACACTCCTTATCAAACTTCAAGTTAATATCAACTGTAATAAAATTGAGCGGCGTATTTGTATGGGGCTACTCGTAGCACATATATATTGATACTCTATCTGTTTAGGACCAAAATAAAATTCAGCCAAAATTCTCAAAAATTTATATAACAAAAATGCACAGCAACATACTACAGTCAGTCAGACAGACAGTCGGATGGATAGACAGACAGACAGACAGACAGACAGACAGACAGATGGACATGTCTAGATCGACTCGTCTGGTCGAAGAGTATATTGATCATATGTGGTCTGCGATGTCTCCTTTAATGCGTTACAAACTTTCTGACAAACTTCGGTTGAATCGAATCACACGAAGTTTCAAGTTACACCCTTTAAGTGGGGTAGCCCTTCTCTTATTTGTTTATATGTGAAGCGTCCGTCAACAAGAAACCAACAAATTGGCTTTAACGGATATTGGATGCAATACAAAATTTTTTCATAAAAAACCAAAAAGTCGTCGCTGGATTTGTATGGGGGCTACCTCTAAAATTGGGCGATACACCTTCCTTGATCTTTATGTAAAGCGTTCGTCCATAGGAAGCCGCGATATAAAAATTCAAGTAACTAATGACTGCAATAAAAATGTTTCCCATACAAAAAGGTAAGACTGGGCAACTGTTTAGTGTGTGCGGTCTACCCCAATAAGTAGAGGGATCACATCCATTAAAAATATTTGTGAATCGTCCGTCCATTAGAAGCTGCCATATAAATTTTTAAGTTAATGTTGACCGCAATAAAAAAGTTTTTCATACAAAAAACCAAAAGTGTGCAGGGATATTTATGGCGGCTACCGAAAAAGTTTGCATGGATGCTCTATATGACTGTAATAAAAATAAGTCCAGATGCTGATTAACAAAAAAAAAGCGCACCATATATATATACATATATCAAAGGGTGTGATTTCCCCAAATGTCAAAAAATTTAATTACGTACTACTTAAATGCCTCCTAGCCACATAAAAATACACCGCCCACTTTTGGGTTCTTGCATGGAAAACTTATTTATTACAGTCGATATCAATTTGAAATTTGTTATGGTGGCGTTTGAAGCACGTATGTTTCACTTATTTATATATCAATAGGTGTACCCCGCCAACTTTTAAGGATAGCCTCCATACAATTTTTTGTATAATCCATGTCAACTTGAAATTGGATATAGTAGTTTCTAGTGGACAAAATCTTTAAAAATGTATTAATCGGTGTATTCCACCCACTTTTATGGATACATCCACACCATTCACTTCAATGTTCTTAATTTTTATACCATGCACACATAGTGTGAAATGGTTCTATCAGTTTATCTGAAAGTTTGTAACGCATTAAGGAGGCATCTTAGACCCCAGAAACTATATATATATATATATATATATATATATATATATATATATATATATATATATATATATATATATATATATATAGATATAGATATATATATATAGATATATATATATATATATATATAGATATATATATATATATATAGAGAGAGAGAGAGAGAGAGAGAGAGAGAGAGAGAGAGAGAGAGAGAGAGAGAGCGCGAGAGAGCGAGAGAGAGAGAGAGAGAGATAGAGATATATATAGAGATAGAGATATCTATAGATATAGATATCTATAGATCTATAGAGATATATCTAGCTAGCTATATATATATATCTCTCTCTCTCGCTCTCTCTCTCTCTCTCTCTCTCTCTCTCTCTCTCTCTCTCTCTCTCTCTCTCTCTCTCTCTCTCTCTCTCTCTCTCTCTCTCTCTCTCTCACTATATATATCTAGCTATATCTATCTATATATATATCTATATATATATATATATATATATATATATATCTCTTATATATATATATATATATATATATATATATATATATATATATTCTTGATCAGCTCGACGAGACGAATCGATCTAGCCATGCCATTGTATGTTTTCAAGCATTTTTTGGGGACCAATTTTTGTGATATCTAGTTGAAATTTTGCACATACACTTCTTTTCATTGAAGTTTAATAGAGTGTCAAAATTGACCTGCCACGCCCACTATTTGGGGTAGCCCCCATACAAACCTATTGCCGATTTTTGAGTTTTTGTATGAAAACTTCTTTATTAAATTAAATATTAGGTTGAATGCAATATGGTGGTAAATTTTATTTAGGTATTTCTTCTTTCAGTAAATTTGTTCGGGATAAGTAGCAAAATCCTTGAGAGCGTTGAAGTGAGAATTTGGTGGCTGAAAGTATCTGCAAGGATTTCGCGCATTATATATTTTTCTATGTTTCACATTATTCGCTATGCACATTTTCTATAAGTGTATCGCTTTTTTGTTTTTTTTTTTTTTGTTTTTTTTTTTTTGCTAAAAATCCTGCCATACACAATGTTGCTGAGTTTCTACACCGCATCATCGTCATTCTTATAGTTAATTACTTGGCAGACGTCAAGTATGACAAATATTACCTTACGTTGATATTTGAATCGCTATATTTACAAATCGTTTGTAAAATGTTTTATTGTTTTTCGTTTTGGCTCAAAAAAATAAAATCTGTAGAGGCATTTTGTAGGCAGTCCTGTGACATTTGCGTTAAACTGGCGTCAAATCAGCGCAACTCAGTCGCCGAGCAGCTGCTCTTCAATTGAGTCACAGTGCACACAAACAGATCGAACAATGGAAATGGCATTTTGTCTAAAGGTATTTAAACGACATTTAGCAGCACAGAAGACCGAAATATCCTTGCAGGCAGGCATGCTCGTGCGTAGGTGTAGGTGTAGCCAGAGCAGCTGCTGCTAAACAACGAACGACAAACTGGAACGGATCCTTCAGCCCAAAAGTACCTACATACTCGTAAGTATTTATACATTCGGCATACAGTAAACTCGAGTAGTAACGTACATTTTCCCATATGTTGCTCGATTATTGGCGCATATTTTAGTTATGCTTCGCTTCGTCACACACACAGAAAACCACAAGTCCAATCCTTGTAGGTGAATCGAGTCCAGTCGCCTGCCGCTCATAAAAATGTTATTAAATGTAAATTTATGTAAATTGAATCGTATTATAGAATGCAGTTTTGTACTGCAAGGAAACTCATTCGTTCGTCTCTCGTGTGAGAATATAACACAGGTGCGCTTCGTGCACATACGATACAAGTTTACAAACACTTGTAATAAACTTGGTCATGGTCAGCATTTCGGTATAGAACTCAAGCAATAATATTATGCACAAAAAATTCGTATGCGTATTCAAGTAAAACTATTGCAGCCGTAGTTAAAAAGTAATACTAAACAAGTTTTACGCATATTTATATACATATATCTAATCAGTCTTCCTACAAAGTATGGGGTTTTCAATGATGTACGGTAGTAGTGTTCAGAAGGCCATTCAATCTCAAGACAACTAAGCTCAACTTCAATAATACTCGCAAATATGTCGATTTGATAGGCCAGCATCATAATTGTAGCCACATTTCCTTTAGAAACATGTCAACCAGTAACTTGTCAGTGGTGCATATAATTCTATAGTTTTCAAATATGTGGGCGGTACACGCCCACTAGTAGATGTGTATGAAGCGACCATCTATAAGATGCCACCATATCGAATTTCAAGCTGATAGTGACGTTTTTTCACACAAATGCATAAATGTTAGCTGTGGGTTTGTATGGGGCCTACCCAAAAAGTGAGCGAGACACGCCTTTTTGAATATGTATTGAATATAAAGCGGTTGACCACTAAAATCCACCAAATCGAATTTCAAGCTAATATTGATATACACAAAGATTGTGTCATAAAAAACATAAAAGTGGGCGGTGGGTTTGTATGGGAGCTACCCGAAAAAGTGGGCGGGACACACCCATTAGTCTATGTATATTAATCGGCTGTCCATAAAAAGGCATTACATTGCATTTCAACCTAATATTGACTTTATTAAAGAAGTTTTTCATACAAAAACACAAAAGTGGGAAGTAGATTTGTATGGAGGCTACCCCAAAAAGTGGGGTACAGATGTACATGTGAAGCGTCCATCCATTAGAAGCTACCATACTCTACTCTCGTATATACTTATAATTCTGTTATTTCATTTACAAAACTTAGGAGAGATTTGAACAGTTTTTTTGTAACCAAAAATATCCAAAATTTATCAGAAACGTCAGTGGTGGCAAGGCGAGTTTTTGCGAGTGGGCGGGGTGAGGGGATGTAGTGGGTCAGTGTCAAAGGTACTCGCAACGCATTTTACAGAGCATATTTTATGTACTAAAGAATACTTACTATCTTATCTGATCATACGCATTACACTCATATCCATATTTCTTCATCATTCTCAAGCATACACTAAGTTTACTCAGCCGCCATTTAGATCCAATGAATAAATACTAAAACAGTGCATCGTCATGTGTATCCTGAGTAAGAGTGGTGATATTGTTATTGCATTTGAGTTTTAATCAGGATATAACCGGAACCAGAAACGGAACCGTTAATCGAAATTTACCGATTCAAATTAAGAACCGAAACCGGAAACAAAACCGATATTTTAACTTTTTTTAAGCCAAAACCTTTTACCGAAATAAGATAAAATGAAAGAACTGTACTGTAACCAAAATACATGTACCGGCATAGTTTCGGTTCTCACTTTCAATTTTTTTATTGAAAAATATTTACTTACGCGCAGTCTACTTATGTATGATATTCAAACACAAAAGCTGACACCATACATATATGGTTAGAAAATTCCATAATTTCTGAGAACTATTCGAATTGTCAGAAGTTACTCTCGCATAGAATAGTTTATTTCAGGAAATTTAAATAGCATGTTATTAATTTGATATATGGTATTTGGAACGTTGTCAATAGTATTCATTCTCTTCATCTTTTTTTAGGTTTGTTCGCATACGAGTAAATCAATGACTTTACGTAAGCTTAGCGAAAATAATCCAAAAGCGTTAAATCGCACGATCTCGGTGACCAATTTACTTGTCCATTTCGAGAAACAACGCATTCGCCAAATGTTTTCTTCAGTAAGTCGATTATTTGATGCGCTGTTTGGCATGGGGCGCCGTTCTGTTGGAGAAAGATGTCTTCAATAAACACAATATAAATAATCGCAAATCATAGCTCTGTAGCAATCTCCGTTGACGGTGACGTTCAATTGGAGCACAACGTTCAAATGACACTCAATTGGGGCACGAAATAATCGCTCATCATGGCGCTAGCGCTCGCCGTTGACCTCATTTTTAAAGAAGTAAGGACCAATGATTCCACCGGCCCATAAAGTGCAACAAACAGTGATTCTTTGTGGTGGTAACAGTGCCTCGAGAATCTCTCGTGGGTTTTCTTCACTTTAAATGTGGCATATGTACTTATTGGCACGTCCACTGAATTAAAAATGAGCCTCATCACTGAACTTAATATTAGAATAATCGATTTAATCGTTCAGATGTACGATTATGTCAACCGTAAAATGGACCCTAACATTCCCGAACTGAACTACGATTTTTGGAAATAAATTTGCAAGCGTTGATAAAATGACAAACCAAACTGAACACAAATGACAATAGCGTTGCAGATCTGGCCAATGGAACCTCTAAAAAAACACCCTATATAAGGAAGGTTCTTATTCGAGTCAATAAATGTTAAAGCTATTGCACGATTCATAATCCGAGTTGTTGTTCGGAATAATAAAAAATCAAATCAACAATATACCTGTCAACTAAGTAAAAATAATTCTAGATCTAAGAAGGCATAGCAAAAAAAGTTTTTCTATCAATTTATCTTTCAAAACTTTTCTCTATTAAGGTTTATTTTCACAAACGCCACACAGTACACTGTTTTAATTTTATTGATTGCGCAATGGAATCCGAACAAATTAAGAAGGAAAAAACAGATAACCTATGGACGACTTCGAGAATGAAGGCCCAAAAGAACACCATGGCGTTTGGTTCGATAACCGTTGAATTAGCCCTGAAAACGGAGAATGATAAGAACTCGTCTGGTATGAACCTCAGTGCTCGACGTTCAAGATCGCAACCACGTATCGTTCCAGCCGAGACTGACATCGACGGTTATTATACATTCCGGTTGATTCGCAATCGCGATCTGGTTCGAGTCAGAGCTCGCAGTAAGCCATGTGTCAGAGAAGCCAGCAACCGACAGGCTTCCGAGTCGGAATGCGAGTGGGAATAGGCATGACAATTATTGTGCGCAGCTCGTTCAGCGGTTCTGTGTAAACTGTAACATAATTTAACAGCATATCTAACACTTCATCAACATTATTATACGCTACTATAATAAATTTTCCATTTGTTACTGTTACCTACGGTTTCTTTTTTTTATTTTATTATATAATACCATTCCGCATATGTAAGCGCCCGCTTGGTCGGTTCGTTTGGATCTATACCTCGATGGTAACCTACGCCGCTCATGTCTGGTGACCAAATCTTCTCAAATTCTGTGCTAAAAAACAATGCGACAAACTGCAATGGCTAGCATATTCGACCATGTCAGGTGCCATGCGAACATGTCCCACTGCTGCAATGGTGGTGATTATTGGTCTACCTCCGCTGCACATGTTCAATCAATCTACAGCAGCAATAGAGTCTTATAGATAACCAATTGTTTGGTCATGTAACCATCATTCATTCACCGACTCTCATACAATTGCGTGTCCAACACCAGTTTATATATTGCATGCAGTTATCAAAGCACTAGCTTCCTTCTATATTTCCTGAAAAGATGGTACTTTGATACGCTCCTACAACTTTCAATAAACTGCGAAATCGCAATCTGTTTGGTTCTTGTTCAAAAGAGTATCGAAATTCCTGAATTTTCTGATGAACTACCAAGGATTGAATCGGGATTTCACTTTGTGGGACCAACACCTTTCATTCTAAAATTTTATTTGGTTTTGTTTTTTTAACGGTCGCTTCACATACATGTACTAATGGGCGTGTGCCTTCCTGTTTTTGGCGTAGTCCCCATGCAAGCACACCGCCTTCTTTATACTCAGTACAAAAAATATTTTAAACAAGATAAATAGGATTTGTTAAGCTGTCAAAATATATGCAACATTGTCAAAAAAGTCTATATGTGTTTGTGATCAGCGCGAAAGAAGTCGATATAGCCATGTCCGTCCGTTCGTATGTCTCTTTGAATGAAAATTAAATAATGAAAAAGTAAACAACAACTATAAAGTACATTGTATGGGTGAGGAATCGTAGGCGGGAATGGTAGAAATAAAGTTGAAAGTATTGTCATTTCAACATTTTTTTTAGTCGCTCTTACGCTCTTCTAAAAGGGTAATACTCTGGCCAACGGTACTTTGTTTATCAACAGCAACAAAAAATTATGAAAGTTTATTCGAAATATTTTTTTATAATTGTATAGTAAGCCTTGATTTGCCCGATAAATTTATTTGCATGTTTTGTAAAATAGTTTGTATAAAGCAAAATTTGGAAGCAAGATCAAGATTGGACCAAATTTTGGGATGCCCTGCCCACGATACGGCTACATCTTTAAAATTCACTATTTTCAATTGCTTTTCTACCTGTCTGTCTGTCTGTCTGTCTATCTGTCTGTCTGTCTTTCTGTCTGACTATCTGGGCATTCCTCTCTGCCCTATTCCGTCTATCTTTGAAATATTGGTTTGAAAGATGGTATGGAGATTTTTTATAAGCAGTAGAAGATTGACGGTGAGTTTTTCATTAGAAGGTATAGCTCCCATACAAAAAGTATTTATTTTGTTGTATAGAACACGTTTGAATTAAATGAATTATTAATGTTAAAAAAATAATTGTTTTTAAATAGGTGAACTACATTCAAAAGGTGTATCCAATTAATAATATTGATATTGTATAAATTTAACATTTGTACAAGTAAACATTTGAGGACTTGGTAGCTATGCTGGTACCTTACATTCTAGACGACCTGTGTTCAATTTCCGGTCGATTTAAAATTTTTTTAAATTCTAATTTAGTTTAATAAACTTAAATTCTATGTTTTTTTAGTAAGAAAAACACATGGTTTTTTTCGTAGAGAGCGAAAATACAATTTATTCAAAGTACTGGCCCTCGTTAGCTATACATTTTTCCCATCTCTCGGGCAATTTGTGGATACCACGTCAAAGGAATTCCATTCCTTTCGACGCAAATCTCTCATCAAACCATTTTCGGACATCTTCGTAAGAATCGTAGTGCTGCTAAGCGGGCGCATGGCCCATCGACGAAAACAGGTGGTAGTCGGAAGTGGCCAGGTCTGGTTAATAAGCGGCATGGGGTAGCACCTCCCAGTTGAGTGCCTCGAAGTAGTTTTGGACCAATCTCGACGTGTGCGATGGTGCGTTGTCGTGGAGGAAAATCAGCTTGCCATATCTTTGTTGATAACCCGGCCTTTTTTAACGCAGAGCACGGTATAATTTCAGCAGTTGTTGATGATAGCGGTGGGCATTGATAGTGTCACCACGTTTCAACCGCTCATAGTAGATGATACCTTGCGGATCGGACGATGTTGAAGGTTGGCCGGAATCAATACACGATATCTTGCATTTAAAATCCTTAAAATTTATCGACTTTTCATCTCCTGCTGAAATCCGATGCAGGAACGACGTGCTTTTCTTTTGGCTGGCGAGCAAGATTTCGCATGTGTTTGGATTTCGCTCAACACGCATTCGATGCGATTCGGCAGCAGATTTCTTTAAATTGGGAGAAGAGCTTCCGCAAAAACTAGACATGAATATCAAAAGAAATATAGACGTTTTTGTATGAAACTGCTGAAGATCCACTGATTATTTTATATACAGGTCTCCAACTTGTAAAAACAAACGAATGGCGTGTCTATAGTAGCTTAATACGCTAACTCCATGAGCAAACAGCAGATTTAAGCTTATATAGCTGGTAATGCCATTCGCTACAAAATTATCCACAACCCTCTATCCCATCTTACTTACTTAGGTGGCTCTACAATCGTCTACCGGACAATGCCGCACGTAGGAAAGCGCACCATTAGGTTTAGTTTAGATCGCTCCGGCGCCAGTCGCTCTCAATCCGCAGCTTCTTCAGTTCATCATAAACCTGATCTTGCCATCTTCAGCTCGGACGCCCTCTCTGACGCCGTTCACCAATCAAGTTCAGTTTTCCGTCGGAAACCTTTAGTGCTGGAACTTCGGGGTTCATCCGGATGAGGTAACCAACCTAGTGCAGCCGCTGGAATTGAATGCGCTGGACTCTGTCAACCTCATCATACAGCTCATACAGCTCGTGGTTCATACGGGTCCTAAACTCGACGGCAACTCTAAGGGGACCAAAAACCCTGCGAAGAATCTTTCTCTCGAACACTTCTAAGGACTCTGTATCCGTTGATGTCAGGGTACATGCTTCTGCGCCAAAGAGTAGTACCGGGATTATCAGATTTTTTAGATTTTTATCTTCGTACTTCGAGAGAGGGCTCTACTTCTAATTTGCTTGCTGAGCCCAAAATAGCAAAGTAGCTCTCGGCTGACGTTCTATTCGCTGGTAATTTTTTGTTCCCATATAGAGTATGTTTTCTACTACATTAAGGTTAAAAAATCTCCATACTCACAGACCGTCCAAGACGCGCTGATGGTCTGTGAGTGGGCACCAAGTACTTCATCTTGTCCTTGTTCACCGCAAGGTCCATAAGACGTGACTGTTTGTTAATCTCCTAGAACGCCTTGATAACTCGCAATTTGTTAGTGCCGATGATATCTACATCATCAGCATATGCGAGTAGCATAACTTCCTTATGGAAAATCGTGTCGGACCGTTCTTCGTATGGGCAGTGACGTAGGATGTACTCCATCAAAAGATGCAAAAAGTCGCACGATAAAGCATCATCCTGCCTGAAACGTCTCTTGGTATCAAAGGGTTCGGAGAAGGGTTCTTTCCTACTCTGACGATGCTTTGGGTGCGTGATAGCGTCATCATGCAAAGAAGAACGATCGTTGCTGGGATTCTAAGTTCAGATAGGGCGTTGAAGAACTTCGTTTAAATCGGCGTGTCGATTGGTGTGTGTGTATCAGCGCATTCGTCTATGGCTCCAGCCGTTTACACAGTACGCGGGATAGAATTTTGTATCCTATTGAAAGGAGACTTATTCCCCTGTAGTTCACGCATACAGCGGGTCTCCTTTCTTGAAGATAGGACAAAGAACACTTTATCCCATCAAAATTTATGACTTATGATTTTTTAATAAGTATTATTATAATATACTGAGGGCACACATTTCGGGGACTTCCAAGGGTAGATTCAAGCCTCATAAACAGAACATTGACAACAACTACGCAAGAATTTTTGAAATTGTGTGAACAATTAGTTTTTATCATTTCATATTTGAATTGATTTGCATATTGCTTTACATAAATTTTGTGATATAAGTAGCCATAAATTGTGTCATACCATCGGTGACTGATGATGAATTCGTTGCTGAGTTGAAAACACGTGTCTCACTTGCTAAAATAAAATTTTCACAAACAAAACATTGTTCTTATTTTCGCATTGAGAAAAAAATTACGAACTTAAAGACGTGAGTCTTTGTTTAAGATCTCTGAAACAAAGTCTTCGAATGATTCGGTCCTCAATACTCAACATAATAGAAATATTTTGTCAATTAGGCTGCTGTTTATTTTAACATGCATTTTATTAAAAAAAAAAAAAAAAATTTAAATGGTTCATAAAAAATAGTTTCCTGTGGAACAGCGCTAACAAACAGTCCCAGACGTTTGAATAAATTAATAAATAGAAAAAAAAATTTTTTAACACTAACAAAAAAAAAAATAAGTTCACCGCTAACAATCTAATAAATCAATTCATTTGTCCACCAATTCCTCATGCTCCGAGAAGTTTAGACGGCGCTTGGTGGCGTCCAAGCCAGATTGACTGCTGCAATCCAGCCAGATGGATTCCAGGTTTAGTTGTTGCTGTTTTAGATTTACATCATGCTGTACGGCTTGTACCTCCGCTTCATCGTCTTCAAATTCACTAGTGGAATTGTGTCCACTGTCGGGACTGACATGACGTTGTTGGCACTGAAGCTGTTGCTGGTGAGAATTCTTTGCTGTAACTTCTTTAGCTACAACGGCATCCACCACCACCGCGTCCGGTTCAACTACCGCAGCTGACACTTCAGTCGCAAACGCTTTACTCCAACTACCGGCTAGCAGCTTCTGCGCCGATTGCCGTACGCTAGTCGAGATTTTTGCTGCCAGTTGACGTTTGCGACGCACAGCACGTTGCCGCCGCATAGCAAATGCTGCTGGTGAGCCACGCACTTCACGCTCCTGGTAGCCGCTCAAAGGCAACGGTACGCCCGGAACATCAACACCATCATTATCCGTACGCCAATATTCGCACAAATCGCTTGCTGGATCATAGGCAGGACGATAGCTAGGCGAAGGTGAGGCTGCATCCATGGCATTACTTTGTTGTTTACTGCTGCGGCTGGCGACGCCCACATCGACTCCGGTTACCATGGAGCTGGTGGCAACTTGATGCTGAGAACTTTGTGTACGACGGTTGTAACGTCGTCGTCGTTGTTTATGTCGACGCGTTGATTCCTTACGTGTACTTGCCAATATGGCATCGATCATGCGTTCCAGCGTTACGTCGCCCATTTTACTGGAGCTCAGTGTGGATTGTTCAACGTTGACAGCTGCCGCAACACTTGGCGCTTTCAATGATTTCAGCTCGAGCGTTGACATACCATTCAACTGGCCATCCAGATAGCGTGGCTTCTCGAAATAGCTATCCGGTATGCCAACACCACGCAGCGCCAACAACGGACCTGGTATGAGACCACAAGGCGAGTACTCTGCATCGAAAGTGGGCAACGTGGAGGCGTAGTGCGCTGGCATGTTGCGTTTCGTCTGTTGCAATGGTGTTTGTGGTGCTGAAGCGGGTGATTTGCTCAAGACTGCCTCAGGCATTATATTGCTCAAATCCTTTAAGCTGTGCTGTTTCAGACAGCTTGTTGGACTCTGTTCGCGTATGCGTTGCAAGCCAGCGGATTTTGTTGCACCCGGCAGTGGCGTGGATGTTAGCTGATTCTCCTTGTCTGTGTGCCGCCAATAGAGCGTCGATGTGGACACAGACATCGAGATGGCAGACTTGGCGCGTCGCAGTGCGCTGGGCTCATGGAAATCGCTAGCAAGCGGCGTTGGCAGCTCAACAGGCAGATACGATTGTCGCGCATGGTTCACAGCCCACTTAAGCATTTTGTTTAGTTAAGTTTGAAAAGAATCTGCAAGTTAAAAAAAAAAAATAAATAAATAAAATTACTTTTGTTTACTGGTTTACTGGTCTTTCAAGTTTTCAAATAAATGTGTTTTAAGGCGTTTGTTCATTATCATGGGAAGAATATAAATAAAAATAAAAATAAAATAAAAAATGATGAAGGAACACAGTGTATTATTTTCTTATAAAATCTTTCAGCATTTTTGCAAATTTGCGCAAACATGTTCGCCCAGTTTACTAAGACTGTCCAACGCCCGGTTGTCCTTAGTCCTTTGCCTCTTGTCTAAAGATGTTTTTTCGCGCGCTCTCCTGCCGTGTTGCGGCTGTTGTAAATGGGTGTTGCACGCTTGCGCAAAACGAAATAAAATCCAAACAATTGAATGCAAACAAAGCCGCACAGAACGGCGGCAAGGATAGCAGCAACAAGCTTATAAGAATATGAACGGAAGTAAAAAGACGACCTCCAGCTGTGTTGTTCTCTGATTCTCTGCATTTGAATAGCGCGGAATCAGGTTTACGTGTGATTAACTTTCTTGCTGTACAAATAAGTCGTCTCGTACGTTCGTTCACGCGCTGCCAAGGATACGACTAAACATACAAATGAATGAAGGTCCCTCTGTTGTGCTTATGCGCAGCTTTTTGCCATATTCAAAATTTAGCAAAAAAGTTTTTGGTATGCGCAAAAAAAATTAAAAAAAAAAAAACACAATATAATCCTGTTCAATGCTATTCGTGTCTCTCCCTCTCTTTCTATACGAGTATGTCTCTTTCTGGCAAGTTTTTCCCATTTTTACTTTAGTTAAGTTTGTTGGTTCATTTATCCTTACGCCATTTAAGCGTACCGTTTTTCAAGTACCGTTCAAGTATACTTCAGTAGCACTTAATCAGGCTTATTCACTCATTCACTATCTATCTCACTCTCACCTTCGCACTTTTTATTGCAGCATTTATTGCACTCTTTCGCTCACTCGCTTCAAATTTGCTCATTTACAGTTTAAACGCTGAAATTTCGCTTTACAGTTCGATTCAAGAAGTAAAGTATTTTTCGGTTTCGTTTCTATCTGAAGTGCACTTGAGCACTGAGTGAATAAGTGAGCGAAACCGCATTATGGGTGACTTAGAGAAATAGAGCGAGATAGAGAGCAGCGAGTGAGAAAAACAGAGGGTGTGATACCTTAGCGATAGATTGATAAAGTGTTGAGTGGCCACAGAACGCAGCACACTTAATGGGCTAAACTAATATGGCACAATTTGTCAGCATTAAATTTAATGGATTAAACTAAGAGTATGGTCTGAAAAGCCTTGATCCACACAATAGTGAGAGACTTATGATACTAAGATATTTTTGTACCGTGTATGTAACAGACAAAATTAGGCGTACCAGGCACCATTAAAGTAAGTCGAGTCGATATAGACTGGAAAAGCTAGAAATGCCAAATTTGGGGTATACATATTTTGTCAATTCTAATGAATAAAAACCTAACGCCAATCTTTCAATTTTTGTATGATTGTTTTGTTGTTAATTAAGCTAGTAATTATAAATTTGGAATGTCTACGTCAATTCTGCAATAATAAAATGTTCCACATAGTTCAATATTTACGCGTTGTGAGATCTTAAGCATAGATGCAATCAAAATGGAACCCGTATTGTCGGAATATTATGATCTCACAAAGCCAAATTTATTGTCTGGAGCAACGTTTGGGATTTTCTTATCGACTGAAATCTACATTGTCGATTTTATATTTCAGTCTATCTCGAATGGACTCGTCCATAGACCAAGAATTGAGTCGTGTTATGTGACAATTGTCCACACTCTGGACAGCACTTATGGTTGTTGTTCCTGATTCGTTCCCTGAAACACGTCTAACGAAAATTGCTTCGAAAGCAACTCTTTATGTTGCTGAGTAGAAAGCATTATCGCAAGTGGTTTTCATGAGTCATTTGTAAGCAACCAACGACAGTCCTCAGTACGCTATACTGACCTATACGCAGGTTTTGCCATTTGTATACTGATGTAAGGGGTTCAAATAGAAGATACATAATTTGAGACAGATTGTCCAATAGCTTTATTGGTGGTAAAAATTGTCTACTTATTCTTACCACAGGAAGGCACGGCAAGCGCTTTCAGCACTTTGTTTCTCGACTTTATCCATTGTGCATCTTAGTAGCGTGAACCGAGAATCTAAGCAGCGTATCGCAAAATTATACCAAGTATCATTAGGTACTGATACTGTAACTAAGGTTTGTATACACACTATGTTTGGTATCTCAACTTTTCAACAAAGTGTACACTGCTCACATAATTTATATGCAGGGAAAAACAAATTATAGTACATATACAAACAAAAGACTGGGTGGTGCTGTTGGTTTGAATGATAAAACATTTGGATTGAAATCGCCATCACAAAAAAAAACAAGAAAAAACGTTAACTTCGGTTGAACCGAAGCTCTAATACCATTCACAGTATGGTAAAACATAGAAGTGGGGGTTTAAATTGGGGCTACCCTAAAAAGTGGGCGGTACACGCCCACTATTAGATGTGTATGATGCGATGTAGTTGATGTGTAAGATGCCAACATATATAATTTCAAGTTGAAATTGACGTTTTCCATAGAAATGCATAAAAGTGAATTGTTGGTTTATATGAGACTACCTAAAAAGTGGGCGGGACACGCCCATATGTATATGTTTATGAAGCGATTGTCCACTAAAATCCACCAAATCAAATTTCAAGCTAATATTGATATAAATGAAGAATTTTTTCATAAAAAAACACAAAATTGCACGGTGGGTTTGTATGGGGGTTACCCCAAAAAGAAGGCGGGCCACGCCCATTCGTCTATATATGTTAAGCGGCTGTCCATAAAATGGCACCATATCGCATTTCAAGCCAATATTGATTTTAATAAAGAAGTTTTCATACAAAAAGCCAAAAGTGGGCAGTAAGTTTGTATGGGGTCTACCCCAAATATTAGGCGGGTTCCACCCTTTAATGTAAGTGTCAACCATCCGACCACTAGAAGTTACCATATCAATTATTAAGTTGATATTAACTACAATAAAATCAAACAAAAAATCAAGAGTGGGCGGTGGATTTGTATAGGGGCTACCCCAAAAAGTGGGCATGGCGGGACAATCTTGACACTCCATTAAATAGCAATAAAAAGAATTGTGTGTGCAAAATTTCAACTCGGACAGACGGACATGGCTAGATCGACTCGTCTCGTCGCGCTGATCAAGAATATATATACTTTATGGGGTCTACGAGGACTACTTTAATGCGTTACAAATTTTCAGACAAACTGATAATACCATTTCACACAATGTGTGAATTGTATAAAAAAAAAGAAGTTAGCTAAATGAAAACGTACATCGCTAACATGGGCTTTAGGCTTGATATATATATAAAAAAATTAGACCTTTTTCAAACATACTTCACTCAACATTTTCAGTTCATATCTCATATAAAAATATTCCTTCCATACAAAAACCGAAAAGTGGTGATGTATTTTTGGTGCACCCATTTCAACTAATATGCTTGGAAAGAATCTTTCCGTTGAAACCACTGCTGTTTCTTTGTAGTGTTTTATTCAAATATGTTTTTTTCAAAAATTGTTTTTTAGTGCTTAAAATGTTTTTTATTTAATTTTTCATTGTTTTTATTTAAAAATGAATCACATATTTCACTTCACTCGTATTTACCTTTCTATAATTGTGTTTTCTTAATCACTGCACTCTGGAAAAGTTCAATATTTTTTTTTTGAATTTAAACTTTTTCCAACACGATTTTCGAAACGCTATGTTAAAAAAAAAAAAATAACAAAAAAAAATTAATCCAATTTTCTCGTTTGCTTTAAGCGACTTTTTACAACGACGTCCATTCGTTTAAACGCACGAATTGCAACTAATTCTCTCTCAGCGGTGTAGCGCGCAGGACAGCTCGGTTCAACTCTGTTCAATTCAGTTGCACCCAATGGCACTCAGCTCAGCCATAAAAACAACAACACAAATTACTCATACTCTGTAGCCTATGCTCTCATTTGATGGTTTTTGTTGCTGTTATTACTGCGCACAGTTTTCCAATTTTTTCTTTTTCAACCAATTCAATTTTCGTTGAAGCTACTTTCAATTGCTTTCAACTTTAGTTTTATTCAACTCTTCACACGATTAGTGAATATGTAGTAATATAATTTTGTCGCGGGCTTTGTAGCGCATTAAAGGTAGTATCGGTGGCCGCATGAACTATATATATATATTCTGGATCAGCTCGATGAACCGAATGGAACTAGCCATGATCGTCTGTCTGTCTATCCATCTGTCTGTTAGTTCGTCTGTCTGTGTAAATGAAAAGTAGTCCCACAGTTTTTAAGATAAAGATCTGAAATCATGTATGAAGACTTTCTATATTTATAGGCTGAACATAAGTCACATTGACCATGCCACGCCCACTTTTCGGTGTAGTCCACATTAGATATGAGCGCGAGCGTGGCTTTTTGGGCACAGCGCAACATGATTCAGAAGTTGGTATTAAGAAACACGCACAGGATCAAATAATGTCAACATCACGACCCAACACGAGCAACACGGGTATACTATGTTAATATAAATGTATGTAACTGAAAAAGGAGGCGTAAGAGACATATATTTTTCTGGTCAATATTAAAAGTAATTTCGACGTAATCACGTCCATCAATACGCATGTAACATGTTAGAATGGATCGTACATCAATCTTAGTTATAAACACAATTTTAAATGGAATAAGATAAAAATTATTAACTCAAAACTTAATAGGAAACCTTTATTCGGCGTATAATTTTATGCCACTTAATATTTAAATAATAAATCATGAAAATTGTCACCGCGGCTCCTCTCCACATGATTGCTACGTTTGCTGACGATACAGCCATCCTGGCCAGGGACAAGCGTTTCTACAATGCTACCGATGTACTCCAACTAATATCTTCACGATTTTGAGCAATGTGCAAAACGCTGGAACATCGGTATAAACCTGGCCAAATGTGTCAGCGTGACCCACTCACTGTGCAGGATTAGCTTCTGGATCAGCAGTTTCGGCATTCGATTGCCTTTGGGTCCTTCTTGATCCACAACAGTACAATCGTGAAATTAATTAGCGCCATGATACGTAAACTAGACTGGCACCTCAACGTCAGAAACAAGCTGCCACTGAGGAACAAAGTAAACATTTGCAAGATCATAATCGCATCTACCAGGCGATACGGGATTCAGGTCTCAGGCATTGCTGTTCGGTAACACCTTTCAAAGATCTGGCCTCTCCAAGGAAAGGTCCTGCGCAACCTCACTTGCACCCCGTGTTATATGCGAACGGCGAAATTAGAAAGTGATTTTAATGTTTCCAAAATTAGTGCTGTTCTTAAACAGCAAGCTGCAGCGTACTTAGAGCGACTTGAACAACACCCGAATCAACTAGCTAGACGCCTACTAAGGAGACGCACAAGGAAGAGACGGCTCCGCAGAACGTTGTGTTAATGAAACAATATTTAAAAGTATTATATAAAACACCACTGATGATCACTGATGATCTTTGACTAATCAAACTCAGCCTTCATACTAAGTTATGAAGTAAAGTTTTCGATTTAAGTTTAATTTAAGTTGTTCTTAATAATAGAAGTATTAAATAATAATAAAAAAAAAACCTATAATGCAATTTTCTATCACTCTACGGCACATTTCGGCTGGTATGCCAGCAATGGCTGCTCGGATGTGGGATACGAGGTCATTCAAAGCCTTGGTACTGTTGCTGTAAGCAAGCGATTTAATGTAACTCCAAGAAAATAAACCAATGGTGTTAAGTCATACGATTTTGGTGACCAGCTGAGAGGGCCGCTTCTGAAAATAATCAAGTCACCGTACATTTGTTTATAATAAATCCATTGTAACGTTGTGCCGTCTGGTTGGAAATAAAAGTAGTGACCATCGTATTCATTAAATTTTGTGAAGAAATTGTCCGATATCATAACGATATCTACGGAACGTCTTGAAATGAATAAATTTTGGTCATTGGGTTAAGCCAAACCTTTTTTTGGCTGTTACATATATTCGCACAAACTTAATATAGCCTTTTATCCTATGGATACAGGGTATACAAATACAGGAAGCACGATATCGGTCTATAAGTGGCAGTGCTTTATACTTGACAGACGAATCTTATTTATGACTATGACATTGACTAGCTGCTGATGCAGCAATTACTGATGACAGCATCAAAATTCTGACCATCCGTGCATTCTACTGTATGCATGGATGTAGAATAATTTCTGTCCGGATTGGTGTATGGTCGGAGCTTACGTTAGACCCATCACTTAAATAGTTATTCGGGGTTGTATTTAGCAATTTGTGTCCGGTAATTTGAGCTCCGGTAATGTGAGCTATAAGTATTGGATTTCCACATGATAATGTATGTGGTTGCAGCCAGTGTCTTTTAGCATTAAATACCATTTTCTCGCGCTAACGAACACTCAATCTGGATGCTAGATGAAAATTGTTTGCATCGAAGTATCGTCAAATAAGTACACAAGTAGAAGAGCATGTATCTACGCCCAAAATATGGTATATGTATCTACTGTTACATGGAAATGATGTCCGGCTGTTAGCTGATAACGAATACATACACTTGTGTGTTACCCAACACTGCTTACAGATTTTAGAGTATTAAATACGTTAAGAAAATTACCGGAAATGTATAGGTATTATGCGCATAATATACAATTATCCTTTTATTCA
This sequence comes from Leucophenga montana, assembly GCA_035044765.1. Lineage (NCBI taxonomy): Eukaryota > Metazoa > Arthropoda > Insecta > Diptera > Drosophilidae > Leucophenga > Leucophenga montana. The sequence goes on from JAWNNQ010001550.1 coordinate 69,448, forward strand.
TACTGTATTATGAGAAAATAATGTTTGCATTTTGCTCAATTTTCTATGACCAAATTGTGACAACTGAAACATGGCTACGGAGCCATTTCTATCACATACTTAAGAAATGTTCTGTTCAACAGTATTTTATCGTAGAATATCTTCAAAATTTACAGCTCTATTTCGACAAATTGGTAATTTAGAGCAACGGAAGTCATAAATACAGAGTATATTTAAAATTGCATAAAGCAAAGTTTTAAGAGCTCTGAAGGAGTCTTTTAGGCTATTGCATAATAAGCGAAATTCGTGGAATCTTTTACCAAAATCAAAACAAAAAAAACTAACAAAAATTATTCGGCAATTTTACCAAAAGGACCTACTATAATCAGAGAAACAGAGAGAGAGAGAGAGAGAGAGAGAGAGAGAGAGATATGAATGCATCACAATAGCACAGCTGCGCCCGGCAGAAAACAGTTTCCCCCACACTGGTCACATAGAGAGCAGTATCTTCGGTCCAATCATCCACATACATGTACCTACTTATATATATAGATCCGATCCAGTCAAGCGCACGCAGCAGCCCACACAGAAAGAAAGCAATCGGAGAATGAGTAGGGAGAAAGCCAGCTAATAAATTGTGCGCTTAAACGAAAAAAGGACACGCAAAGGAAAATAAAGAGCCGAATCGATGCGTGTCCCAAGCCAAGCAAACTGAAGTTGTGCCGAGTCGAGCCCTTTAACCAATAAATTGCGAAACAATTGCACAATTTTACACAACATTTTTCTTCGAGGCGACGACGATGACGAGATTGAGCGGACAGTCGATAGAACAAAGGACGAATGATGAAGAAACGAAGAACGAAGTAAGGAAGCCAATATAAACAATAGTCTAAATTATTAGTGACAACACAAAACACACACAGCATGCTTAGACGATCCATCTCTATCTCTATCTCACTTTTTCGCTCACTGTTTGTCCTTGCATATTCTTTCTATCGGTGCGCTGTTGTCCTTTTTTTTTTTGGCGGTTTGTGCGAATTGCGCAAGCAAAGTTGAAAGAAAACCAAAGAAAGGTAATTGTTATGATCAAAATTCCAACGCACAGGATTAATTTTAATGAACTGATTGCTTGGCCGTCTGCTGCTCTAAGCATATCTGGATATGAACAGCTGTTAAAGTATCAGGATTATTAGACATTTGTGCACACAGTGCCTGATGTTCTTTTTATGTATTTATTTGTTTTTTTTTTTTTGTTTTTTTTTTGCAATTTGTGGAGTTGAGAGAAAGTGATGTGCATGCTGCGCATGGATTTTCAATGATTAAAATTGAATTAATTATTTTGATTGGTGATGGAAAGACGAGTGTAAAAAACAAAAAAGAAGAACGCTGCAGTGACGTGTGCGCCACTTTGAAATCATAGATTTCTTTGATCTGGACATATGTATGTGGAATATTTTAAAAGTATTGACGTAAGCTACACCAAATGTGAGGTTTGTAACTTAATTAACAACAACAATAGCAACAAAAATTGTATATATGGGACTGCCGCTTATGTGGCCGGAATAGCCCAAATTTTTCCAGAAACCCCAAAAAGAAAATTTTGGAATATTTGATTAAAACTTGATTAACTTAATAGAATATAGAACTGATCTTTCGATGTGCAGTACCAAATAGTTTTTATTCAACCCTGGTTCTTTACATCAGCCCTGACAAACAGCTGTTTTTTTTTCGACCAAAGTTTCATCGCTCTGTTCTTGCCGAAATAGGTAAACTTTTGCAGCAAAGAAATCAATATTTTTCGGAAAATACATTAAGTGTTTTTCAATGGAGAATACGCCGCAGGGTATATAGAATACAGGGGATAAGAAATATCCTTATCATTTTTTGTGCTGTGTATTGTTTTTACGTGTTATTGTTATGTTTGTTTTTTAAACGTCCCTAACCAAAATGTCACGTGTTTCGTGGAGTAAAAGTTGGTATTTTTCTCGCTCCTTCTTGCGACTAATGATGCAGTTTTGTTTATTGAAATGTTTTATTATGGTTTTATTAATTTTACTTGCTCGTTTTTGCTCGTTTGCGAAACTTTTTATATTATTGCAGTTAACTTAGAGTTCAGTCACTCAGCACTGCTTGAGCAATGGACTGATGGTGGGCGCAAAACTAGTGCTGTATCTGATTGGATTTTTCAACAAATTAATAGTACGCTAAATCCATCGAGGAAAAAGCAAATTAAGAAGCAGATTAGCAATTACACGGCTGATATTAATAAGTATTTACCTAAATGCAATAGGCTGATTTCCAGATTTAAACTAGAGCATAAAATGTGGCCTTCTTCCAAATTGATAATAAGCATTGATAAAAAGGATTTATTACCAAAGAACGGGGGACGTCCACGAATAAGTTATACCGTGGGCAACAACAATTTACAGAGGAAATTAGCAACTGAGCTTTCCACGGAACAAGCTCATAATACAACGTTGCTTTTACATGCTGCTAAAGTCTCGAGCAAAAAGTCAAAAGATTTGCTTCAAAGGAAGGATGGAAAAAAGAATACTTCGAAGGTGCCGTTTGCAATTTCTCCATATGAAGCATTATCATTTTCACTTGAGAATTCGGTAAGCTAACAGCAGCTAACAATAGCATGCGAAGTTTAAATTAAAAACATGGTTGCGATATATTTCCAAGTTATGATACAGTTTTCAATGCAAAGTCAAAATGCAGACCCAAGGACATCCAAGTGACTGAAACAGTGGCCCAAGTTTGTTACAGAATTTGTTAAACCATACCGCACAACGAATTAATACTCTTCAAAAGGATGTTTTATGTCAATTTTCTAATATAACTGACGTCAAGCTAATCGTTAGCTATGGATTCGATGGATCGTCTGGTCACAGCATGTATAAACAGCGATTTGAAGGGAATGAGCCGGATACTTTTGATTAATCATTATTTGTCACAACTCTTATACCAATACAATTATTAGATTCCTTGGGAAGACTTATATGGATGAATTATGCCACTCAGTCCGTTCGGTTTTGTAGACCGCTTAAAATGGAATTTATAAAGGAAAGCAAAGAGCATATTTTAAAAGAGAAAAACAATTTAGATGAACAAATCCGAAAATTGACGCCCTACATCTTTGATGATTTTGACAACAGGTTTGTAAGTGTTTGCTTTGAACTGAACATGACTCTTATTGACGGTAAAGTTTTAAACATTCTGACGGGAACGAAATCTTCCCAGTCATGTGGAGCAACTCCAAAACTCTACTTGATGATAAGGGATATGAATGCAAAAATATTTAAGCCGAGGCCTGAAACGCTGCAATATGGAGTCAGCCCGTTACATTCTTGGATACGATTCTTTGAATTTGTTCTCCACATTTCCTATCGAATTGGTCTTAACAAATGGCAAATAAGAGACACAAATGATAAAACAGTTATGCTTTTAAGTAAAAAAATTATTCAGAAAAGATTGTGGAAAGAAATGGGGCTTCATGTTGATAGACCAAAACAAAACAGAAGCGGTAATTCTAATGATGGGAATACTGCAACGAAGGCCTTATCAAACATCAATTTATTTGCGTCCATATTAGAGTTTGATGCTAGTATTCTTCAAAGCTTCCATACAGTCTTAGTCGCCATTTCGTGTGAATTTCAAATAAATTCAAGGAAATTTCAAGAATTCTGCACTAAAACTGAATCTCTATACATGAGAAAGTATCCGTGGTATCCGATGTCGCCGACTGTTCATAAGATTTTGATCCATGGAACTCAAATAATTTCGACCTCAACAATTCCTGTTGGTTGCTTAGGAGAAAATGGATCCGAGGCGCGAAACGAATTTTAAAAACGCCATAGACTGTAGCATGAGAGAGAAAAAAATCGGATTAACAATTTGACTGATATTTTCAATCGAGCAATAGATTCTTCGGATCCACTTCTGTCAAGTCTCTATATGAATAAAAGATTAAACAGAAGTCGAAAAAGTTTGCCAACAGACGTGCTGGCGCTGTTAGAGCAACCGAACGTTGTTGCTCAGGAGAAAGTTAGTGTTCTGATGAAGAATTCGACTCTGATTTGGACAATAATCCGTTAGAATTAGAAGTAGAAAAGAGGAATTGAACTAAATTTGCATTTACTTAACTGTTTTTTGTATAAGAGAAATAAAAATATTTGAGAAAGACCTAAACTAAATTTTATTTATTTTTATTACAAATTTTTTTAAGTAAAAAAAGGATTTTTTAATAAAAAGATACATTCGTAAAATTGGGTTATATGGACAGTAAATGAGGGCGTGGTCGGATCGGGCTGAAATTTTTATCGTTTCTAATATATACGGTATTGTATTAAATATGTCAAGTTATAGCGCTCTAACTATGTCGGTTTAGTTTATGCGCAAATGTGGACCATTCCGGCCACAGAGCAGTGGAGTGGCACGTTCATTCAATACACTTTATGTGAAGAGGGGATTTGACAGCCTTAATATAAAAACTTGAATCCCTACATCTTATAATTTTCAAAATCTAGTCGTTTAAACAGGTGGACAGACGGACTTCCATATCGACTTGACTTGACTTTTGATGCAACTTTGCGGTTAATGCTCACTTGAAGTTGGAAGTTTTTAAGATGTTTGACCTAAACCCAGCACAAAGACTTTTTTTTATCAAATTAAATACTGGATACTTCCATATTGAGATGGTATGCCCAATTTTTGGGCATAAAAACCACCCAAACACTTTTGACTTTTTGAGAGAAAAACTTTTTTATTGCCGTCAATGTCAGCTTAAAAAATGACATGGTGGTTTCTTATGGTCGGACGCTTCACATACATACATATCAATGGATGTGATCCCGCTACAAACCGTCCACCCACTTTTGCATCTTTGTATGAACAACCTTTTTACTGCCGCCAATATAAATGTTATTAATGGGAGTGATATCCCCACTTTTTGGAATAGCCCCCATGTAAACCAACCAACCACTTTTGTGATTTTGCATGAAGAACTTTTTCTCATTACACGCAAAATAATTTGAATTTTAACATGGTGAGTTCTTATGAACGAACGCTTAATATATACTCGAATGGATTTCATTCTCACACTTTTTAGAGAAGTCCCATGCAAACCACCCACCCATTTTTACCTTCTTGTATGTAACTCTTTTATTGCTTTCTTTCATTATAAACGTAAAGTTTGACGTTGTGCCTTCTTATGAATGGACGCTTCACATAATTATTAAGGCATAATATTCTATTTTTAGCTATGCTCTTTTTGTGTTGCCCTATAAAGAATAAATTTTCAGTGAGTTCTATGCACCTATTTGTTGACATTATTTTCGTGTGAAAAGTTTTTTAACAACATGGCTTAATCTATTTCATAAAATCGCACCAGGCCAAATCGGGGGGAGAGATGCGGGCTGGTTAGTCCAAATCGCCCCTTATTGAGATGATGCACTCCGGGAAGTGTTCTCTCAAAACAGCCATCAATGCTCTTGAAGTGCACAATTGCCAACTTGTATGGATGGTAATGAAGGTATTCGTGAATAATTCGCCTTACTGACGCAGACGCGCAGAACGCACTGTCGCAATGCTATCAGGTTATCTGATGGGCCGAGGGACTGCAGTTTTTTGTTTTGTCACGTTCGCGGTTTGTCTGAACGTAGTGACCCATGTAACAATTGATTTCCGGTCCAGGAGAGGGCTCAATGGGGCTACATTGAAGTGATTTCAGAAAACGAGCTGGGTTGCGATCACAGAACAACTGTTCTAAATGTAGGTTTCGGTGACAAACGCACGCTCTTCACTGTTAAAACACATGATGCCGACTGACGTGGAAGAAAAAAAATTGTAGAGCCTGGTATTACTCCCGCCACACTGCGATCTTTACAGTATGAATGAATATTGGTGCGCATTTCAAAAAGGAAATTATGCTGCCGCATCCTGTATGTAATGACTGACACTACCCTCTACAGAGCCTTCCTTCGAAAGCAATAACAAAGTTTTGACTGATAGGTCCGATCGAGACTTACTACGTACTATTAAAAAGGTCTTGAAACGTACATTCAGAAAATATTAACATATAATAAATCGAACCACATTCCAAAAAGCTATAATAAAAAATAAAGACAGTAACTGGACCAAGGTCATTCAAGATAAGGCGAAAAAAACAAATTTTTACTGATAAGTCCGATCGATACGTGTTATATACCAATAAAAAAGTCTTGAAAGATGTGTTCAAAAAAATATTAAAAAATGAAATCGGATCACCCCAGTCCGAAACATAGGGGTTGAAATACCCACACACAAAGGGTATTGGGACTCGTAACTTATTGCACCCTGTACCCATAAAGCAAAAGGGTATATTAATTTTGTGCAAATGTTTGTAACATGGCAGTAGGAGGCGTGACAGACCGTAAGAGGGCTGCTATTTATATTTCGGGAACTGGCAACACTAATGTTAAAAGCTAAAATCTGGCAACACCATAATAAAGTTTGACATTTTTTGGCATAAACGTACTCACAAAGTTTTGATGTACAATTGCTATTTGTTGTGTTTACAGTGAGTTAAGAAAAACAATTAGGCCAAATAATGGAGAAGGTTTTCGTTGGATTATTTTTCACTACTTTCGACGTGAATTATCTAAACAAGAATGTGTGTCAATGAACTCAGTTCTTTGTACGGCGATAAACCACCATCAAAAACCACAGTATATCGCTGGTATAGTGAATTCAATTGTGGTCGCAGTTCGGTCGCCGACGAATTCCGTGAAGGTCGTCCAAAATCGGTTGTTGTGCCCAAAAACATCGATGCACTGCGTGAACTGATAATGCAAGATCGTCATGTGACATATCGTGAGATAGCGGCATCCTTGCACAGTAGTTCCACTTCAATACATTCGATTTTGCATGAACACTTAATTTATCAATCGCTCAAAAAAAGTCTCGCGTCGTTTGGTGTAAGGAAATGATTAAAAAGTTCGACAGTGGTGCTTCAAAAGACGTGTATAAAATCGTGACAGGTCACGAATCATGGATATATGCGTATGAGCAGGAAACAAAACAGCAATCGATAGTGGGGGTATTCCAAGACGAGCCAAATCCAACAAAAGTTGTTCGTGGAAGAAGCACAGCAAAGCAAATGATCGCCTGTTTCTTCGGCCGAATGGGTCATGTGGCCACTGTTCCGCTTGAGCAATGTAGGACGATCAATTTGTTTGCCGAAAGTCTTCGGAGAAATTCGTAAAACCAACCGCCAAAGACGAATCATTCTCCATCATGACAATGCGAGCTCTCACACATCTCGTCAAACAAGTGCATTTTTGAGCAGTCAAAACATCGAATTAATTACTCATCCTCCGTACAGTCCTGGTTTGGCAGCCAATGACTTCTTCTTGTTCCCGAGTATCAAAGGTAAACTGCGTGGTCAACGATTTACGAGCGCCGAAGAAGCAGTTGAAGCGTTCAAAAACCATGTTTTGGAGGTGTCTCAAGAGGAATGGAAAAACTGCTATGACAAATGGTTTGAACGAATGCAAAAGTGTATTGATCATCAAGGGGAATATTTTGAAAAACAATAAAGCCATTTTCATTTAAAAATGTTTGTTATTATTTGCTATGCCCGAAATAAAAATAGTACCCCTCGTATAAAGTGTATATATTCGTGATCAACATCGGAAGGTGAATCGGTATAGACATGTCCGTCCGTCCGTTAGTCCATCTGTCCATCCGTCCGTGTTTCTACGAACAGATTTGTGTTGTAAGTATGATTTGAAAAAATACTTGGGCAAAAAATGGAATTAAACAGTGAACATTTTCGTGCGATCATTCTTCATAATTTTCATAACATTAGTGTTTGATGAACTAAAATCTTTTCAAGCACCATTCTTAAATATCATAAAAAACTGGTACAACGAGTTCAGTCATGGTCGACGCTCTCTTCAAGACGAATTCTGTCAAGGTCGTCCTAAATCGGTTGTTGGTTTAGCAAACATCGATGCCGTGAGCGAAATATAAATAGTAACGTACGTATAAATGATGGAGACTTCAAATTTGGATATCTATATGCGCTCATTATCCCTTTTCAAATAACTAATATTATGTGAACATGATAGCCCCATTTTCAGGAATGTCCCCCATTCAAACCTAGGCCCAGATCGGATCACTTTATGGGGTAGGGTAGACCCATGCAAACCTGTCACCCATTTTTGAGTTTTTTTTTATGCAATTTTTTGTTTTGTTTTTATTTTTAATTAATTCTAATTTCTCATCAATTCTAGTAAATGTCCCGCATATGTGCAGATGGGATTACTAAATAATATAATCTATGGATTTTTTAAGAATCGTTAATCGAGGAACAGGATAACTCGCAGTCAACCACACTCGACTGCTGCTTTGCTTCTTGTTTTTATTTGTAAACTAGTAATTAGTCAAATCCATAAAATGTATTACAATTAAATAATTACTAAGAAACTTTGAATAAAATCTGTATTAATAGCTCCAATCGGTACGAGTATATGCGGCATCACTCCGATTTATATATATATTTACTACATAATAAATATGCATACATACCTACTTGCAGGAATATTTCACATGGTAATGCAACGTACAACACGAGCTCAACTCAAACAGCTGGTCGAAATAATTCGGATATACATAGATTGAACAAAAAGAAGATAAAATCAAAAAAGGAAAAATGGATTTTCTTGAGAGAAAAACAATTTTACGCATTGGTCACTAAATGACACAATGCAGTAAGAGAGATAGAGAGCGCAAGAACAGGATAGTTCGATGGGCATGCGTACTGAATTCCCAGTAGATGATAAATTAGGGCATTTAGTCAAAGAAAAAAAGACAAACTGTCAGACAGACAGATCGATCTTTCGAATTTTCGATAGATTACTCGATCAATTGCAGGGAAAGTGCCCCCTCGTCGCTAATAAATTGCACAAAAATTGCGCAATTTTTCACAGGAAAAAGGACACGAAAGTATATATGATGTAGTAAAGAAGGATAAAACGCGCTTTTATCAATAGATACTCGTACAAATGATTTGAGATATGTGGAAAAACAAAAAAAAAAAAACTCAAATGTTGCAAAATTCTACGATTGGCAGATTTTTGATTTGCGAAACAAAGTTGAATCCAAGCAAGACAAGGCATGACGATAAGCATTAAGACAAACAGACAGAAACGTAAGGATACGTGTTTATGTATGAGACAAGCATAAACGTTGCATGGATGAAGGACAAATAATGCGAAAAATAATCTCTCTGAAAATCGAATAGACAGAAGAAAGTAGACGAACTTAAGATTTTTCGATACACATTTACTTATTGAACAGCTGGCATCAAAAATTGTTAGCCTCAGATGCAGAACTGTGTGCCAATGCACTTAAGAGACACGACTACAAATTGAAATGCCCATATTAGTAAAACAAGACAATCTGTAAATAAAAAAGGTTTCTATAAAATTTATTCTAAAAAATACCCGCCCCAACAGCACTTTTTTTTTGCAGTACAAAAACATTTTTTTTTCGCTTCATTTTCATAAAATAAATGTTTTTTTTTTTGTTTGTTTTTGGAGAGTAGCAACCACAACCCGATATGTACACCAAATGTAAGTTGACTATCCAAATGCAATACAATGTATCGTATGCTATTTATCCAAGAGATGTCAGTATTGTTAATACTTAAATTACTCCATTCTCCATTCAGATTCTCCATTTTTATACCATTCGCACATTCACATAGTGTGAAATGGTATTATCAGTTTGTCTGAAAGTGTGTAACGCATTAAAGGAGCCGTCGTAGACCCCATAAAGCATATATATTCTTGATCAGCTCGACGAGACGAATCGATCTAGCCATGTCAGTCTGTCTGTCCGTCTGTATGTTGTTGCGCATTTTTTGGGGACCAATTTTTATGCTATCCAGTTGAAATTATGCACGTACACTTCTTTTTATTGCAGTTTAATCGAGTGTCAAGACGCCCACTTTTTGGGGTAGCCCCCATACAAACTCACCGCCCACTTTTAACTTTTTGTATGAAAAACTTTTTTATTGTAGTCAATATCAACTTAATAATTGATATAGTAACTTAAAGTATTGTTGATATTGTTTAATTTGGCATAATTGTTCGTACATGCATAACAGTTATCAGAGCTATAGCCCTGTGGATCTACACAAATTAATGGGATGCTCAAATCCATTTTCACGCGCAATCCTTTGGACCAATTGTCCAGTGAACAGACGAATAATAACTAAACAATAGCGTGACGTATTACTTAAACGGCCTCTAAATGAGTACTCCAACGTTTTTGTTTACATGCTTTACGTATCTGGGGTTTGATTGTGAGAGTATGAGAATACAAATGTAAAAGCACGGATACTCCAACAACGTAGAGTATTGCAATTCATTGGCATCAAACAGCAGATATTATGTAACGAAATTCCCGGGAGGATGGATGATATTGAATTTCCATAGAAATAGTACTTTCAGTTGAAAGCGATTGAATCGAAACATTCAATTCAATTTGTTGGTGGTGGTTATTCTATATTTCAAGCGAGAGCGAGCAGAGAGAAAGAGAGACTGTGCAATTACAATTGTTTTCCAGCTGTATTGGGAATGATTTTGCTCTCAGGGTGATTCAACTTACGCTCTGAGCATAATTCTCTCTCGCTCGCTACCATTTCGTGCGCAACACGTTCAATTCACAAGCTGAATATCCTGCAATGCAATTCTTGGTCTACTGCTTTGCCGACAACCGAAGCAAAGATCAGATCAGTCACATTCCGTAAGCGTTCGGGTGCAAACGTGTTGCGTAGCAGAAAATATTGAAAGTATCTTAATTTTTGTTTTTTGTTTTTAAAGGCGGCAGAACTTGTGTTTTTTTTTTTTTTTTTATTGAGTGTATCAAAATCAGAAGTACCAAAAAAAGCAAAAAGAAGCTGCCCACAACTGTAAAATCGGAATATACAATTTTTTTTTTTTACTGAAAGGTAAATTTTATTTAAATTGTCACAAATTGGATATTAATTAACATACGACATACATATATGCGGATATACCGCTGTACTGCAGAGTGACCCACAAAGGAAAGCTTTCTATATCCTCTACCCATAGAGTAAAAGCCTCTATTACGTTTGTGCAAATGTATGTAACAGTCAAAAGGCGGCTTGGTAGACCCCATAAAGTGTATAAGTATATTCTAGATCATCGTCAAAAGTTGACTCGATATAGACATGTTCCTCTGTCCGTCCGTCCGATTTTTTGTACTATTCACACGTAAGTTGAAATGTTATGAATAATTTGTCAGAAATTTGGCAACGTATTAAAAGATAAATGCTTGAACTCCACAAAATATACATACAGTATGTCTCCGATCAGCTCGATGAGTCGAGTCCATCTGCTTGTGCGTTGCTTCCCTTTTTTTTTTCTTCTAATTTTTGAGATATTTGACTAAATTCTGATATAGAGGCTTATTTTGTTGGTAATCAGATAGAGTATCCTTATCAATGTACCACGCCCACTTTTAAGGGTAGCCCTATACAAACCCATCGCTCACTTTAAAGTTTTTGTATGGAAATCTTATTTATTACAGTGCATATCAACTTAAAATTTGAATTTGATTTACGAACTGATGATTCGCATGTATACCAATTAGCATGCACCGCACAGTTTGGGAGATAGCCCCATACAATCCTACCGGCCTTTTTTTTGGGGTTTTGTATGAATATCTTATTTACTACAGCGTATATCAATTTGGAATTTAATTTGGTGAATTCTTAGAAACGTATGCTTTACATATATGTATATCAGTTGGTATGCCTCGTCCACTTTTAGGAATAGCCACTATCTCGTCGAGCTTTGTTAAGCTGTACATGTCCGTCTTTCTGTCTATTTTTTCTATACATTTTTGATACATCTGGCAGGAACCCGGCACATAGATTTATTGACACGCCCAAGATAAAACAAGATAAAAATTTAACTTCTGTAGAAAAGTCCTTTATATCTATAGTATTATTTGAAGCCTGTATTTCGAGTTTCAAGTGTTTAGCTGAACATAGATGAAAGTTTTACCTGCAAAAACCACAAAGTCTGGGTGGTGGATCTGAATGGGGTCAATCTCTAAATGCGGGCGTGACACGCTCATTAATATATGTATATATTAAACTTCCATCCATAGCAAGCCACCATATCAAATATTAAGTTGAATTGGCTGTAACGGAAAAGTTTTTTATTCAAAAATCGAAAAGTGAACGTATGGTTTATGTGTGAGTTAGATCTTCCAGTGAGCATTGCACAGTAGTTTTTATATATAATGAGCCTAGGTGTTACTAAAAGTTTTCATAACAATTTCAGATTAATATCTCAAATATTGAGGGTCTAGCTTACATACACACAAACATGGGGCAGTCGGACAGACGAACATGGCTATATTGATTCGTTTCGTCGAGTTGATCAAGAATTTATTTATATATATACTGTCCACGATACTTCTTAAATGCAATAAAACTTCATTGATAAAATTAAAATATTATTCACAACACGTAAAAAGAATATAAAGATGAAAAATATCCTGATCACCAAAAGACCTGCAAAAAAAGCAACGAACAATTTTGGCCACGGGTGTCCATGTAACCAAGAAGACCCTGGCCTTAAGTTGTTTTTATACCTTGTACGCAAAGGAACAAAGGTATAATAAGATTGTGCGAATGTATATAATAAGCAGAAGTAGGCGTGGCAGACCCCATAAAGTGTATACTTATATTCTTGATTGGTCAACTTAGCCATACCCGTCTGTCCGTCCGTCTGGTAGTACGAAAAACAAATTCCAGAAACTGTGAGAGCTAAAGACACCAAACTTTTAGTTTTTTTTTAATTACATTTCAAAGTCTGCACTAGACTACAAAAACAAGGATGCAGGGTATTTCGAAGTCGTGAATGCACGACTAGTGTAGTCTTCTTTGTTCTATATTAGCGAATTCAGGGGCATTTTCGGATTTATGAATTTCATATTCATTTTACTGATTAACTCGAGTGGCGAATATTAAATTCAAATAAGCTTGAATGCACACGAAAGCATTTTGAAGACGCTAAAGGAGAAAGAAGAAGCGAGCATGAAGATGAAGGTTTCTTAAAAGGTTTTCCTGAGGGTTTTACTCAATTTACTTAGTTAGCACGAGTGACTGTAGGGAAGTTAATTGTATGTAAACCCGACAATGCTAACAACAACCAAAAAAACAACAAAAGAGCACGTCGCGACATTTGACGCTGGACAGAGCAGTACGAAGAGAGCGAGATGTGTAGAATCGCAGTCGAAGAAAAGTTCGCTGGCGATCGAAAATACTGAAGGATGAAGGAATTTGGATTTCATTTTTGCTGCTTCGCTGATTTGGCAAAACGCGAGCTGAATTTTTTATGACTTTTTGTACACCTCAGAAATGTCTGAAGACGAAATTGCGCGCGCAAAAAAGCGAGAACGCATTCCGCTGTTGTTGGCGTGCAGACAAACGGACGGACGAACAAACAAACAGTCGAAAGAGCAGTCATTCAGGCAGGCAGACAAACGATGAAACTTGTTAAGCAGCTTTTTAAAAAACCAAAAACTTAAAAAGCGAAAAACAAATGCAAAAAGTTTCTTCGGTAAAGTCGATGTTTATGTACGCTACACAACTTTCAAGACATATCAATCAAAATAAAAGGATAAAAGAAACCAAGCAGGCCTTTATCCACCGATGTCTTGCATCGAAGTAGTTTAGTAGGTAGATTCGCAAATGAAAACAATTAACCTTTTCATAACAGATGAGAAGGGTATCAAAATAAATGAAATAAATATATTGATATACACAAAAAAAAAAAGCACTAACAAAAGTTTCTACATTGTCTTTAATTCCAGTTTGCTGCTTAAACATGCTAAAGTGGGCTGTAAACAATCCGCGGCAATCGTACCTGCCAGCCGAGCCACCAACGCAGCATGCAAGCGATTTCGAAGAGCCCAGCGCACTGCGACGCGCCAAGTCTGCCATCTCGATGTCTGTGTCCACATCGACGCTCTATTGGCGGCACACAGACAAGGAGAATCAGCTAACATCCACGCCACTGCCGGGTGCAACAAAATCCGCTGGCTTGCAACGCATACGCGAACAGAGTCCAACAAGCTGTCTGAAACAGCACAGCTTAAAGGATTTGAGCAATATAATGCCTGAGGCAGTCTTGAGCAAATCACCCGCTTCAGCACCACAAACACCATTGCAACAGACGAAACGCAACATGCCAGCGCACTACGCCTCCACGTTGCCCACTTTCGATGCAGAGTACTCGCCTTGTGGTCTCATACCAGGTCCGTTGTTGGCGCTGCGTGGTGTTGGCATACCGGATAGCTATTTCGAGAAGCCACGCTATCTGGATGGCCAGTTGAATGGTATGTCAACGCTCGAGCTGAAATCATTGAAAGCGCCAAGTGTTGCGGCAGCTGTCAACGTTGAACAATCCACACTGAGCTCCAGTAAAATGGGCGACGTAACGCTGGAACGCATGATCGATGCCATATTGGCAAGTACACGTAAGGAATCAACGCGTCGACATAAACTACGACGAGGACGTTACAACCGTCGTACACAAAGTTCTCAGCATCAAGTTGCCACTAGCTCCAGGGTAACCGGAGCCGGTGTGGGCGTCGCCAGCCGCAGCCGCAGCCGCAGCCGCAGCAGTAAGCAACAAGGTAATGTCATGAATGCAGCCTCATCTTCGCCCAGCTATCGTCCTGCATACGATCCAGCAAGTGATCTGTGCGAATATTGGCGCACCGAGAATGGTGGTGTTGATGTTCCGGGCGTACCTTTGCCATTGAGTGGTTATCAGGAACGTGAAGTGCGTGGCTCACCAGCAGCATTTGCTATGCGGCGACAGCCCGCTGTGCGTCGCAAACGTCAGTTGGCTGCCAAAATCTCGACAAGTCTACGACAATCGGCACAAAAGTTACTTGTAAGAAGTAAGGGGTCTGCAACAATAGCGTCGGCTGCGGTTGAAACGGACGCGATAATGTTGGGTGCAGTTGCAGTTCAAGAAGCTTCAGTAAAGAACATTCAGCAGCAACAGCTTCAGTGTCAACAGCGTCATGCCAGTCCCGACAGTGGACATAATTCGACAAGTGACTTCGAAGTCGATGAAACGGAGCAGCGTGATATAAATTTGCAACAGCAAGTGTCCCTGGATGCCATATGGCTGGAGCGCAGCATCCAATGTGGTTTGGATGCCACCAAACGTCGTCTGAACTTTTCTGTGCATGAGGATTTGGTGGACAAATGAACCAAGCCACTTTTTATTACACATTTTTTTTTTTTTATTGTTATAGTATTATAAGATGAATTTTTGTTTTTGTTTTTTTTTTGTTTTTAAAGTCTGGCACTTTATTATACGCTACTTTTCTCAGCCCAAGTAAATGTTTACACATGCTCGAATAAATATATTCTCTACATATTACATTTATTGCTGCTACTTTAATTGTTTTTATATTTATTATTCACACAAAGCGTGAGTTTGTCATCGTCCTCATCATCCGCGTGTCTGGATGTTGTTGAGTAATTTTTAGGATCAAGTATTAAGATATCCAGTTGAAAATCGGCACCTACACTATAAAGAAAAAAGCAAATTTGGCGTAATCTCTAATAAGCGAGCCGAGCGGATTCGCCATTTACTTGCCAGTGAGGATAAAATTCGTTCACTTTTCTCGAAATATTATATCATTTTCTATCCTACTAATACATAGAAAGAGCTAATCTAACGTCAAGTCGCGCCACCTTTAGCGCGGATAATGGCATCGAGTTTGTCTGGGAAAGCTTCACACGCTGCACGAATGTGGTACGATGGTATTTTGTCACATTCTCGGCGAAGAGCAATCTTTAAGGCGTTGCTCATCAGAAAAGCTCACATTTTCAAGATTGCCACAAACGTGCAAGTGTTTTAACACTTCCTCTTGCTCGGCGAACTGCCTTTTGTGAACGTGTTCAATCTTACACTTTTTGTATTTTGTAGGACTTCAATCTTAGTTCATTTCTGAATATATGCGTCAGTCAGGCTGCCCTGAAAGCGCTGAACTCATTCAGCTCCAACACTAAAACCACAACAGAGTGCCGGAAATCTATTAACGAGATTGCAGAGCACTATGTTATACATCTCATCTGGGTGCCTGGTCACAAAAACACTTCATAGAGGGAAATGATGAAGCGGATAAATTAGCAAGAGAGGGTACCACTGCTGATATGCTTCCGGGGAAGGCCACAGTAGGTATACCCATGGCTACATGTAAACTACAGATCTCAACAGAGATGATCGGTATAGCAACCAATAGATGGTGCAACCTTGACACGTGTAGAATCTCTAGACTCACCTGGCCAAAATATAATCTTAAAAGAACAATAACACTTTTTCAGTGCATGAGAGATAAGTTAGCTGTTATTGTGGGAGCCTTCACAGGCCACTGTACAATAGGGAGACATGCCACAAGGCTAGGTTTAAACTCCTGGGACTTCTGCAGAAGCTGCGGAAACGCCGAAGAGGAGGAGACGGTCGAGCACTTGCTATGTCATTGTCCGGCCCACAGTAGGAAGAGACTGACGTTATTAGGGCGCCCCTTCCTGGACAACTTAATTGAGATCTCAGAATAAAGAGATTAAACACATCTCGACCTTCTTGACACTGACAAAGTGGTTTCCTGAGTAGCTGCGGATGAAATAGGAACAAATATGGTATCACAAGGGGCCTATGCTGGCCTAAGTGACAATGTGGGGTTTAACCATGTTGGGCCATCCTTACCTAACCTAACCTAACCTACTATTTTACAAAATATGGTTATACAATTTTGAATCAAATCAAGGCTTACTACAAAATTATAACAATTATTTCGAAAAATTCAATTGAAATCAACTGAATTTGTTTTTTTACCACTGCGGTAAAACGGTATCGAGCTATGATTTTTCAAGTTATTCTTATAGCTGTGCGGTACGTACAGAGTCTATACCGTGTGTTTAATTTGTATCAGTCTTCTGTAAACGGAAAACTTTTCTCTCAGACAGACATTCGGACGAACGGATGAAAATGGCTATTTCGACTCATTTTGCGCTGATCACGAATCTATATAATTTTTTGGGATATATACCACGCCTACTTCTGTCTTTTGTATATATTTTGATAGGATAACAAAACCCAATATACCCTGTGGCACAAATGTTTTGTACAGGGTATAAAAAGTATAATTTACTTGCTTACCACCGATTATTTTTAGTAAGTTTTCACTCGCTTGCACTTGGTCAACATCTGTATTGCTGTTAAACTGAAGTTTTATAAATAAGTAAAATACGAACCCGATAATGGTTATATTAAAGCATTGCAGTTACGTTTTTAATCGTAGGAGTGTTTTGTGAAAAGTCGACAGCAAAAATGCCGGCACCATGAGTGTTCAATGTTTGTATCATGTTTTTGTATGATAACAAAGTCACAGCGCCGAACCATTTTTCTATATAGAATCAGAATGAGACACACCATTTGTTACGAATCATAAGAAAAACAGTACTCGTACATTCTCAATTCCGACAGCATTTGCATTGAACATTTCGATCTGAATTAATCTCGATTTCCGAGCTTTTCGACGGAACTATTACTCTAACTACGCACTTTAATAAAATAATCAGTAAGTGTTATAGTAGAGATACCGACTATATTATACCCTTCACAACGATGAACACTATGTTAAAGAAGAAAGATTTATAAACGTTATCTTCGGTTGGACCGAAGCTCTAATACAATTCACACGAAATTTTAAATCATATTGTAAAACATAAACGAGGGGGTTTAGATAGGGGCTACCACAAAAAGTGGGCGGTACACGTCTAATAGTAGATGTGTATGATGGTCGATCTATAAGACGTTACAATATCGAATTTTAAGTTGATATTGACTTTTTCCATACAAATGCTGAAAAGTGAGCTGTGGGCTTATATGGGATTACCTACTAGCATCATAATGCAATCTTTGCTGGGATACCACATGTTGCAAAATCGGTCAAGCCCTGCTTGGAAACGCTGTAATGGCAAGTTCTTTCCCACCCGCCGTATTCTCCAGACATCGCTCCTTCCGACTACTACGTGTTCCGGTCGATGACACATGGCCTATCCCAGCAGAAGTTCACTTCATATGAACAATGAAAAAAATGGGTCGATGATTGGATTGACTCAAAAGACGAGTCGTTTTTCCGAGCTGGTATCCGAAAATTGCCAGAAAGATAGGAAAAAGTTGTGGCCAGCAATGGACAATACTTTGAGTAATATATTTGTAAACATTTTTGCACATTAAATACGAAAATTTCGAAAAAAAAAAGTTACGGATTTAATTCAAGGTCTCAATATAAACTTAAAATTTTTATATTAAACGACTCTTTTTTATATACGTTTGTAGTTGCAATTTTAAATAAACGAAAATAAACCCAAACATACTTGAACTTAAAACTGGAGCTTCGATAATGCTTTCACCTGTAATTCGACATACCAAAGCTTAGCAAGGGAATTAGGATGTTTGTAAAGAATATGCTGCCTAACGTTATTTAAGCGATTAGTTACACACATAGATATATTGACTGGAACGTACGCATGAAAAAATATCTTCATACCATGAATTTAAATGATTTCTACTGTTCTGCGCTATAATATTGAGAGATAACCGTTTGCTGTAAGGGTGGCATTTTCAATGACAATCAATAAGGCTCAAGGCCAAAAACTTCAAATGGTGTTAGTTCATTTGAAAACACTAGCTTGCTCTGTAAAATACAGTCCGGTTAAACATGAAATATTGTGTACCAATTAGCTTTATGTAATTAATGAGTAAATGCTTTTTAAGCTCCAAGACATTGAGAATTTCAGATAGTTTCACTGTCTTATTTTAGCTAAAGTTAACTTGATTAAATTGAAACCAACATAGCTGTTTTCAAATTCTTAAATTTAATTTAAACTAACAAAATAGTACCCGAGCAACGCCGCAACGGTGTTATAGCTGAAGTATCAGATAAGTATAATACACACAGCTTTGGTGTCTTAAAATCATAGACAAATATTCCAAGATATAAAATTTCCCACACTTTTCATATGAGAGCCTTCAAATTTTATTAATTTTAAATAAATTATTTTCAAAGAATTTTCTCTTGAAATTCCATACTTTATTTTATGTTCAATCCTCTCAAGTACATCTTGAATTATTTTTATTATGTCACGGCAGCTATGCAGTCAAGTGTATAAAAATTCATTGTGCGAGTTAAAAGTTAAAGTGCAACTTAAACTGAATCTGTAATTGTTCCAGAGTCGTTATCTACCTTCAGCTATGTAGTACATACAATCGATATATTCTACTTTCCAATGCAAACTTCTTTACATACACATTAACCGCTTTCTAAGTTGTTTTGAGGTTGTTTTCGTGGTTTGTTTCTAGTATTTGGGATCACTAACATGAAGACGTCGTTGTACATTCTACTTGCGACCCAGTTCTTGACATGAACATTAAATTTGATTGTTACACCAGCTGCACAAGGCCAAATTGTTCATTCGTTGGCCTTCGATTTTGTGGTCTTTTAGAGCAAATGTACAAATTGTTATAGCTGTTGCCCAAACTATGCTGTACTTGCGTGTTTAAACAGGTGAGAATTTGGTGTCTTCAATGTTTAATATTGAGTTTGATCGCCGTGTTGAAAGTAAATGAAGTGTGTCTTGGCCAAGTGTCCTACACAGGATATGGCTTGTTATATAAAGTTTATCACTAACAATGTGCCATAGAATGTGTTAGACATAGATATTCTGACGAAGGTTCGTTAAATAAAAACATAATATTTCTTACACTATATTTATATCCTTTAATCGGAGCATTTGTTTGAATTGTAACAGAAATGATCTCTGCTACGGTATGTCTACAATGACAACAATAATCAAAATATGCAGGATTTTTAAATAAAACGCAAAATAATTGAGATTTCGAACAAAAGAAATGTTTATTTTAGCAACTTCGCGTTTAAAGCGCCCTATCACGAACCAGACCAGGGGAAGTCTGTAAGCTACCTACAGGGTCGGATCAAGATGTCATGCATACCGTGTCGACAATCAGTCTGTCTGAGGGCCAGTCTCTAACGGTGCCTCAACAATTACTGTTCGCCTCAGAGAGTAACTATGACCTCACCTGTGTATGGCGGATCTCTGCACAGGTGGACATACTTTCTCCGCAACTCGTGGGTCCAATTATGGACCAATCAAACAAAAATATCAAAATTCGGCGGGACTGCACCGCGACGCAAGCTGCGACGCATCAGTATTGCATCGGAGACCGTTACACCGAGACCAACATGCATACAGAGCGGGAAAGTCGACTGACACCGCACTGCTGTACCTGACGGGAGCAATAAAGGCATCCCTTGAAAGGAAGGAGATCACCTTATGTGCCTTTCTGAACATTGAGGGAGCTTTTGACAATACAAGTCACGAGACAATATATAACGCACTACTAGATAGGGGAGTAGACCCAATCATAGTGAATTTGATACTCTCATTATTGAGGACAAGAACAGCTGAGACTAGAGCGACTGGTACCAACATTAGGGTACAAACAGTTAAGGGTTGCCCACAGGGGGAGTACTGTCTCGCCTTCTATGGAGCCTAGTCGTAGACAGCCTACTATATAGACTAACCGAGAATGGGATAAGATGCCAAGGGTATGCAGACGACATCGTCATAATAGCAAGTGGGAAGTTTGAAGAGACACTCTGTGAAATAATCAACAGAGGGCTCAAAATCGCACAAGATTGGTGCGTTACGGTAGGACTTAACATCAACCCTGCCAAAATGACCATTGTACCATTCACTAGGAAGCAAAATCTTCCTAGATTAGAAGAGATCAGGCTCGGAGGGGTTCCAGAAGAGCTTAGCAATAAGGTTAAATATCTGGGGTAACGCTAGACAGTAAGCTTCTATGGATAGCACACATGGAAAAAACCATAAGGAAATGCACAAAGGCAATATTTGTGTGTAGAAAACTGGCCGGAAAATCTTGGGGGTGCAACTCGAAGAACATGCTCTGGCTCTACAACATGGTAGTCAAGCCAATGCTACTATATGGCATAGTCGTGTGGGGAGAAAGAGCGAGCCAGGTGACAGCCACTAGGGCGCTCAACATCCTACAAAGACTAGCGTGTGTCTGCATCACAGGGGCAATGCGCAGGTGCCCAACAGTAACGTTTGAAGCTATTTTGAATTTGACACCACTCCATCTGGAAATTGAACACAGAATAAAAGAAACACTCCTAAGACTATCAGTCGAGGGGAATAAAGTTACCTCGGAGATCTGTCAGAAACGTCTCCATACATTGGTGAAGGGTGCATCCCTAATGTCCATGAATAGAGACGAAATTACACAGAGGAACATATTTGATCGGAGTTTTATCATTAAATGGTCCGACAAAAAATCATGGACGTCCGAAAATTCATACGTACTAAAACCACACACCATCAAGTGGTATACGAATGGATCCTTGGCGGAAGAGGGTACAGGCCTAGGAGTAGTAGGCCCTAGGACTCACTACTGGAAGTCATTGGGAAACACACACCAGTATCTTCCAAGCAAACATTAGATGTGCACAATTCAACCTAGACAGAGGATATCACAACTGTGATATCGCTATTCTCTCAGATAGCCAGGCTGCGTTGAAGGCACTTAACTCCAACGTAGTTAGGACAAAGCTAGTGCTTGAAGCAAATGGTCAATTGGAAAAACTAGGTGAACATAACAGAGTATCTCTGCTGTGGGTGCTGGTCCTAACAAAATTCCAGGCAATGAACAAGCGGAAAAGCTTGCAAGACAAGGATCGGCAACGCTATTGATAGAACCTGAGCCGTATCGGGAGACACACTATATCGGAAGTAATCCGCAAGGAGAGGTATATTGGAAAAGAACAACACTGGGCTACAGGCCAAGGACTAAGACAAGCAAAGTTACTTCTAGGGAGTTACAACCCGAGCAGATCGAAAACTATGCTCCAACTAGGTAGGAATCAACTGTAGACTACAGAAACATTTATATGTTTTGGGGATACATAACTCAGCTGAATGCAGATTCTGTGACCACGAAGAGGAGACCCCTCTTCATATTCTTGCTGAATGTGAAGCTGTAGCTAGAGGCAGACTGCGGATGCTAGGTAATCACTTTATCAGAAAGGAGCAACTGAAAAGTCTAGATCCTAGTAAAGTACTAAGATTCATTCAACATATAGGCTTAAGGCAGGTCATCTAACTTAGTAGGACAAACAATAGACCATTTAGGTTGCAGTTTTTTTGGTCCCCATCTCATAAATAAATAAATAATAAATAAATAAATATATGTACATATGTGAAAATTTAAAAACACAGTAAAACAATCAAATTTTTATAGGTATTATTTTTGAAAAACCATAACTTTGGAGTATAATCAAATATTTTCTTCTAAATGAACTGTCACATTGACAGCGAAGCAACTCCTGTCATCCTAACACAAATTATACCTTTTGACCACTCAGCGCATTGTATGCAAATTTATGTCAAAGAAGGCTTATCCACAGACCAATTGTATTAAGACATGCACCGGAATTTGTCGTGGCTATCACTAAGACGTTAACACTTTTCACAGCAAACTAAACGGTTGAAAAAGAAACCGATCATTCCTTTTACAAACCACTTCACCTAGAACTAGACTGCGCAGATACATTTTGTATCTAGCGTCGTTGCCGTCATCTAGCGTAGTCGCTTCCCATGTTAATGCGCAGCGGTGCGGAAAACTTTCATTGACTACATACATATTTGAAAGTGCATTCATAAGCAAAGTAAAGAAGTTTCAAGAACGGTCACATGGTCAACGATGAACATAAGTAACCCTGCCAATGCTGATGATGACGATGACGTTGACGTTGACGACGTTGAATAGCGAACAAGATTTTCCAATGTTTGTTGTCAAACTTTGACATAGTTGTAGTTGTTTGTTATGATCGTTATGTCATCTTGACAGCGGCTCAGGGTCACTTAACCAAAGTACAAAACTAAAAAAAAAAAAAAAAAAATAAAACAAAACAAAACAAAATATGAAAACAAGAAAGTGACCGAATGACCATATGAATACTCAAAATCAAAACTAGACTCTTATTGGCCCTTCTCGGCGCTCTACTTAAAATAATTCACCCTTATATAACTTTGGTTACTTCCTTTACTATTTAATTTGAAATGTCCCAGAGCGCAAGGAAAACCGGACAATTGAACAACGTGTGTAAAATCTGTAAAAGCCTTCAAAGTATATTTTCACTTACGCTACTCTCTATAATTTTCCGCTTTACTGATTTTCATTGCACGCTCTAATGATGGGTGTTCTTAGTGCGCAAAGCGTTTTTTTAAACACAGACAAATTAATATTATATTAGAAATAGATACAGATATAGGGTAAGGGAATAGTTTCGAATAGTTAATAGAGAACAGGTTGGCTTCGCTTTTACCAAAACGTATTAATGAATATAGGTAAAAAATCGTACTATATATAGTCAAGAACTCAAGTATAATGTATTGTGTACCCTGCTCTACGATAAGTTACATTTTATAGGAAAAAAGCTATGAATTGTATCGGAATTAAAAAATTCAAGATAAAATTGATCAAATGTGATACCTACTGACTCCATATCCCAAGTTTTGTTCCACTAATTATTATACTTCTATACTGAGATAGACTTAGGGAAGACCATGGCCACATCATATGAGTATATACCCATATGAGTATATATGTATAACCTATACTTTATGGAGTCACCAACGGAAGTTTTCCCGAAACTCTATTACAGAAGGCGGTAGCAATAACGAAGTTTTTATTGACAAGTGCGATCAAAATGTATACACTTTAAGGGGAAAACAAAAAAAAAACCTTTAAATTTGCTTGTGAAGCTCTAATATCATTCAGATGCATTCTTAAATCGTATTCTAGAACATCAACGTGGGTGGTGGCTTTATATGGGAGCTACCTCAAAAAGTGCGAGAGACACACTTATTAATATATGTAGTATATGAAGCGACCGTTCTTAAAAAGCCAACACTTTGCAAAAATACATCCATAGCGATTTTTAAACTGATTTTGACTCAAATAAATAAGCTTTTCATGCAAAAACACGAAAGTCGTCGGTGGATTTGTTTGGGGGTAACACAAAATGTGGGCATCGCATGTCAATATGGATACTCCAGAAACGTATTACCAAAAGAACCTCAAATACCAACGTTCAACCAGATATCTACAAAATTTGTTCAAAAAACTATCAGATAGACTGGCGGTTATGGCTAGATTGGCTCATCTTGACGAACTGATCTATCTGTATTTTCTTCGTAACTGCGTCAAATTCTTTAATTTAAATTTATAAAACTGTCTGTTATCAGTTTGTCTGAAAGTTTGTAATGCATTAAAGTAGTCATCGTAGACCCCATAAAGTATATATATTCTTGATCAGCGCGACGAGACGAGTCGATCTAGCCATGTAAAACTGTCTGTCTGTCTGTCTGTCCGTCTGTATGTTGTTGCGCATTTTTTGGGGACCAATTTTTACACTTCATTTTATTGCAGTTTAATAGAGTGTCAAGATTGACCCGCCACACCCACTCTTTGGGGTAGCCCCCACACAAACTTACCGCCCACTTTTGACTTTTTGTATGAAAAACATTTTTATTGTAGTCAATATCAACTTAATAATTGACATAGTAACTTATAGTAGACGGATGCTTAACACATATACAGTAATGTCCACTATTTGGGGTAGCTCCCATACAAACCTACCGCCCACTTTTGACTTTTTGTAAGAAAACTTCTTTATTAAAGTCAATATTAGGTTGAAATGCGATGTGGTGCCTTTTTATGGTGAGCCGCTTAACATACATAGACTAACGGGCGTGGCCCGCCCACTTTTTAGGGTAGGCCCCATACAAACCCACTGCCCACTTTTGACTTTTTATATGAAAACTTCTTTATTAAAGTCAATATTGGGTTAAAATGCAATTCACACCGTGCCAAAAGAAGTTTCACTTCAATAATGCAGAAAAAACCAACGTGTCCAACAACAACTTTGTATTTCTTTCAACTTCGCGCAAAGGAGTGGCAGGGGGAAGCAGTGGCAGGGGACAAGGGAGAGCCGCGTACAACGTCGCGGGGTCCATCTAGTATTTTATATATTCTTTATAAAGCTATCTTACTACAATCTAATTTGTTTCTGATAAACTCAGCTCATTTAACGACTTAATCGAATGAAGTACAACAAATCTTTTAGCACGCTTTTAAAATGTCATTAAATACGATCGACTTTGTCTTTGCTCATTTTTTTTTTTTATTTATTTATTGCACACTCTAATTGCATTTTAAACGTTTCTGTGTACAATTGAAAACCCAAAATGTTCCAGAAAATCAACAACAGGAGAAATTCCTTGATACAATTTTACACCCGCTTATTTTGGCAATATTGTTTAGAGGGTATCGCATTGGAAGCCAAATGGCAGAGCTAGTGTCACATGAATGTCTGGCTGGCCGTCTCGCTGACAGACTGACTCAGTGACTGACTGACTGTTTAGTTACTGGCAGTTACAGTGCGCTGCGAGCATATTATTGCCTGGAATGACATTTAGATACATATGTATATACTCGTACATATCTACAACACCTTTACCCGCACTTTTTCCGCACACTGCTGGCCACGCACGCGTCACTGGGCTACGACGGCAGTTGTTATCGCCAATGAAACGATCTCAAAAACAAAAAAATACAAAAATTACATACTACATATATGTAAACTATATGTGGAAAGTTGCATTTGCAGTTTTCGAGTGTGTCAAGTTGTTGTCAATGAAAGTCATTTGTTGTGATCCTGGTTGCTGCATGTCCTGCGTACGTACATATCCTGTGTCAACATGTGCGCAAAAATAATGGCGAAAACTGTTATTCTGTTTTTACGTTTTTACGTTTACTATCGGACACAACGGTTTACACATTATTATTATTATTATAAAGGCAGAATCCTGCGAATAACCCCTAGATATTAACGCTCTTTCTCCTTCGAACTGTCGACTTTGATGACGTTGAAATTCGCATACTCTATACAAATATATACTACAATATATCCACAGTATGTATACGTGGTGTCGCTAATTATGCTGGTAGACAGCCTTAATAACGATTGGAGATAATGCTGCCAGCAACTGTTGAACGCATTTGCGAAATTCTAAAGTAGTACTTAGCTTTTAAGCAACGTTTCATACATTTTACTAACATATTGGGTTCACAGAGTTACACTAGAATAAGCATTACTTCAAATTACATTCAACTGCACGATACGTTGTTCTAATTTTATTACAATACAGGAAGTATGTAGACAATATAGTACGATGGATCGAAATTTAATATCGATCGATATATTTCATAAATCCTGGATCGAAATAGACTTACATATTTTTTGTGACGGCTGCTACGCTCACAGTATAAAACCGATTATGAGCCAAAGTAGTTTTACCGGAGTGAATCAATTTATTAATCCACGTATTGCATGAAGATTACTAATTTACATAATAATAAGTATCATAACAATACTCTTCACACAGAGTGTGTATAGTATTGTATTTCAGTCGCAATGTTTGCAACGCCTTAAAGGAAGCATCAGAGATCCCATATGCGTGATCAGCTTTAAAAAAGACGAGTCGATCTAGCCATGTATTAGGAAGAATGGGAAGAGAAGCACGGACGAATGTAATTTTTTTAAAGTATTTCGCATAACGTTTAAAAACCAAGTAACGCCCTCGGCAAATCACAAGGATTCTCTCTCATAAAACTCTCTATTTCTCTCAGATCTGTCGTGTTCACATTGTAGAGCATGTCGACGTTAGGCTCGAAACTATTGTGGACGCACTTGCAAACATGTTGGCAAGCATCAGTTATGTGTATTTTTGATAGTGTTTTTGTTGGTAAAATTTTAAAAGAAGTAGTATCAAAGAAATATTAGAAAGAAGTTTTATACCATTTCTACATAGTGTGAAATAGTATTAGAATTTTCTCTGAAAGTTTGTTACGCATTAAAGAAGACATCGCAAACCACATAAAGTATATATATTCTAGATCAGCTCGAGGATACGAGTACATCTAGCCATGACAGTCTGTCTGTCTGATAGTTACTGCACATTTTTTTTTATACCATTCACAATTAATGTAAAATGGTATTATCAGTTTGTCTAAATGGTTGTAACCATAAATACGCTGCAATTGTGTCAATTTTTATTTAAAATCTTATTTTATGAAAAATATGTTATTGTTCGATGTAGCCACATTTAGCACGGATAATAGCATCGAGTTTGTCCGGGTAGGCTTAACACGCTGCACGAATGTGGTACAACGGTATTTTGTCTCATTCTCAGTGAAGAGCGATCTTTAAGGTGTTGACCGTCTCATATTTTTTAGTTGAAACCATATGGAAAAATCCATTTGTTTTAAGTCTGGAGAATATGGTGACCATTGTTGTGAAGAAATAAAGCTGGGAGGGAACATTATCTTATAAAAAACGTTGGGTTTCTCTGGATTAATGGGACGGTGCCGAGTCCTGTTGAAACATCTAATGGATTCTACTGAATTGTTTACGCGTGCCCAAGGTAACAAAGCATCATTTAAAACCTTTTGACGATAGATTTGTTGATTTAGCTTTACGCCCTGTTCAATGAAAATGAGTGGTGATGGCCATGTGGCCATTACCGCGACCCAAACCATCACTGATGCAGGTGCTTGCTTTCGCAGAGCAATGCAATGATCTAAATTCTCTTTTGATTTGCACTTTAACGATACACGATCGCTTTGTTTGGTTACATATTGTTCAACTGTAAACATTTTTTCATCAGAAAAGCCCACATTTTCAAGCTCGCTAGAAACGTATAAGTGTTTTAACAACTTTGCTCTTGATAGGCGAACTGCCATTTGTGCAGGGGTTAAATCTTGCACTGTTTGTATTTTGTGTGGCCTTCAATCGTAATTAAATTTTTAATATGTACCACATACAGTTGAACCAATTGAACTACGCTTTGTCTGCCGATGTTGCTGTTCTTGGATGTCCAGTACCGTGGCGTTTTTCGATGCTACCAGTTTCATTGTAACACATGTAATGGCGCGACGAACAAACATTTTTTGCACACGTAATGACGTAGCTCATTAACAATGGCTGGTTGCGATTGCCCAACTTTGGAATTATGTATGAAAAAAACCTCTTCTTTCGGTTTTATCAAATTTTGACAAAGTTGCAGAGGCTGTAAAACTTAAAATTGTAAATTTGTGTTTTGTATGAAAGTCTGTAACGCATTAAAGAAAGCAGCGTAGACACCCCATAAAGTATATACATACTATATTCTTCATCAGTTCAATGAGACAAGTCGATCTAGTAATGTCCGTCTCTCTGTTAGTTGCTACGCAGTTTTTTGCGGATCTATTTTTTAGATATCTGGCTGATAGCCGGTATTTAAGTTGCTTTTCGAGGGGAAGTTTACAGATTATATATAGTTATATGCTACTTTTTGGGTAGTACCACATAACGGGTGATTCATTTAGAGTTTTTTCTTTTAATTTTAAACAAAACCCTTAAACAAGAATTGGATATCGGAATTGTTATTATCGCCCGAAAGAACAATCTTTGACTTTTACTTTTTAAAGATAATTTCATTCAAACATTGGCCGCGATTACGCTGGAGGTGGTCCATTCGGAAGATTCAATTTTCAATCTCTCTTTCCAGCATTGCTACCAGGTATCTCGCGAATTACGAAACTTATGTTGGCTTTCCATAACCAAAGAAAAAATCCAGAGATGTGATATCAAACGATCTAGGCGGCCAGTTGACAGGTGGACTGTGCACTATCGTTCACAGTGATTAAACTTTGTTGTATAGTTGCATTTATAATACAATCAAAGAAAATCAAAATTCTTAAGCAATAATTTTTTGTTTTTATTTTTTTTTTTTTTTTTTTGTGTGATCGTTAAAAGGACACGCTTCCTGTTTCTTGTTTATTGGCATATTTGGCCTCAAGGAATATGCCACTGTTCTTTCACATTTTTATACCATTCACACATAGTGTGAAATGGTATTATCAGTTTGTCTGAAAGTTCGTAACGCAGAAAAGGAGCCATCGTAGACCCCATAAAGTATATATATTCTTGATCAGCTCGACGAGACGAATCGATCTAGCCATGTCCGTCTGCCTGTATGTCCGTCTGTCCGTCTGTATGTTGTTGCGCGTTTTTTGGGGACCAATTTTTATGCTATCCAGTTGAAATGTTGCACATACACTTATTTTTATTGTAGTTTAATAGAGTATCAAGATTGACCTATTTGGGGTAGCTCTCATACAAACCTGTTGCCCACTTTGACTTTTTGTAAGAAAACTTATTTATTAAAGTCAATATTAGGTTGAAATGCAATGTGGTGCCTTTTTATGGTCAGCCGCTTAACATACATAGACTAACGGGCGTGCCCCGCCTACTATTTGGGGTAGCTCCCATACAAACCTATGGTCCACTTTTGACTTTTTGTAAGAAAAACATTTTTATTAAAGTCAATATTAGGTTGAAATGCAATATGGTGTTTTAAGAGACAGCCGCTAAACATATATAGACAATTGGGCGTGTCCCGCCCACTTTTTGAGGTAGTCCCATATAAACCCACAGTTCACTTTTATGTATTTGTATGGAAAACGTCAATTTCAACTTGAAATTCGATATGGCGGCATCTTACACATCTACTACATCGCTTCATACACATCTACTAGTGAGCGTGTACAACCCCACCCATTTTATGTACTACAATACTATTTAAAGTTTCGTGTGAATGGTATTAGAGCTTCGGTTCAACCGAAGCTAACGTTTTTTCTTGTTTTTTTTTTTGTGTGAAAAGTTTTGTTCCTGAATGAGGAAATATGAGGCTTTTAAATTATGCAATAATATTTGTTTGCTCCGAATTGTTCCGAACTTTTGCCAAGCCTAACAAAGTTTAATAACATGTACAAAATAGACTCTTGCGGTAACAACAATTACTAAAAAACGCCTAGTTCGATTTTTTATGTATGGCTGAAAAGAGAATTAATGCAACTATCCAACAAAATTTAAACAGCTTAAAAATGGTCACGATAGCCGAAGATATGATGACAAAGGTAAAATTTTAAATTTTAAATATTTCTTAGCAATAGTTTGGCTACCTTATTTTAAATTGTCGTTAAAAAAAATCAAATTTTGTCAACTGACAACAATTTATGATACTATAGTCTATAGCGTTATTAATAGCACAAACATAGTTACAAATTTAATATATGTCACACCCTATATAACAACCAAAAACAGTGCCTTCCATCAACTCATTATACCATTCACATATAGAGCGAAACGGTTGTATTAGTTTGAATGAAAGTTTATAACAGATTAAAGGAGGCATCGTAGATCCCGTAAAGTACTATATATATTATTGATCAGCTCGACGAGACGAGCCAATCTAGCCATGCCCGTCTGTCCATCTGGATGTTGTTGCGCATTTTTTGGCGACAATTTTTTATTGTACTCAGTTGAAAATTGACAATTAGATTTATTTTTATTGCAGCCAGTATAAATATTGACCCGCCACGATCACTTTTTGAAGTAGCCACCATACAAACCCCCGCCCACTTTTCACTTTTTGTAATAGAAACTTAATAATTGATATGCTAGCTTCTAATGGAGACGGAGCTTCTAATAGAGACGGACGCTTCACATGTATATCAATGAATGTGACACCCCATTTTTTGGGGTAGCCCCCCATACATACCCACTGCCCACTCGTCTGTTTTTTTATGAAAAACTTCTTTATTTAAAACAATATTAGCTTGAATTTCAATATTGTGGCTTTTTATGCACAGCACGTTCATATACATATACTAATGGGCGTGGCTCGCAGACATTTTGGGCTAGCCGTCACACAACCCCATGAACAATTTCTTTTAATAATTCAATATTACTAGCTTGAAATTAGATGTGGTGGTTTTATTATTACTGACTGATAAATACACATATGCAAATGGGCATGTATCGCCCATTTTTTTGAGTAGCCCCTATACAAACCCACCCCACGTTTATGTTTTGCAATACGATTTCAAATCTTGTGTGAATGGTATTAGAGCTACGGTTCAACCGAAGTTAAAGTTTTTGCTTGTTTACGACTAATTTTACTATATCAGGCTGAATGCCGGTATTTCCCCTTATACTATGGTTCCAAGTCTCTAGAGTTTCCATGTTGATATGTCATGCCCACTTTTTGGGGTAGCCCACATACAAATCCACCGCTCGCTTGTGTTTTGTTTTTGTATGTTTACCTTTTTTACTTAAGTTAATATTAGTTCGGAATTCAATATAGTCATTTTTTATTTACATATAATAATTGACGTTGTGGGTGGACTTTTTAGGGTAGCCCCCATACAAATCCACCGTCCACTACTGTGGAAAATCGTTTTTAGGTAAGTCAATTTCAACTTGAAATGCAATGTAGTGGCTTATATGAGCGGCCGCTTCATACAAGTGGTCTGCCCATTTTTTGGATTAGCACTTATACAAAACTAAATAGCGCAATTTATTTTTTATTGGTCCAATAAGTTTGGAAGCAAAGCCTTTAATGGCAGGGTACCCGGAAACCTGTTTTATACTCTTTACACATAGTATTAATATTACTATAATTTCGTCGCGGAGTTTGGAACCAATTTAAGGAAGCTTCGAAGTTCGCAGTCTGTATGAATCAAAACTGGTCTGAAATCGGTTATAGATCGGTTATTTTCCTAGACTGAACATGTATCACAGCTAACATACCACGCCCACTTTTTGGGAAGACCCCGTACAAACCGACCTCCCACTTTTCGAACTTTGTCTAGAAAATTTGTTTGAAGCTCGATATTGTGGTCTCTAATGGAGTTTCAGATAGTTATTAGCTAACCATCTTAAAATGGAATGAAGGCGTGTGAAGAGTATTCTACGGAAGCTAAGATTTAGTCTTGTTTCTTCAAATATTTATATTTTTCATTTGTATGGTTGGAATCGATTGTAATATGTAATTAAGCGTTCGTCAGGTGGGCTTTCGTCACTTGCGTGAACTACCGTCCACAGTGCTAACAAACCGAATCAGTCTATCCTCATCCATTTTAACACTTCATAACAAATCGAGAAACCGCTTCCCCCACTTCGCTTTACGTAATACTTCACTCAGCCTTGATTTTCCTCAAAAAATTTATTTGCATATGTTCTAAAATAGTTTGTAGAAGCTAAACTTGGTAAAAAAAACTATTTACGGAGATTAAGTTGAGAACACATTTTGGATGGCACACTTACAATACTATTTCCCTAAAACTCACTTTTTCGAGGTAAGCCAAACCAGGTGAAAAAAATGTTTTACTACAAAGCAAATATGGCGTGTGTAGGGTATAATACAGACACATATAGAATATCGACATTGAAAAATCTAATAATAATGCTATAGTAATTAGAATAACAATCTTTCTTTATTTTGATCACTTGAGTGCGATAATCTGTTTGACTTTCTAAAGCACCTTTAACCAATTTATACAACCATTCAGTAAAAAGGGCACCGCCGAATTTGTCCAAAGTGTCATATAGCCAAAAATATTCACCTGAACAATTATAACACGCTTTTTGAATTCCATAACGATCGCTCCAATAATTGCTGAGATTTGACGAATTTAGTCATTCTAATGTATGGGAAAGCGTGGCATCGCCCATTTTTTCCCAACATCAGAAAGCAGTTAAAATAAGTTATCGAAATGGATTTAAAACGCAACAGTGTTATTGATTTGTATTTGGCTGGAAAATCGCAACCAGCCATTGTTAATGAGCTACGTCATTTACGTGTGAGCAAATAATTTGTGTACTGGCAGTATCAAAAAAAAAAAAACGTCATGGAGGTAGACAATCCAAAACAGCAACGTCGGCAGAAATGGTTTGAAAGGTGAAGCCCAGAATTCAACGTAATCCCCGAAAAACCACAGTTTAATTGGCGAAAAAACTCAATGTGTCTGCTCGTAGCATGAGACAAATATTGAACAAAAAATGAACTACGATTGAAGCCCTACAAAATACAAAAAGTGCAAGATTTAATTTATTTTATTGTTTTTATTTTTAATTAGTTCTATGGTTCATATTGGGAGCCTTAAACAAGGTACAGGGTAACTCGAACTCCAGCTATATCATTATTTCTTGTTTATTTATCTTTTCTGTGTACTATTTGACCGATCGTTACGAAATTCATGAAGCATACTACTATTGTTCAGATGTGTGTTTTTGGCTATACTCGTATATTTTTCTAAGTTGTCTGGACACCCTGTATACCTGCATTGTTATAAACTTTATGACAAACTGAAATTATTCGTTTTCCCACTATATGTAAAGGGTATACAACGATATCCTTTTCTCTGAGTTGAATGCAAAATAAATGATGCGTTGCAGGCGAAGCAACGGAGCGTAAAACTTTTCGCAAAACTGACTGATTGACAGACAATTGAAAGAACTGGCGAAAAGATACAGAAACTAATATATACTTTATTGAGACAAAGATTAAGATAAGGTAAGGTAAGGTAAGGTAAGGTTAGGGATGTATTTATCATTAGATGAATTGTTGCTTGGTACCGAAACGAACGCGTATTGAAGTGCAATGTGAATTTGTTTGCCAAATCAATTCAAATATTTTCATAATGATTGCCGAACAAACAGAAATTGCAAATGAACTGTCAAATAATTCAAATGCATAATATCTTTTCATTATCTGGCTTGCATGATCGAAGATTGAGCAACGTATACAAAGGTCTTAGTTAAAGATGACAAACCAGGCAAGGGTTGCGCCTAGCTTCATTAGCAAATGCGGAAAATTGCAATCTAACAAAATAATAAAAGCGTTTGCAATTTAATCCGACCTGATCATATCACGTAACGAATCAGATGGGATCGCATCGGTTGGTATCAAGACGGCGGCTCAACTTTGACACAATTTAAATTTCGCACTCCTTGAATTTCCTTTATGCGAGTATTCAAACGTATATGATAATTCTTTGCTTTGTGCCAGGGTGTGAGAATATTCTTAAGATTTGCACAATCTTGAACTTGACAGCGAAAGATTCAAAGGGTTGCACATGCATACTTTCACAAGATTGTCTATATTTGTTCCATTTTGATTCGTTTATTTAGTATACTATGTATGTAGATATGTAGATATGTATAGTATTTTGCGGCAGTTTTGCTTGCGTGTGTCAAGTGAGCCGCACTTAATGAGCTCTCAGCACGCAAAAGCCGTTCAAGTCTGAAAGCAAAATCATGTTTCTACAGTATACCTATAGTACCTACAGTATACCTATAGTATCTACAGTATACAATATATCCGAGTAATGATAATATTTTCTTAGTGTATGACGTGCAAGACACTGTACGTACGTTGTCTGAGGGGTGCGTGCGAAACTTTTGTTACACACATGTATCTATTGAGTATCTTTCTTTTCGCAGTGTGTGGTGCAACACATTTGCATTTTTAATAGGAGTGTGCACATTCTTAGATAAAGCGCGAGTTCAAGAATAAGGTTGATTTTCTTGCATTTCAGCAGAGCGGATCAAATAAAGGCACCAGATTAGTGAGAAGTGGAGAAACAGATAGAGAGGCAGAGAGATCATGCAATAAACACAGCTGCTTTCCTTTGGAATATTCGGTCCTAACACGTAGAACTCTCGACCACAAACGATGTAAAACTTGTAAATAATATTCTCCATTGCCAGTTTCAGCTTCTGAAATAAATTTCTTGTGATAAATATCCTTGGAATCTGAGAAAGTTATCACCATTGTCTTGATTCTTGACTTCTGAAGACGCAATTTTTTAGGTCTTGACTCGTTTTTTGACTTCCATTCGGCAGATTGTCGCTTAGTTTCATCACCAGCTATGATCGAATCAAGAAAAACTCTATCGTTTTCAGCTGTTGAAATGATGTCTTTGCAATGCTCACGTGAGCAAATTTTTGTTCATCATTAACTGATGTGAAACAAAACGTGCACACATCTTTCTTTTACCCAAATCTTCAGTTAATATTTTGTAGATTGTACAGTAAGATGTATTTAATTCTTCTAACAGCAGTATCACAGTGAAATTTGCATCGATAGCGATTATTTCACTTACTTTTTCCACTAACTCAACACGATTAGATGCTTTTGGTCGTCAAGGTCTCAAGAACTATATAAGAGCTGAAAACTTCAAACTGTATATCAGACATTTTAAGGTCACAAGCCGGAAAAAAGTTTGTTTACTTTTTGGAACGAGATTCCTTACACACTTGGTACATGAGGGCTAGAAAAAATGTAAGTTTTGACTTTCGCGAAATGTCATCCGTTTTATCATTTATATCCGTTTCCTAAAATGGAGGCTCATGGTGGCAAAGGTTAGAGCACATTTATATATATATATATATATATATATATATATATATATTATATATATATATATATATATATATATATATATATATATATATATATATATATATATATATATATATATATATATATATAAAATATGCCTATTATTTGTCCAGATCGAAAACTTACGAACTATAAGTCAGCTGTATTACGCAACATTTAGTCATTCTCGTATTTCGTATTTGATCGCCCCTTCACTACCACCGAAAGCCAATAGAAATCTTAATCAAAAGTCAGTTCTCGACAAGAGACGAAGAAAGAGCGCGCATTGCATTTGCAAACAGCGTCTGCAACTGGGATCTACTTATAACCAAAATCAAATATCATATATCAACTTACATATCAAAACACCAAAAAAAATAACAACAAAACAAAAACATCAGCATGGGCGACAGAACTAGAAGGAAATAACTCACAAAAAAAAAAGTATATATAAGAGGCACAAGGCAAAATATCCTAAATTTCATATTACATGCAATCACACCTTTAACCCGAAAGAATCAGGATCATGCAGGACGTTGATGAGCACGATGACGATAGCCGATGGCAGCTGCCTGCACTATAAATATTTTCTTAAAGGCGCGCCGAGCGAGCAAAGAGTAAAAAATCATATGCAAATATATTTATTTATGCAAATTTTGTATGGAATAGGGCGAGCGGCATAGAGAATCTATGCGCCCGGATAAGCGCAGGGTTAGCCGCATTGAGCTAAGGAAACAATCGTTCGATCGAAATATTGAACGTTTCAAAAATGATCGACAGGCATATGCAAACGAAAAACCCTCGCAAATATAAATTGAGCAATAAATTTTTTGGGTGAAAGGATTTTCAAAGTGTTGACGCGCCAGGAGGCCGACAGACGAATGTAAGGTAAAAGTCAGTAGCATTACACATAGAAATCACCGAAGGCGTTTTGCCTGAGCATTACCAGAGCGAACTAACACATTGGCATTATTGATTTGAGGCTCAACTTGTCACATCGTCTCAGACTTTAGAAGTTTTAGACTCAAAACTGACAGCAGTCGAGCGTTGCGCATTCACCGCCGTTTTTGTGCTCGTTTAAGTATCTTCTATGGGGGGCGAATTATTTTTTATACCCGCATCTGAAATGCATTTGTCATGAAATTATTTTCAACATTTAAAAAACAAAAAAAAAATTAAACAACAAGCAAACATGTGACATGAATAGTCAAAAACTAACTAACCGAGTGTTTTAATGACGAGCACATCGTGTTTGAGACAAAAAAAAAAAAAAAAAAAAAAAAAACGTTGATCACATTTAAGATAAGCCAAAGTAGCGCTATGGCCAACTACTAAGTATGCACATACACCACCAAAGACGCCACCGCGAATATAAAATGTATCTAGTGTGTCATTGCATGTAATTAAAGATAGAAGTCGAACGGAGTTTCTAACGATCGTAGAGCAACAGTGAAAAAGTAGAATTTAAACAGATAAAAAATGAGAATATAGAAAGAAACAATTCATAATAAGAGTATTGATAGGACATTGCTAAGTTAAGAAGGCCATATCAGTAAGTCTGGGAAGCGATATATTTTATTATATCAAATTCAAATGATAGAAGTTTATAAAACGAGTAAAAATAGAAAATTAGAAAAAGTTTGACATTTAAACTACCTATACACTCAAACAAATTTTTGCCTAAAACAGCTGTAAATCGGCTATAAATGTGTGGAAGTTTTGATTAAATTTACCTTCAAGGAAAATGGAACTAGATTTTAGGAAATTTATTGAATAACTGTTTTAGGTAATGCCACGTGTGTCGATATGCATTTCGAATAAGTGTTTTAGGTCATTTTTCGGAATGTGTCCTAGAGAATGCCGGACGACGCCTTTTGGTTGGCTTCAATGTCCTCATAGCGGTGTCCTTTCATCAGCAAATGAAGTTTTACAAATAGATAAAAGTCATACCGAGCCAAATCAGGCGAGTACGGTAAAGGATGTACCTTTCCAACGCATGTACCTACCAATAGGTGGCGCCACCTGAAAAAGCTCTTTTTAAAAAGTTCATTTTATTTTGCGACACACCTGCTATATCCACTACGTTAATAACAGCAGTTTCTGTAATTATGTCGTAAAAACCTAATGGAACAAAAGAGCAAATCAATCAAAAAAATCGCCAAAAAAAAAATAGTTGCGCTGTGTTGTTGAAGATAAAAGTAATCCCCATGGATTTCATCAGATTTTGCAATTAATATAATGCCGATATCTGCGGAACAGAGTGAAATGAATAGTTTTTGGTCCGCTTCAACACTGGCTGCTACAACCTCAGCATGTTCTTCTTTACGCGCGTTTCGTACACAGGTTGTAAGCTTTTGGACGTATAGAGTAAATTCCGATTAAAACTTATCCACTAAACGATGTATACCTCTACCGTTTATAAGGCGCACTCTGATGACCATGCTTTGCGTGAAATGCTCTGAGTTTGAAAAATCGAAATTAGAGTAGCCCCCTTTTTACCGTTAACAAATAATGTTAAATGGTTTTACCAGTTTGTCTGAAACTTTGTAACACATTAAAGGTGGTATTGTAGACCTCATAAACTATATATATTCAATATCAGCTCGATGAGACGAGTCGATCTAGCCATGTCCGTCTGTTCGTCCGTCTGTCTGTCTGTCTGTCTGTATGTTGTCCCACATTTTTTGGGAACAAATTTTTATGCAATCCAGTTGAGAATTTGCACACCCACTTCAAATTATTGCACTTTAATATAGTATCTAGATTGACCCGCCATGCCCACATTTTGGGGTAGCCCCCATACAAACCTACTGCCCACTTTTGTGTTGATGTAAGAAAAACTTCTTTATTACAGTCAATATTAGGTTGAAATGCAATGTGGTACCTTTTTATGGTCAGTCGTTTAACATACATAGACTAATGGGCGTGGCCCGCCCACTTTTTGGAGTAGCTCCCATACAAACACACCGTGCAATTTTGTATTTTTTTATGAAAAAATTCTTTACTTAAATCAATATTAGCTTGAAATTTGATTTGGTGGATTTAAACCAAACATAAACATATACAAATGGGCGTTTTCCTCCCACTTTTTGAGGTACTCCCAAGCAGACCCACAGCTCACTTTTATGCATTTGTATGAAAAACCGTCACTATCAACTTGAAATTCGATATGGTGACATCTTATAGATGGTCGTTTCATACACAT
This sequence comes from Leucophenga montana, assembly GCA_035044765.1. Classification (NCBI taxonomy): domain Eukaryota; kingdom Metazoa; phylum Arthropoda; class Insecta; order Diptera; family Drosophilidae; genus Leucophenga; species Leucophenga montana. Next base: position 108,183 of record JAWNNQ010001550.1, read on the forward strand.
CGACCAAGTGGGAGTGCACTTTTTGGGATAGCCCCTATTTAACCCCCCCCCCCCCCCCCACGTTTATGTTTGACAATACGATTTAAAATTTCGTGTGAATGGTATTAGAGCTTCTGTTCAACCGAAGTTAACGTTTTAACTTGAAATTTGATAACGTGGCTTCCTATGGACGAACGCTTTTCAAAAATATAAAGGCAGGTATCTCGCCCACTTTTTAGGGTAGCCCCCAGACAAACCACACGTCCACTTTTGACTTTTTGTATGAAAAACTTTTTATTGCAGACATAAAATTCCCCACCAAACTTAGGTTTTAGGTTTAAACTTTTTTTTTTTAAACTGCGAAGTAAACTTTTCTTAAAACTTCGTGTGAATGGTTGTGAAAAACTTCAATTCAGCCGAAGTTAACGTTTTTTTGTTTTTTCTCTCTAGAACTTTAAAATCCCAAAAAGTCGTCTTACATTTAATGCCGTGGTTACTCTATTTATTAAAAAGATAATAAGATATTACACAAAAAAGCTCAATCTGGAAGTCCAATTTTCAGTGAATGTTACAATAACTTCCAAGTCATCCAGTAACTTTAATTTATCGGCTTGTATTAAGTGACTTCACATGTACAAACAGAATATAATCCAAAGTCAGACGAGATTGGAAATTAATTGTAAAACTATGAGCTCATAAAAATAGTTTCCCTATTAAATTAGATTTCGTGAACTGAACCACGTTTTTGATAAAGATTTATACTGACTTAATTCTATTCGTGATGAAATATGCAGTTAATTAAAATTTTTTCAGTTCCAATTTAATATTATTGTAATATTAAGTTACTTAGTCATACGGTTAGTTGCTGGTAGTTTATTTGTTTTTACAAAATCCAAAAGAGGTTGAGGCACTTCAGGAAAATCAATCGGCAGTAAGAATCAGAATACAGTAAGAAATTCGTTATACAATTATTTACGGTTTTCAGCGTCAATTCAAGCTAGTACAAATTTTCAATAAATGCCAAACTGCATATGAAACAAATGCACCATTACTTTAAACTGTTTCCACGTGGTTTCGAAGATTCCAGACTGGGTATAAAGCCTCCATAGAGGACACATCTTGTAAAAGTCGGCCAAAATTTTCGACGGACAAGCGAAATGTGGCTCTGACAAAAGCTGCAGTTAATGAAGATCCATTACTGACATAAGAATTGATTGGTGAGGAACTGAGAGAAAGGATGTCGCGAATATTGCTTAATGAGCTGCTGGAAGAAAATTGCTCAATAGGTTCCACGAAGTTTGAATGAGTTCCAAAAAGAGTTCGAGTTTGTTTTGCCCAATGTTTAGTAAGAAAATTCCAAGATGGAAGAACTAGCTACTTATGATAAAATCGAGACAGTTGATGAAGCTTGGTTTTATATATGCGACAGGACACAGTTCATGATATAGAACAGAATAATGGAGCAAATCTACCTAATAAATGAAAACAACAACAATTATAATGTTTATTTACTTCAGCACAGCAAATATTGCAACTTCTATTCCTTTGAATACTGATCAGACAGTAACCCCAAATTGTGTGCTGTAAACTTCTGGGCTACAAATTGCCGATACTTAGTATTTTTATGTAATTAATGTTGAGTTCTTGAATGACTAGATTCGTATACGGTCTACTTTGTATGTATATATGGAGTCTTCGTCTAGTTACAACACAGTGCTTTTTGTTGCATTCATAATTGAACATTTTGTTCCAAGGTTTGAATAGAACTTTGTGATGTTTGCGCCGGTGTTTGTAAAATACTTCTTGATGCACATGGCAAGATCGACGCATCTTGTCTTCTACCTCTCCTTAACTATGTTGTATATATTCTGACATTTTAACAAACACAATACACCCAATACGCACATATATTTGTGTGCAGGGTATAACAATCGTAAACTATTCATTCGCTTAAGAAAGATTTACTAAATAGATTGCAACACATTTGCTACGCCTTTCAACAGCTTGCTGAGCATTAATCTTAATCCCTTTTGCACTAGTTTTGCCTAAAAATGATTTACAATTCTGACGCGCGTACACAATCCTTACGCATTAACCTGCTGCTCTTTGTACTCATTTGCATGCGAAAAAGGCTCAGTGGCATCAGACCTGAGGTGTAACTAAAACGCTGAACTGTATTAGAATATCTTTATGAGTTACCGCCTGCTTGGTCTATACGAACATATTGATCCTTTCACTGATGCACTCTCATTTGATTTTTGTACTAAGCTGTTTCAGCTTTGTTTGATCTTTTGCTAACAACAACATAGAAAATACAACTTGCAAATATCCTTGCATTATTTTGCTATGAATGAATCAGTATCCTTTCATTCATTCAAGATTTAGAAATTTTCTTAAACGGTTTTAGGCTTAGGCAAACTAGTTTAGATTAACTTCACCTCGGATAGAAATTGCTTTTGAATTGCGAAAATTTGTGCTTGAAAAAATATGAATGGAATTCGAAAATCTGTAAAGATTGTTTTTGCAGCTAAATAATTGTAGATAGATAGCATACATATACATATACATATACATATACATCTATACAATATATAGAAGAATAAAGTTTCCGCTTGCTTATGCAAGCATTTGAATAGAGCTAAAACAGCTGTCTTCCGTGTGGGTGAATTTTCATTTGTGGAATGGACTAAGTCTTTGCAAAATAAAGGGTTTTCATAAATTACATATAGGGCAAACAAAATTGAAGAAAGGTAAAATGAGTCAGTTAAAAAAAGTGCTGGCCGTTTGTAGATTGGTGAGAGACATGATGCTCTTTACTTTTTATATTGTGCGCATTAAAGGAGGCATCAAAGACCCCATAAAGTATACATATTCTTGATAAGCTCGACTAGACGAGTTGATCTAGTTACATCCGTCTGTCTGTTCGTCTGGATGTTGTTGCGTATTTTCGGACCCATTGTTGTGGTATGCAACTGTAAATTGGCACTAAGACTTCTTTTTTTGCAGTCAAATGGAGTATCACTATTGAACCGCAACTTTTTGGGGTAGTCCATACAAACCCCCTACCCACTATTGACTTTTTGTATAACAACTTTTTATTGTAGTCAATATCAACTTAATAACTGATATGGCAGTTTCTACTGAACGGACACTTCACATATACATCAATGTATGTGATCTCCCAATTTTTGGGATAGCCTCCCATATAACCCACCGCCCACTCATATTTTTTGTATGAAAAACTTCTTTATTTAAATCAATATTAGCTTCAAATTCGGTTTGGTGGCTTTTTAGAGACAGCCGCTTTATATACATATACTAATGGGCGTGTCTCACCCAATATTTTTTTGGTAGCCCACATACAAATACATGGCCCACTTTGTACTTTTGCATGAAAAACTTCTGTAATTAAGTCAATATTAGCTTGAAATTCAATGTGATGGTATCTTATAAAAGGCTTCATCACATACATATACAAACGGGCGTGTTCCGCCCACTTTTTGAGGTAGCTCCAAACTTTGTATGAAAATCTTCTCGTCAGTATCAGCTTGAAATTCGATATGGTGGCTTCTTATGAATAGTCACTTCACACACATATGCTAATGGGCGTATCCCGCCCACTTTTTTAATAAGCAATAAGCTATGGATTGTCATACTCCTGAAAGTTTCAGAAAAACAGTTATTTTTTAGCTTTTTAAAAAAGGTAATCAAGCAAGCTTTATACCGGAGGTTTGATAATTTCAGTACCAGAAATGTTTTTGGTTTTTAGTGTTTCTCTACAATCTAGTACAATATATTTAGCATAACAATCCTGGCGAGATAGTTTATCGAAATGTTACAAAATTATTCACTTTCTTTATACGCTTCAGAGCACTACTTCATTCTTTCAACATAATTATACTTTTCTATGAATTGCATGGAGTTACAGTATCTACGTCGATGGAAAATATATTGACGAAGAGCGCTTATCATGGTAGTTTCCAGACAATTCTGGTGTGAAATACTATGACTCTTTAGTCAACTGCGGTTTCTTTTTTCACCTATCCCATGTACGCAATGGTATCAAAGTAATTGCGTTTAAACTCTAAACTCAATGGAATTTATGATTTATGCGCTAAAAGAATGCGATACATACAGCCTTTTCATCAATACACATAAGTCCGAGATAAATAAGGTAATATGCACATGATAACATCTGGAGTAAGTGCTGGAAATAGTTGAAGAGTATAAGTAGTTACCTGAGAGTATGGGTGTAGCAAAATGTTCGACAAGCACAAAGAATATAAGATTCTACAGTAATCTTCAACTCCACTTAGAAGTCAATATTCACAAATAAATAATTTTTCAAAAAACATAAGTTTCAACTTTTCTAGGGGACTGTTAGGTCAATAATAGGCTACGATGTTCTATGGCGTTGAGAAACTGCTACGATTTTTCAGAAAAAAGCAATTTAGTCTGCCTTACATTACGTCGAATTGTGAAACTGAACTATCTCCTATCTACCTCCATACTCTTAATATGTATTTTAAATAAAATTTTAGATTTTACAAGGTTTTCAACATGAAAAATCAGTGAAATCTGAAAATAATTGCTTCGCTGATGTTAAACGAAAAAAAATTACTTTTTTCATATGGAGTGCAATGAGTAACGTCACCTATATGTGACTGGGTGTGTTGAAAAGGTACAATGCTTTCTCAACTTACAGTAGGAAATTTCATAACTTTTGGTCCTCTGGAAGAGGAGTTATTGTCGTTGTCACGGACATCCTTCAGGATGTTGGATGGCTTCTACTTTCACACTACTCTTTTGTCAACAAATGCATTTCTTCGAAATGCTAAAAGTCGTATCAAATCAGGCGAATATAAGGAGACGTTGATGGTTAAAATACGATTTTTACTCAAAAAATCGATCATAAATGTCGCTCGATGAACTGTCGATTCTGCGTGCATACTCTTTTCGGTAGCTCAAATGTTCGGTCAAAATGTGATACTCTGTCAAAAAAAAGTATCGGAAATTGATCATTTTGTCGCTAAGTTGGCACAACTGTATTCTATACTGACGCTGAGTGCTCAATATTGTCAGTTCATCTGAAGTGTGTATAGCGATTTTTACAATGGATAAAAATATCGAACAAAGAATTTGTCTCAAATTTTGCATTGCAAATGGAATTTCGGGTGCCGAATCGCAGAAAATGTTACGTGAACAATGAATCGACTTCAGCAAAAACATGTGCATATGAGTGGTACAGTGCATTCAAACCAGTCGAGATGTGGTGAAAGATTTGCCTCGCTCTGGTCGGCCATCAATTTTTTTATTTTTGTTTTCTTCAAGTGAAGTTAACATCGCTAAAGTGAAGGTAATGCTGACTCAATTAAGTTTGAGTGAGATAGTCGCTGAATTTTCTGTGTCTCACGAATCAATTCTAGTCTAGTTCCGAAAGACTTGAATTTTCTTCAAAAACTCAATCGCGTAAAGGCGTCTTTGTGAACGAATTTCTGGCCAAAAATTCAACAAATACCATCGAACAATCACCGTATTCACCTGATATGGCCCCGGCCGATTTTTTTCTCTTTCCAAAACTCAAATTGCCACTTCGAGGCACCCGTTTCCAGTCGATAGAAGACATAAAAGAAAATTCGCGGCGAGAACTGAAGTTGATTCCAGAAAATGCGTTTAAAAAATATTTGAATGCTTGGATTATTCGTTGACAAAAGGGTATTATTTTCGAATGGGCCTACTTTGAAGGTGATACAAAAAATTTTAATGAATAATAAATATATTGTGTTTTATTGACCAATTTCCGGTATATTTTTGGAAGAGTATGTAGATGTTTTACTTACTTAATTGGCGCTCCAACCGTTTATTGATCATGGAGGCAAGTAGGAAGGTGCACTAGTCCGAATGGTGCCAGTTGTTGTTAATACTAAATTTGCGTAGCTCATCCAAGACCAGAGATTTCCAAAGCATGCTCGGTTGCCTTCGCGGACGTTATTCTGGACGTTATTCGTCATCGAAAGGGGATCACGTTCGAGGCTTCCCCTGTGTCTTCACTGGTAAAATTTTTGCATTAGTGGAACCAAATCCAGCGTATCCACTCTTAATTAAGGGGTGTTGCCATCTCACAATTTGCTCACCTCGGAATGGATGTTCAGAGGTTACACAGGGGATACGTGTCCTAACGCACGTTTGTGAACTGCTTGGCCCCTTTGCAAAATAATCGTTCTTGGCCATCCCCAAGTGAATGGCAAACAATAACTTTTCCCATTCATGTGAACTTATGCAAATGATACCATTCTCCAATGTCTTGCTCAATTAAAATTCCATGAACTTGAATGAACATTTTAGCTAATATTTGTTCACTAACATTAAAGATGCAAAGTCAAGTTCATCGGCTTAAGCATTGACAAAATTGAGGGAAATTGGTCTAAAACGAGAAAAATTCTTTGGCGGCGACCACTTGGCCGATATTAATTTCTCGACTTAACAGGAAATAATGGAGTGGTCCAAATATATATTATGCACGGCACCAACATTTTTGTACAAAAAAAATGTTATAGCTTTAGCGACTCGAGTTATAGATTGCACGTTTTACGGCGTTGTATTGTCGATGTATCGATATTTCGGAGTACTTTGAATTGTTTATACCATTCTCACCTAGTGCGAAATGAAGGTATCAGTTTGTCAGAAACTTTATAAGTCATTGAAGGAAGTCTTGGAGAAGCCATTATGTATATATTCTTGGTCAGTTTGTCAAAACGAACCGATCCATTCGTCTGAAAGATGATTCGCATTCATTTTTGGATCAGTTTTTAGGATATACAGCTGCAACGCAGAGCATAGATTTAGCCCTCATACAGATCTACCGTTCACTTCTGTGTTTTCGTATGAAAAACTTCTCTATTTAAGGCAGTATGAAATTGAAATTCGACATTCGACCGCTTCACATACTAATGGATATTTCCCGCCCACATTTTACTACTAGCATAGCACAGAAACAAACAAAATGTCCAGTGCATAAAACATTTTTCCACGCATACAACCGCCACAAAGTTCAGCTGCCAACTTAAAATTAAGAAACTAAATTACCAGCGCATATAGCCCACCTTGATTATTATTCCACTATGGTCTGGAAACAATATAATACACGAAATCTATCCCAATCTAAAAGCTGTCACTTTCTTTACATCGAATTGCAGTCTTTGTTTGCTAAATTACGTGGCTTGTTACATGCAGTGTAATTTATAAGAATTTCTCAGTATCATAATTCAATAAAAGAGAAATTCAATGCTTGCTGATCTTAAATCACAACAGAAAACAATGTCAATCATAATTTTCGCTTCGCAATTTGTGTGTGACCGCCCAATTTTCGCGCATTCTCATAAATACAATATTTTTCACAAATTAAATCATTTCACACAGCGTTGCAAGCAAATAAAAATTTAAGAAATGTTTCGAGAAAAGAAGGCCAACAGTCAGGGAGAGATGAAAAGAAAATAAATGCCACAAACACAAATTCTAATCAAAACTAATCAAAAGTATAAAAAACGATCTTCGTCCCAGAGATTTTGACACATCATCAGCAGCGGGGAAAGTTAGTTACTAGCATCGAGGGTAAAAAGAAAGTAGGCAGCGCGCCGAGGGTTGTCCAGAGCTAAGGACCATCACAACAGCATAAACTCAAAGTAAAGGAGTTCAAATAAAAAGAAGTAGGTTACAAAATCGTATAAAAAACAAAAGAGAAGGATGCAGTCGAGTGTTATCGACTGCGAGATACCCTGTACAATATTTAAAAATCCATATACACAAAAAAATAATAAAAACATGAAAAAACGTTAACTTCGGTTGAACCGAAGCTCTAATACCATTCACACGAAACTTTAAATAGTATTGTAATACATAAAAGTGGGGGTTTAAATAGGGGTTGGTACACACCCACTAGTAGATGTGTAAGATGCCGCCATATCGAATTTCAAGTTGATATTGACGTTTTCCATATAAATGCATAAAAGTGAACTGTGGGTTTATATGGGACTACCTCAAAAATTGGGCGGGACACGCCCCTTTGTATATGTATATGAAGCGGTTGTCCATTAAAATCCACAAAATCAAATTGCAAGCTAATATTGATCTAAATGAACGAATTTTTCATAAAAAACACAAAATTGCAGGGTGGGTTTGTATGGGGGCTAACTCAAAAAGTGGGCGGGCCACGCACAATTGTCTATGTATGTCTAGCGGCTGTCTCTTAAAAGGTACTATATCGCATTTCAACCTAATATTGACTTTTATAAAGAAGTTTTTCTTACAAAAAGTCAAAAGTGGACCATAGGATTGTATGGGAGCTACCCCAAATAGTGGGCGGGCCACGCCCGTTAGTCTATGTATGTTAAGCTGCTGACCATAAAAAGGCACCACATTGCATTTCAACCTAATATTGACTTTTATAAAGAAGTTTTCTTACAAAAAGTCAAAAGTGGGCAGTAGGTTTGTATGGGAGATACCCCAAATAGTGGGAGTGGCAGGTCAATCTTAATACTCTATTAAACTACAATAAAATTAAACTACAATAAAAAACAACATACAGACGGACAGGCGGACAGACAGACATACGGACATGGCTAGATCGATTCGTCTCATCGAGCTGATCAAGAATATATATACTTTATGGGGTCTACGATGGCTCCTTTAATGCGTTACAAACTTTCAGACAAACTGATAATACCATTTCACACTATGTGTGAGTGGTATAATGAAGGCTAAGTTTATATGGAGCTACCCCACTCAAGACCTATGTGGTATATTTTAAAAGGATTTACGTAAGATACACCATGCGTTTCTAGCGTAATTAACAAAAAACCATAAAATTGTTCGTACAAAAGCTTAAAGTGTAGGCCAGGTTTGTATGGGAGCTACCCCTTAAAGTATGGCATATTCATTTAATACTAGTTATCTGAAGAGGAAAAAGAACAGTCTAAATATCCAAATATGAAGTCTCTATATCATATAGTCGCCAAGATTTTTTCAAACAGACGGTCGGACGGACGTAGATACGGACATGTATATATCAACTCGTCTTCTGATCAAGAATATATATAGTATGTAGAGTCTGCCCCGCATTCTTCTGCCTGTTACATACATTTAAATAAACTTAATATACCCTTTTTCTATATGTATACAGGGTATAAAACTTACTTCGCAGAACAAGACAAAAAAAGAAGTAAATAACAGAAATCATGGAGCGTAAAGACGTGGTATTTGAAATAATTGAGTTATGGGTGATAAGTCTTCATCTTGATTTTGAAAAAAATATTCTGGAATGTTCCGGATAGTTCATCTCAATTCTACCAACATTTTGTTCGTGCTAAAGAATTAAATTCTATGTAATTAATTTTTATGCAGCATATTTGTTCTTCAAATTGACGAGTAGTAGCTCTATATGGTTATTTGGTGTAGAAAAACATCAAAGTGCGAGTTTTAAAAATATTTTTGTTCATTATTTTTACAGAAAAGTTCAACACAAAAATATATCACATTACTGTCTTTTATTTATGAGTGACATTCCAAGAAGCAAATCAGAAAATTAGCCTTTCCAAATAAACCTAAGAAAACCTATGAAGTTTCACGATGTGAATTTAACAGATATAAAAAAATATATATTTATAAAATCTAACATCCTAATTGTGGGATGTATGTTCATTGGAGCCTACTCCTAAAAATGGGTGCGACGCGCCCCTTGATATTGTGCTCCTTCATATGAAGCAACCAAGTCAAATGTCAAGTTGATTTTGCTTCAAATGATAAAGCTTTTCATTAAAAATCTCAAAATTGGTTGGTGGGTTGGATTGGGGGCTGCCTCAAATGGAGAAATCACTCTATATATATACATTTTTCTTCTTTCGAAAGCAGTTAAATGACACACGTTTTAATAACAGCAGTTTTTGTAGTTATGTCGTAGAAGTATAATGGAACAAAGAACAAATATTAAATTTTGTTTTGAACTCGGTAAAAAATTAGCTGAGACTTACGAATTGTTAAAAAAAGTTTATGATGATGATTGTATGAGTCATACTCAAGTTTATACCCGTGGTTAACACGTGGTTTACACGATTTAAAAACGGTCGTGATGATTTAAATGATGATCCAAGACCTGTTCGACCCGAAGCATCTAATCGTGCTGAGTTAGTGGAAAATGTAAGAGAAATAATTGCTATCGATGCAAATTTCACTGTGAGAATGTTGGCAGAAAAAAGAATTAAATTCATCTTACTATACAATCTACAAAATATTAACTGAAGATTTTGGTAAAAGAAAGGTGTGTGCACGTTTTGTTCCACAACAGTTAAAGATGATCAAAAAATTGCTCGTTTGAGCATTGCAAAGACATCATTTCAACAGCTGTAAACGATTCAGATTTTCTTGATTCGATCATAGCTGGTGATGAGACATGGTGTTTTAAATATGATACTGAAACTAAGAGGTAATCTGCAAAATGGAAGTCAAAAGACGAGAGAAAACTTAAAAAATTGAGTTTTTAGAAGTCAAGAATCAAGACAATGTTGATAACTTGTAATGATTCCAAGGGTATTGTTCACAAGGAATTGGTTACAGAAGGTCAAACTGTCAATGGAGAATATTATTTACAAGTTTTACATCGTTTGTGGTCGAGAGTTCTACGTGATAGGCCCGAATATTCCAAAGGAAAGCAGCTGTTTTAATTGCATAATAAAGTACCCCCTCACTAGACCAAAAAAGTCAATGAATTTTTGATGGAAAAACAGATTTGTCTCCTCGACCACCTTCCATATGCGCCTGATATATCACCATGCGATTATTTTCTTTCCCAAAAATGATAACTGGAATGAAAGGAGGTTTTTACGATGACATTCCAGCCAGACAAGCAACCGTGACACATGTGCTAAATAACATCCCAAAATCGAGTTTAGAAAGTCTTTGGATACATTGGTTGAGCATTCCAAACGTTGATTGAGTTAAATGGATCGTATTTTGAATAATTATTAGCTATGAAGCATAATACCATGCTTGTTTTATTTTATAACTTAAAAGTTCGGTTATTTTTAGTTCAACCGGCTATAAATGCGAGTACACCGCTCAATTTGGGAGTAATTCCCTTACAAATTTATCGCCTAATTTGTGGATTTTGTTGATGATACTAACTTATTTAATCATCTGATGCCTTACTTAAAATAAGGCATCATATTTTAAATAGATTTTTGAAAAGATTTTGAAAAATAAAAAGTTTATTTACAAAAGTATGCAAATTTTTTAAATTCACTTTTAAATTTATTTTCAAATTTGATTTCTTTTAAATTTCATGTCTGGCTTTTCAGCATGGAGCTCTATTAAAATTTAACAAGATTATGCAAACCAAAAAATTTTGCTGAACATTACGGAAGTTAAAGGACGCGATCGAACTGGACATCCATAAACATGACTACCATTGAAAAGCTAAACAAACTGACATATGCTCAACTGCGCATTAAGTGCTATGAGTACAAAATATATCCTGGCTTTATATCGGAAGCAAATCGTCAGCATCTAATACTTAAACTGCATGTGGCCATTATTGCTGAAAACGCCAGACTACGTGCAAATGAAATTTTTGATACGGAAATTGAAGCGGTCGAGTTACCTTTCAGAAAGCCGAGAAGAGTCATGAACTTAAAAAAGCGGAAACCATAATGAGGCAATATAAATTACATACATATATGAAATACGCAACAGCAATATCAACATATAATAAAATAATATCGTAGATATAAAAAAGTTTATGAAAGTTTTTAACATTATTCAATAAGATGCATAACAATGTCTCTTCAAAAAGAATCATATCAGAACTTCCAATAATGACTGACTAATTGAATATTAAATCAGCACTCATTTACTAATGTATTCATACTGTGGTTGGGACGGATGCGGATGTCAAAGTTTAAAAAATTTAATATCCGTGACGGGATCCGCATCGATTTTCTATATCTGCATTCGGATTCGCGAATTTGTGCGAAGCATTTGCAAATTTCAAAATTCAAATTGAATAAAAAAGCAATCTGGCTCTTGGTTCGTCGATTTATTGCATCATTTTCACGGAAATTATTGTTTTGATATTATTAAGATTGAAGTCTGATGTGTTCTGGTGTAACAATTATGTAAATACATATTGAACATTTAGATACTCAGTGACTTTTGTAACAGATTTTTCGTTCAACACGTTTCGAAAGTGGTTCAAATCAATCTAGCTTTACTGCAGCTATTCAAGTTCTATCCGAATCAGTTGGAGTCTCGCTGATTCACATTTACGTCTTTTAATATACGATGAACGATATACCAATCGAAATATTCCACCCATATTTATGTACGGCCTGCTATGTAGTATGGTGACCAGCTTTTGATAATGTGACAAACAGAAAACCGACTAGACAAGGTGCAAAAAGTGCGAAGTTATGCATCACTGCAGCATTACTTACCACATCGACGGAAGCACTATACACAATTCTACTTCTTAAAGAAACCAACGCATGAACAAACACTACAGTAGACCATTGAACGATCTTAAAAATCATCAATGAATACCGCAGATCGCATAATGAGATGGTCCAGAACTATAGTATACACCTCATTTGGCTGCCAGGGTACAGTGAAATCGAGTAAAATAGTAAAGCAGACGAGCTTGCCAACTTGTTCGGGATGCCCTTTTCGATATGCAAGATGCTCATAAAAGAAAAAGACCACCAGCAAAATGCACTGGCCATGTTTGTTTGGAGATAGTCACATGTGGTATCTAAAAACAAACATGGCCAGTAGAAAAAAAATGTAGAGGCTGAAATTTCAACTCTAATAGTTGTCGTAACTGGACACTGCCTGATAGACAGATGTGCCATCAGACTGGGAGTCAATCCATCCGGTCTGTGCAGCGGTCCTCAAAACATCGAAGATTGTTGCGTCCAAATGCAATTTTGCCAGAAAAACTGCTCAAGAAAGAGACTCGGAAGAACTAGCATGCGAAATCATTTAAAAAGTCAGTATCCACTTGAATTTGAATCAGTGAGCAAGCAACCGGCAGGCACACAAATTGATAATGTACAATCTCCAATTTCAAACAGCTGTAAATTCACATTGGAGGTAAAACTAGTATCGTATTGTATCATTCTCAAACTATTTGCATTAAGCCAATAATTCTAGGAATCTATCAAAAAAAAAAATATATATATATATATAAAGAAGATTAAATTGAAATTGGCTTTATTGCTGCCATTACAAGACTTACTTTTTAATTTTGTTGAAGGCTAAAGACTTTTAAATTGTTCTAAGGAATTGCAAGCATATTACATAGTAAATTCCAGGAAGTTTTACGCTAATATACAGGGTGCGGCAACATAACTTAATTTTTTGAAATGCGCGCCATTCAGGCTGTTTAGATCGTAGCATGGTGGGAGTAATATCAATCGACAGGCGTGCTTCTAAAGTTTTATTTACTTCCATATGTCAGTCGGCATCATGCATTGGAACAGTGAGGAGCGTGCGTCTGCCGTCGATGCCAATTTTTGTTGTTATGGTTTTTTCAGCTTTGAAGCGCATTTCTACTTGAATGGATGCGTTAACACACAGAACATGCGCTTCTGGGCTGACATCAATCCCCGTGACAATTGCATGAAAGGCCTTTATATACACCTAAAGTCACAATGTGGTGTGCAATTTCCACAGCTGGGATTATTGGACCGTGGTTTTTTTTGAAGAAAATGAGGTCATAGTGATAGCATGTGAACATGTTGGAGGAATTTTTTCTTCCACGATTTGATAAATTTGACTTATGTGAACCAAAAGAACACTTCAAGAGCATCGATGACTGTTTTGAGAGAACACTTGCCGGAGCGCCTCATATCAATAAGATGCGCTTTGGTGTGGCCATCCGCTCTCCAGTTTGGCATCGTGCCATTTCTTTTGTTTTATGGAGTGGGCTATATGACTCTACTGCTCACATACAAGTATGTCTTCAATAAGCGCAGAGGATTCACAGAGCAGTTGGGTAGCTCTGGCTGAAAATGCTTAGGCGGTTAATTGTAAAAATGGCTTTCTCTTCCGTTGGGGCGTGTACACAAATTAGGCTAATGTTTAAGTACTTAGACTTGATACATATCGCGGCCAGGCGCTCGACGAGGCCGCGTAGATTCCTGCAAACCACGAAACATAAAAATTGGAGCCTCCTCGTATAGCAACTATATTAGTTGTCACAGGATGCTTTTTGTTAGAGCAACTATGTCCTGTCCAACGCATTTCCTATAATGTGGTGATGTCTGCCTTGTATTTGTCAATGATATAAACAAGCTGTATAATTGCACCTTACCTATAGAGGGTCCGAACATTCTAGGTGCAAATCCGTAAATATGGTCCTTTAGTCGTTTAAAAGGGTCGCTATCAAATAGGGATCGTTCTGAGTCGTTTCTGGTCTGAGTCTGCACTGGACGGATACCAAACCCAGCGCACCAACTCTTTTTTAAATGATTTTGCCCTCTCACAGTTTACTCACCACTGGTCTAATGTTCAATGCTTTCCCAGTAGATACGTGAGCAAAACGATTGCAAAAGAATCGTTATGGCCATTCCCAAGTGAATGGCAATCATTAGCTTTTTCCACAAATGTCGACTTTTGCAGATAGCTAAAATATTTAAAATACTATGTATGCAGTTGAAAAAACATAAAGAGCTTCGCTATATTTTTGAATGTTCTGTGATACCTCAACTTTTATTTTTATTTGTTGTAGAATGTAACTAATAAATTTGCTAGCAACTATCGTAATTCACAATAAATCTGTGCTCAAACTGAGCTGCTGATTATATTTCTCTCGCAACTTTCATGACTTATTATAAATTGTTTTCATTCCAACCCTGAGCGGATTTTACTGCGCTTTTTTGTATCAAGCAACCGAGTTTCAATTTAAATTAAGTTGATTTTTTATTTAAATTTAATTGCAGCAGAATTTGAAAATCAACAACAACAGTGGCACAACACTTTCTCGTGAAGTTATTTTCCACGGATGTGTAAAACAATGAAAAACTTCACAGCAGGCGACTAAAATATGCATTTCTATAAATTGTAGCGCTCCGATTTAAATGCTGCACGTTATGTTGCTGTTACATTGTCCCTGATGAGCCATTCTAAACTTGGTTCCAGCTCAAATCTCTCTACAGAACTGAATGATAAACTGACTGAATGACTGATCTATCAAAACGTTTGACAGCCTAGGCTTAGAATATCACGAGTCGACTGTGGCAATTGACTGTTTTGCATACCATCGTACTATATACTGGTATGTATGTATGTAGGTATATACGCTGCAATGTTGTCCCATTTCAGGATTTCTTCTAATTTGCATTTAACCCTTTTTTTGTATTCCCCGAGAAACGTTGGCTGCAATCAAGCTGAACGATGTCCTTTTCCTTACATTACCTTAAGCTAAATTTGTCTTTTTACTGGTGTTTTTTTTTTCTTTTTCTTTTTACTTAAGGCGCATTTAGAAAGAATTATGACCAACAATAGAAAAAATACAAAGAGTGCATATATAGGAAATTTTTCGGAACGATTTTCCTGAAAATTTCATTCAAATATTTTTTATGTGGTTGATTTTTTCTTTTTTTTTCACTTGGATTTTTGTCTGCTCTTCTTGAGTGTTTTTGAGGCAATTACTGTTTCAATTAAATATGTAAATTTATATTTTGAAATTCGGTCTGTTTATTTATATTATATAAGAGGAGTGCGCTTTGTGCTAAGGATGCCTTTATCTGGGACATTTAATTAGCGTAAGAAATATTGCTAATTACATAGAGTAGAGCTTCTAGCCGATTTTGCGATTTTATTATTGAAGCAGCTGTGGCACATGTAGCTTATATTCCGTGATATAAATACAGTCGTAGATATAAGCTATATATAAAGTGCTCTCCAAAACAAGTCATGCCAATAGTTTGCACGCATTTTTACTGGTGTCAACGCTGAAATCGCAGTTGAGCAGCTTTGTATTAGCATTTAAATTAGCTCATTAGCAGCATTCTCAAATGCACAGCAAGTATCAAGAATACAAAAGGTATTATAAAGAGCACAGCGGATTAGTGAAAGCCTCGCTCGTCTTTTCGTTTTCCCCTAATTTCGATAAAAATATTATTATATCAATTATGTATATATTAATTCCGAGCAAAGGATTTATGTAAAATTTTGCAGTTCACTTTTGTACAACACAGGTTGCAACTGAAAGTTGAGCGGGAGGTTTGCAGTACAGCTGCACAGAACAAAGAACACAATCATTTACGCACTATTGGAATCTATTTAAGATAATTCCTAAAACACTGTTTTTAATTTATCTTCCATTTAGAAGGCCAATAATGTATTTCACATACAATTTTATTATTGAAACAAGATTAACTTTCTTAACTTTGGCTGAATGCCTATTTTGAATATCGTTCGGATGAAATCTTTGCAGCCGTCTACGAGACATGTATTAACGACCAGAGCCGCTACTAGTTGATTAACATGCAAAGCCAATCGATCATTACGAGGGCTGCTATTTATATTACGAGAACTGGCAACACTAATGTCAAAAGCTAAAATCTGGCAATACCATAATAAAGTTTGACATTTTTTGGCATAAACGTACTCACAAAGTTTTGATGTACAATTGCTATTTGTTTTGTTTACAGTGAGTTTTAAGAAATGCCATTTGGCCAAAAAATGCAAATTTCAAGAGCAGGTTTCCTTTGGATTATTTTTCACAACTTTCGACTTGGATTATCTCAACAAGAATGTGTCAATGAACTGAGTTCTTTGTATGGCGATAAAGCCGACACGTGATATGGCCGTGAAGATCGTCCAAAATCGGTTGTTGTGCCCAAAAAATATCGATGCAGTGCGTGAACTGATAATGCAAGATCGTCATGTGACATATCGTTAGATAGAGGCATCCTTGCACATTAGTTCCACTTCAATATATTCGATTTTGCATGAACACTTAATAGTAAGTAAGGAAATGATTAAAAAGTTCGACCGTGGTGCTTTAAAACACGGGTATAAAATCGTGACTGGTGACGAATCATGGATATATGCGTATGAGCCGGAAACAAAACAGCAATCGACCGTGTGGGTATTCCAAGACGAGCCAAATTCAACAAAAGTTGTTCGTGGAAGAAACACAGCAAAGCAAATGTTCGCCTGTTTCTTCGGCCGAATGGGTCATGTGGCCACTGTTCCGCTTGAGCAATGTAGGACGATCAATTTTGAGTGGTACACGACCATTTGTTTGCCGAAAGTCTTCGGAGAAATTCGTAAAACCAATCGCCAAAGACGAATCATTCTCCATCATGACAATGCGAGCTCTCACACATCTCGTCAAACAAGTGCATTTTTGAGCAGTCAAAACATCGAATTAATGACTCTCCCTCCGTATAGTCCTGATTTAGCACCCAATGGCTTCTTCTTCTTTTTCCCGAGTTTCAAAGGTAAACTGCGTGGTGGTGCTTTGGAGGTGTCTCAAGAGGAATGGAAAAACTGCTATGACAAATGGTTTGAACGAATGCAAAAGTGTATTGATCATCAAGGGGAATATTTTGAAAAACAATAAAGCCATTTTCATTTAAAAATGTTTGTCATTATTTGCTATTCCTGTGGAATAGAATTTGCTGTGGAAGTTTAATTGTTCCATGACTGTTGGTATTCTCAAATCTCGGTGCAAAACTTTATAGCGCATATACCAAGGAGCATCAGTTATTTTATGGAAGACATTGTTTTGAAGTACTTGTATTCGGTTGATATTTATGGCAGAAGCAGTGCCCCATAACTGTATTCCATACATCCAGGTAGGCATTAGAGCCTTGCATGAATGCGGCCAAAACGGCAAATGGCACATTCACACAAAAATGAATTCGAATGAAAGTGCACGTTCTTCTAATGAACGTGCATTGAATGTATGAGTTTCCAAAGTTTACATTCATTCTAATTCATTTGAAGCTTGTGAATTTTTTATGTTTGAATGCTTATACAGTCATAAATGAATGTCATAAATGATTGAATGAATAAATGAATGAATGAATGAATGAATGAATGAATGAATGAATGAATAAATGAATGAATGCGATATCTTCGAATGTTATAAATGCACTTTATGTTAGTGTGTCTGTTTCTCTCTGTTTGCGTGTTTCTTGCAGTGAAAATGCGGAATTTTAAAAGAGTCTCGCGTGTTGAAATTTTGTTATGCAGAGTTTGTCAAATTACTTTCTAGAATATAATAAGTAATTGTATATTAATTACGTTCAATTTAAGTAATTATTGTACTACTCTCTCTCTCTCTCTCTCTCTCTCTCTCTCTCTCTCTCTCTCTCTCTCTCTCTCTCTCTAAGAATTTGAACAGATTTTATCAAAGTGAAAACACTCGCTTTCCTCCAGTATTGTTTAAGTCCCAAAGGTTCGTCGTAAATATATGTCAGTTGTTCAATCCTGGGAAGGACATTATGGGAAATATAGTGTATGTTCAAATGAAATTTCGGAATCGGAATATGGAATATGGAATGGAGTATATACAAAACTGTTGACTATAAATAGAATTTTTTCCGCATCAACTAGCAAGATCAAGGAATAAATTCCAAATTTATTGTATAGATAATAACTCACGTGATGAATCCTGGGAAGGATAATGTGGGATATACATTTTCCAATGGGTTTTTGGAATGGGAGCTGCAATCAGCAATGGTTGGCACTAGAATGTATAAAAATCTGATGACTACCTGAAATTCCATGTTCCCGCCTCAATTCCCAAGATCTTTGTAAGGAACCCTGTTGCGGGAGACCAATGATTCCGACTATCTCCCACACTCTCGAATAATTTCTTTGTACCATTTTGAGCCAATCCTCTCCAGAAAATTGCATTACAAAGCAGATTTCTGATTATCTTCTATATATTAGCTTTAAATGTTTTCTTAGTATCCAAGTCTTATAGCCAGATATGCCATCAAATCTATATCTAGTAATATACTTCACACACAAAACGCAAATGACTATATTGTAGCGCAAGTCTTGTTTAAGGGTTGTTTTAGAAAATAGCTAAAAATCTCTTTCCATCTATCTCAATATCTCCTTCCATATCGTTTACTCTACTTCTAAGCCACTACCTACCTGTTGCTAGCTACCATCCGAACATCATTTTGGGGGCAGAAAGCCTTCAGCTGCTGAAAGTGTTCGTTTTTATATCGTAAGCGACCGATAACTGAATTTATTCGATTCTTCAACGCATTCGACTGAATGAATGAATGTTTCGGTTAACCTTGCATTCATAGTGAAATGAATTCAGTCATTCAAAGTGAATCTTAGTGAAGTTGAATATATTTTGCATTGAATGAAATTAATGTTGACTGTTTAGCATGTGTTGAATTCATAAATTGAATTTAATTGAATTTAAATGAATGAATATACATAAAGCCGCTTAATGAATTAAGTCATGCAGCACTCTAGAAGGCATAATGATTGTTTTGTAAACAAACAGATTATTTTCGAGAATACTTGGGCGAAGTAACCAGCTTACGCCAGATGCCACTGTTGCTTGCTGTACATCAAGAAAAACAGCAGAGCTATATTGCTTATTCTCATAGGCCTTAATAATTTGTTGGAAAACTCTGTGCACTTGTTCTGGGGTACCATGATGATGCCTAAAGCCAAACTGATCGGGATCGGGAATGGCACTCTGAACGTTCAAAGCAAGTAACATTCTACCAAGAAAAATTCTTTCAAATATTTTTGAGAAAGTCGATAGTAAACTAATTGGTCTATAAGACGCAACAACGTTTTCTAGGTTTTTCAAGTTTCGGTATCATTATAATCACAGCGCAATTTCATTGGGACGGGAAGTGTTGGATGCGAATCATGGTATCGAAGAATAGTACAAAAAACATTATTGCTTTATCAGGAAGAGTCTTTGCTAGTCTATTTTTAATATGATAGTGAATGATATTTCATGTAATTTTCAAGAATTCACAGGAAATGCGTGAAACATGCTGGATTTGGTTTTTCCAAGTCAATACTAATAATAATATTAATATTAATGAAATAATTATTTTACTCTAAAATTTGTCGTTTGTTTTGTTATTCAAATATATATGAAAAAATTTATAATGAAACCATTTGCTTTGAAGTGCTTTGCTTATACACTTGAAAAAAAAAAATCAAGAATCGATCTAATCTAATCGTTGCAATAATATTAAAGACAAGTTCGAAAATTTGTTTACACTTTCCTTAACTTGTTACGCATAATAGGGATGTTAACAAATTAAACTGCAGGACATGGCTTAATATACTTTCTTGTAGAGCCGATCAAGAATACACATATAGACTTAATGGAGTCTCTGGTTTCTCCTGTTTGGTGTTATACTCCTCATGTCAAATTGAGTTCACTACTAGAAAATATGTATTTGTATAAATGCTACCATAAAACTCATAAAACTCGATAACTAGAATATAGCGTGAAAAAAAATGAGCTATAAAGATATAACCAAGTAGTGCAAATGGCCCTTAATATGTTGAAAAGCTAAACAGAGAAGGCATTTAGTATTAATTAAGTTTCTAAGTTAAATCAAAGCATTTGTGATTGGTAGATATTGACATTTGAACATCAATTTTAATTAGGTTCAATTCAAATGGCACGGTGATTTTTAATGTCAATACAATTTATACTTTAATAAAAGTTTCTCAAATTAAAACGCGCTCAACTTTATGCGATTTTCGTGCGTTTTGCCAGCGTTTTCCACAAGATTAATGTACGTGATATTATATAGAATGCAATAAATCAAGTTTCATGCACTTTTACTCGTCTTAAAACCTATAAAAATTGAGATGTTCCATCCCTCAGAACCGTCCGTGCACATAAGTCAAATAAAGTAGTATCACATAAAGGATGTTTTTGATTAATGCAAGTTACACAGTGCTCCCCTTCCTGTGTTACAGCCAGCCTTTTACCAGCAGCAGACCTACAGAATTTATCGCGAAAAAATACGCGCGCGCGAACTGCAACAACCCTTTGCACTTCTGAAAGCGCGTGCGCGCCCTAGTTGGGCGTGACCGCTGCTGACTGACCACTGGACGGTTGGGTTGGGTTGGGTTGGCTTACTGTCCGGCGTATCGTTTGACGTTGACATATGGCATACGGTGCATTATGAACGAAATGACGTTACAGCTCACTTAACATATGAACAATAGGAAGTTTGACAAGTGCTAAAGTGAAAACAGCGAGCATCAACCGGCGACGGCATTATGTGAGATAAGATCGTAATGCAATGACTGATGGCGTTGCTCAAAAGCAGTCATAAATTTTAAATGATCAAAATATAGTTGTATGTACTTTTTTTATGGAATATATAAAACTTTAGTAGCGAAACAATAGATACAACGGGTTTTGCATCTCCAACTTGACATTTTCCAATTGTTACCAACTGGTAACTGCAACCAATTTTTGAACATCACTTCCGACAGATAGGTTCAATGAAGTTCACCATTTCATTATGAAAAGCTGTGCGATTCAACAATATCAATATAAAAATAATTCAGCGCTGCTACGAAAATTCACGAAAAAAAGAGAACATCGATGATGCGACGATGCCATTTCTGGGTGAATGTGTACGTAAACAAGCTATATTATAGCATCTGGATCGAGGAGAATCTGCAGAAACATAAGATACTCCATTACATCCGAAAAATTAATTCTTTGCGTGCTGCGAAAACACTAATTAGGAGTCGTCCACTAAGACCAGCCGAAGCGGCTGTTAAAATGAAGCCATATTCCATTATTGATGATAAACTCACAACTTTAGAATGCCATTATAATTTTACACATACTCGTATGTTACCTTTTTGTCAGGGTATTCACATTCCCATAATCCAAATATGTACCTACATATATTCTCAGTTTGGATTTATATACTTTATCCAGCAATGATTATCACAACTTTAATAACTTTCTTAAGAAGGACTTATTTTAACACAAGACAGGTTTGCATGGTGCTACCCCTTATAGTGGTTCGATCTGGTCCTGTATGTAACATTTTATAAGAATCGACATAAGAAACGCCATATTTAGTATTTTTAGCCTAATTAAGAACAAAAACAATAAAATTTCTTATAAAAATTTATAGTGGCCCGATTTGAATATATACGGTATATATTAGGATTTACGAACGATACAGAAAATTTGGCGATTCTAGCGTCATTAACAACAAAACCATAAAAAATGTTATCGGAAGAGTGCAAAGAAGAGTCTAAATATATCTCTTATAGACACAGAGATCTGTTCGTTCGAACAGACGGTCGGAAGAACGGACAGACGGACATTTCTCGTCTTCTGAAGCTGATCAAGAATATACACTTTATAGGGTCTGCCACGCCCCCTTCTGCCTGTTACATACAATTTGCACAAACTTAATATACACTTCTATGCTATGGGTACAGTTTATAATAATCAAAAGATAAACGATTATGAAAGCTAGTTGTAAAGCATCCGCCGAAGAAAATTACATAAAAAAAAAAAATGAATTCTTTTCTGTTGTCGATGCCAGGAATAAGTTTGAAAAAATTGCAATAATCAGTAGCAAAGTCTCGGGACGTCGCTGAGCAGTACATAACTATTATCCAAATCATCTTGCTTTAGATCTAGAAGGGTATTTAAGAGGACTACATGACCTAAGTATACTACTAACTGAGAACTGTTCTAGGCTATGCGTATTCAGCTTAGTATTTTATTTAGAGCCACCCCCAATAAACTAACACAACCAGAATGATATCCATTTCTTTTTCGAAGATGATAATGATGCGACAGCAACAGTCAACGGCAAGCGATATAGGACAGTGATGCTCGACCTTTTTGACCGGAGCAATCCATACTGCATGCTAAACACTTGATTTATAAAAGCGTAAATTTTCTAATCGATTGATTTCGAAAAGCCTGAATTCTTGCGCAAATTTAGGTCAGCATACGTCAGATAATCGTAGGAATTTCACTAGAAACTCTGCAAAATTGATGGAAAATGTCGAATAAAGGTGAATTTTATGTGACTGTAGGAGACGGTCCTTTGCCAAAAAGCTTATTTTCAAAAAGCGACTAAATAAATTGTAAAGATCCACATTTACATATGATAGACGAATCATGAAGAATTATTGACTTTTATTCTCATGAAGTTTCAAGCTGTGAATTTATCACGAATTTGTAGTTCTAACAACATTAACGTGGGATGTAAGTTTTTTGGAGCGTACCCCAAAGTGGGCGTGATACGACCCACTATAATTATGTAAAGAGTCCGTCCATTTGAAGCCAAATTTCAAAATTATTTTGCATGAAAATGAAGAAGATATTCATGAAAAATTCCAAAAGTGGGTGGTGGGTTTGTATGGGGCTGCGCCTTAAATGAAGAGACCACATCTAGTTCTCTATATGTGAAGCTTTTGTCCATAAAAAGCCTCCATATTAAATTTTATGTTGATTTTTACTGTAATAGAAAAGTTTTCACACAAAATTTAAAAATTTGGCGGTAAGTTTCTATGGAGGCTATCCGAAAAAGTTTGTGAGACACGCCATTTGATATTTATGTAAAGCATTCTTCCATAAGAAGCCGTCATGCCAAATTTCAAAAATATTGACTGTAATAAAAACGTTTTCCATACAAAAACAGAAACGTGGGCATTTGGTTAGTATTGGAGCTACCTCAAAAAGTAAAAGTGGGCATCACACCCATTGATATATATGTGAAGACACCATGTTAATTTTTAAGGTGATATTCACAGCTGGGGCTACCCTATATGGGAGAAACCACCATATGGAATGTCGAGTTGATATTGACTGATATTGACAGAAGAAGTTTTTCTTAGAAAAGCACACAAATCAGCGATCGGTTTGTATGGGAGCTACCCCAAAAATTATGTGGGACCCGTCCATTAGTTTATGTATATAATGTTGCTGTCTATACAAAAGCCATTACATCGAATGGCTTTTTATAGACGGCAGCAATTACAAGAGATGACTATAGGCCTTATACTGAGGTAACTATGGGCGGAGTGAAATTGAAAGGTTTGCTGGAGACAGGTGCGTCAGTGAGCGTATTAGGCAACGGTTGTAAGGAAGCAGTAAAATAGTGGAGTATGCAAGTTCTTCCATTTTACTCTCGCGTGAAAACGGCGTGGGGCGCTTCACACTCAATTGTATGCAAAATTTTAGTGTCAGTTAGCTATAAAGAGAAAACCAGTGATCTAATTTTGTTTTTGTGCCGATGAAGATTCATGTCAAGCGTTTCAAGAATTCGCTGAATCATTGCGCTATACGAATTCAAATCAAGAGACGTTGAAAATAATATTTTCACCTGTGAGAAGCTGTTTAAATTAAATGAAAGGAAGAAACTTGTGCATCACTTGTGCATTGTGACTATCGATGAAAAGTGTTACCGCTATGACAACCCCAAACGCAAAAAGTCATGGGTGAAGCTCGGCCAACCATTAACGGCGAAGTCAAATATCCATGGATTCAAGCTTATTTGGTGGTATCAGCTGGATGTAGTCCACTATATGCTAATCAAACCCAATGAAATCTTCACGAGTGATCGCCATCGACAGCAATTGATGCGTTTGAGTCGAGTATTGAAGTAAAAACCGCCGCAATACGAGCAGAAATACGATTTTCAGCACTACAATTTACCACTTCATGCTGCAAAACCATCTAAAATCAAATTTGGAAACGCTGTGATATGGAATGTCCTACTTTATTACCATTACTCCTTCCGATTACCACTTGTTTCGATCGCATAATTTTGGCCTGGATGTGCAGCACTCTCGTACTTACGAGGAAAACAAAAATTTAGTTAATTCTTAGATTGCTTCAAAAGCCGAGCCCTTCCTCCGACGCTGAAACCATATGCTACTAGAAAGATGAGCAAAGGTAGTGTTTAGCGATGTTCAATACTTTAAATAATCAGTTTGTAACCATTTTTTGCGAGAAAAAATACGATATGAATTAGTTCAAACACCCAATAATTGAACTGTTTTATGCATTTAAGTTATAAGCGATTATATATTTGTATTTTAATATTAGTAAGCTTAAAATATATGAAACTTTACCGGTAAATTACCGGTTACTCTTCGCAAAATTGTTTACCATTTACCGATTAACTGAAAAAATCCAACAATTGCATTCCCTAATTTTAGTCTACTAACGAAACACAATCAATAATATATGTAGGACCTCAAACTAATTATCTTTAAAAAAAATATATTGCATATATATTTTTGTTGTTTTGTTCTGTAAACCGAATTTCCCAGTTTTGGATCAGTGAAGCAACTCATATGCACAGCTTCTTACCCTTTTCATATACGCTGCGACAGCGGCTTTTGTATGAAGCGAGTTAAACGTATTAACCCATGACCGAACGAACATAAAACCCACTGTCAATTGTATAATTTGCGGTTAAATTTTGCAATGATTTCGAGACAGATTGAGATTTATTGCTGCTATGCAACGCATGCGAAAATTTCACTAATAAATCTTTCAAGTGCATTCGAATCTAGAGCCAAGGCAGGCCAGGCAGCCCAGGCAACCCAGTGAGCGCAAATGCAATAAACTTGAAAAGGGGTTTCCACAGCCATGGGAAATCTTGAAAAATATTCGCAACGGCTGTGTAGTTTCTATCTACTAGTTCTAATTCTTAGCAGCTGTGCGAAGTAGCTCGAGTTCAGTACTACTATCAAGATCATTAATTATAGCTTTGACCCATTAACAGCGCGTGCGATTATGGGCTGTCATATCGCATATAAAGATCGCCTAATGAGTCGCCCTTTTGTGGTTGGTTGGTTGGTTGGTAGAAAAAACAAACACAAATTGAATTCAATTAACAAAGATATACTCATACAAAAGTGCGTACTTACATACTTTATATACTTTTGTAGTACGATTTATATCTACATAGATCCATTTGTGCCGCTGCTAATGTCGAGAACAACTAATGATCGCGCCTCAATATGCTCTACGCCCGCGCGAGTCAAGGACAATATTTAAGCGGTAGCAGCAGCAGGAGCAACCACCAACGACGTCGTCGTCGTTGTCGTTGTCGTTGTCGTTGTCGTCGAACTCGTCACTATTGACCTTTATGGTTTTTTATTGTTCTGACAACGTCGCAACCCTCACCGACTTCATTGGCAAATAATAATCTGTCAAAATTCACTGTCAAAGTTGAGCCGCTACGTTCACTTTAGTCATTTATCACTTCCGCTTGTGGTCGATGTCGAATATTAAGTTAAAAGGAGTCGGTTGGTCCACATATTTACAGCCCACGCGTTTGTCATATTAGCACTGAAACCCTTGTATCGAATGCCAACTTTAGTATGACTACTGTTTGCCACAGATCGCTACGCATTGATTAGGCAAATTTTTAATGTGTTCTAAGTTAGAAGTAGAACAAATTTAATACACAGCAAAAAAAAAAAACTTATTAGTCTAACACAAAAACAGTGTTTTTATTTACATACAAAAACAAGTCGTGGCGCTCGCCTATATTATATTCTTGTGGAATGTGGGTGGTTGTAGAAATTCACCTACGTCTGGAAAGTTTCTGAAACCCATTAAGCTAAAAGATTTTAAGCTAATTTAAAAAATAAGCTAACTGTGAGAATCAAAACTCTAATGAAGGCTTCTGATGAATTTTAATGTAACTGGTTTTTCAATTAGTGTCTCAGAAACAGGACATGCGCCTATGTCGCCCAACATTCGCACTGAAGCAGTTTCATCAAAAACATCATCAAATCACCATTGTTAAGCGAAAAAATTTAGAAAATAGCCCTTCCACATAGTCCCATGGAGCGTCAGAACTTTCTTTAAGAATTCCAAAGTTAAATAGGTTTGTAGAGAAATGCATACTTACAAACTGCACCTACTAGGACTAAGCGAGGTAAAGTGTCTTAGCAACGGATCGCAGCAGCTTACCACATGATACCAATTTACGTGTTCTGTAAATGTTATCACCAGGAAAAATGCAGTCGAAATATCTTCAAGGGCGATGCAACTTGTAAATAGAGAAAGTATTCATTGTAACATGGTGTATTGGGGTTGTTAAACTGTCAAAATCTAACATATCGAAGGAAGACCACATAACGCATATATATACGAGTATATTCCCGATCAGCACGAAATTTCAAATCATTCTATCTATGTCCATCTGTCCATCTGTCGATCTTTTTGTCGATTTTTTTGTATATCTTACTATGTGTACATATTCTGCCTATTCCGCCAATCTTTGAGATATTGGTTTGAAAGTTTCAATTTTCATATTGAAAATATTTAAATTTAAGCAAATATTTTTACAAAAATATTTTTTTTTCTTAGTAAGGATACATACCAGTAAGGATTTGAAACCTCGACAGCTCATCCATCCAGCGTCCAAACAACTTACATCTGAGAGCTCTATGGTTCAAGCCCCACCCATTCAGAATTTTCTTTAATTAATTGTCCATTATTTCTAATTATTTCATACTCAACAACAATTATACACGACCCTCTATGACATTCACAGCTGCTAAAACTACGCAATTCGTATATATGAGGATATTAAAGTAAATAATTTTATTTTTATCTAAACAGCCTCTGCCAAATTTAAAAACTGAACTAAATTCCAGCGTTGCCGAGCAAGGGTAGAGTATGAAGATTATTTAAGCTTCGGTTTTTTAACAATAGCCCAATACTGAGATCGATGAAACTATTTGCTACCGAAATTGTTAATTATTACTGCCATGTCAAACAAACAAAAACCAGTATTCCCAAATCAACATGAAATACTAAAATGAGGTATTTATTAGGTGAAAAGTCCACACATATTGATTTTTCTTTGGTTTTCTCTGATGGAAATACAAAAGGTCACACTCTTTGTCACCTGTTTTTTGAGTATATGAAGTATTTTCAGTAGCAAAAATTTTTGCTATCTGAGTACTTGCTACAAAATAGTTTGTGCTCAAAATTTTTGATTGTTATTTGACACAGTTTTTTTATATGAAGTTCTTTCGGCATCATTATTTTTTCATCGATCTCATTGAGCTTTAACCAGAAAAACAAGAGAATTATCAGAAAATGTGTAACGCATTATATTAAATACCGTAGTTCCCATATAGTAGACGTTTATATTCATGATCAGTTCGCTTAGAAGATTCGAACGAGAAATGTCCGTCTGCCTGGTTGTTGTTGTGAATTTTTCTTTTTTGAATAAATTTTTGAGATTTTTGTTTGGAACCCGGTATGAAAGCCTATTTTTATCGCAACTCCATGAAGTATCCATATCAAAACGCCACACTCACCTTAAGAGATAGCGCCCATGCAAAGCCATTGACATTTTTACTATTTTTATATGATAAACTTATTTATTACAGTAAATATCAGCATATAACTTGATATGATGGCTTCTTATGGACAGATACTTTGCATACATACACGGTGGATCTAAAACTAACCGAACTTTTTAGTTATAAAAATAATATTTATTCAAAATACAATCCATTTAAGTCAATACAACGTTTGGAACGCTCAACCATTTTATCCATAGACTTTTTAAACTTTTTATACCCTGTACCCATACTATAAAAGTATAGTAAATTTCTGCAATTATATGTTACAGGCTGACATAGGCGTGGTAAAGTTCACAAAGTTCATTCTTGATCAGTATCGACAGCAGAGTCGATATATCCCTGTCAAACTGGCTGACTGTCTAAACATCGATATCTTGAAGACAATATGAGACACAGTCTTCAAGTTAGGATATATCAATTCTTCTACTCCCACTTCAGATTAAGTATAATTGAACTTGCTAACCCCACTATAACACAATTAATGTTAATTAAGCTAGTAACGCAAAATTGGTTGCATCTTACGTCAATCATAAAAAATTATCGCACATACGCTTGGATTAAAGCAGTGTAAAATATAGCCCCGAAGTCAAGCACACTTCTTTCTTGTTTGTTATAGTCGATATCAACTTGAAATTTTCTTTGTTGGTTTCTTATGGACAGACCTACATATATATATATTTAAATGAGCACGTGAGACCCACTGTTAGACATAGCTCCCATTCAAACGCAGCACCCACTTTTAGATAAAAAACCTTTTTGTTTTGATTTAAAATTTCATGTAAAGTGTTTGAAAATTTCGGTTCCACCGAAGATAACAATTATTTTTGTCTTGTTGCAGATAATTTTACTATTTTTGTTTGGTTAAAGTTGTTCTAACCCATGATTATGCTTAGATATACCAGAAAATTTTTGTCAGTGTATAAAAGACTATAATTTCAACACATGTCGCTTACAATTTAAATAGTGCATTTCACAATATACATATGCATACACATAGTGCGTTTAGATCTTCACAAGTCCATAGTGCACACATTAGTATCGACGACAGTTTCAATTAAAACTACCCGCGCGTATCCGGGTTCACTGAAACTCATTACACTTGGTGGTTTATGCGCACTAATTACAGCTGCACTACTAAGGACAATGCGGGTCGCCGCTGGTCAACGTTCAGAAGGATGCAGTTCTGAACTTTGTGTCTTCCAAATACAACAAAGAATAACAAATTTAATTTCTTCCTGTAATAAAAATCAGAGCGTAAATTAAAATGTACAAGTCAAGCAACTCAATTTCAATGTACTTAGAACATTTTGAATAGCGTGCGAAACTATATCATGATCCTGTCCTTTCTATATATATAGCCAGCGGCTTGACCAGTAATTCAGTTCAGTCCAGTAGCGCACCCAATCGCAGAACATTAGCGCGCCAAATTTATTGTTTTCTGTGTATGTTTGAAATATGTGTGTGTGTGTGTGTGTCAAAGTTGTGTAATTATCAATAAACAAAAGTAAAATTGAGCATACTGAAATAAAAGAAAAGGACATGAAGACGACTATGTCGCGCTTTAAGAAAAGGGTCGGGTCAATCGCGACGGCAGGACAAGATACTCTCTACGCGGTACACATGATTTAACATTGGATTTGTTCAACATACACACACACACACACTCGTACACACATCACATGAATGAAATCTTTATCTGCTGTCATTGCAGCCGTTGCTAATATAAATTGTAATCCTGCGCTGTATTATGTTGTCCTGCGCGCATTACATGAAGGCATGTACTACGTATAAATACACATACCAGTGGTTGATCCCAGAACGCCTTCGACCTTTGTGCATTTTTGTGTTTTTATAAAAATTAAAGAAATGGTAACTAAAATGTATTAACAACGCACTCACAGTAGCGTACACCTGTCTTTCGTGGAGTAGAACTTACCAGATTCACCTGGATTCAGTTTAACTTTGATTTTTTCTGGAAGTGTGAATCATTGTGCGTCCAAAATGTCCAATATTAACTGCTACTACATGCTACTCTTCAAATTATGGCACTTTTTCGGCACAATGTCAGTAGCAAAACGAACCCTTTTTTTTTAGTATGGCACAACGAAGCGATCCCCACCAAGAAGTTTCTCGCCATGGAAAACTATTCTAAAAAACCGTAAATATACTCAGGATTAACAGTGCGAGATTGGCAAAAAGCTGCAAAATTTTACTAGTAGGCTTATCAAAACTGTGGAAGAAATAAGGCTTTTTTCGAAAACAGTAACCAGGAATGGCTAGATATGCCGCTAGTAATGATGGAAAGATCATCTTCCGAAATAAAAAGATCTTTCGGAGTGTTGCAATAAAACGCAAATCAACAAATTGTCAGGCCTTGCTGAACAAGTCTCATCAGATGCATTGTTGGTAGCTGCAAGCTGCAGCTTGTATAAAGCTGGAAAGCGCAGTGCATCAAAGGTGGTGTCAATGCTAAATGCCGACGAAGAGTTAAATGAAAACTATGAATACCCCACAGCGGTTACCATCAATATTTTCTAATGAAAAAGCTGGCTACTACTACAAATGGGGTTGTGATGGCAGCAGCGGCCATTCTACATGTAGACAAAAATTTGATGACTGCGATGGAAACATGATAGACCGATATTTATTTTCAATTTGTATGCTAGCATTGATAGTGCAGAAAGGACCGACAGTTTTATGTAAAAACAATCGACCTTATTCTGCTCGATATTGTCGACGAATCAAGATACTTTGCGAGAAAGAAACGGCAGACTTGACTCACAGAGAAATTGAAATATTAAGAGCCAAATATTAAATATTGTTCCAACATTAGTAAGCACCTTAAGAATTGATCACCAATCTCATATGACCATGCTTGATGGCAAAACGTTCAGTGTCATATCGGAATCCTCTTCGCGGAATCTGTAGCGCAACTCCCAAAAATATGAACAATCTAAATTTGATGAAGAGCTTTTCTATTAATGGACACCTATTTGAATATGGCTTATTAAGTCTGCACGCCTGGATTAGGTTTTTTGAGTGTGTTTTATACATTTCATAAAGAATTCCTATACAATAGTGGCAAGCTCGTGGTGCTGACAAGGATGTTGTTGAACAAAATAAAAGAAGTATTCAGCAGAAGCTAAGGGAAGAAATGCATTTGTTGGTGGATATACCCATGACTTGTACTGGCAGTATGAACAACGCAAACATTGCAAGAAGGTTTTTCCAATAATCAAATTTGGCTGCTCGTATAACAGGAGTAAGCTATGATTTAATACATCGATTCAGCGTAGTCTTACGAGCATTGGCTTGTGGATACGATATAAATACGGAGGCAACCGGATCTTACGCAATGGAAACTGCCGAAATTTTTGTTGAAGCATAGCCCTGGTTTTACATGCCATCGTCTGTTCACAGAACTTTAATTCATGGAGCAGACATTGTAAACAATTTTTCCCTTCCGATTGGTATGATGTCCAAGGAAGCTCTTGAAACCAGGAACAGGGACTTTCAAAACATACGCGATAACAATACCGACCGAAGATATCTACTTTCCTTTGGAAGTTATTAATTAACTGCTGTTAGCGAGGCCCAAACGCTCACTGTGCGCCATGTTGACCGAATGTGCCACTACTCACAGCCTGGGCGATGGTCAATGCGGGCGCAATTACAAAAATAAAGAAAATAGCAGTTGCTAAATGAAATTTACAAATTTATTGAATAGTGATTTGTCAGTACAGAGTTTTTTTACATAGTGTAAGGAAGAGCTATAAGAAAAACAGGGAGAAAACTTATTGTAGATAGAACAAAGAGCTCGGAGTGAATTATTGAGCGCGTAATTTGTCGTACAAAAAGGCAACTTTATTGGCACGAAGTGGCGAGTTGGCCGAATGGACATTTAGTAATAAGGACTGAAGTAAGTAGGTAGAATCAATCTCCCCAATAAGAATTTTATGAAGAAAATTAACAGAGAGCATAGAACGCCGTGATAAGAGGGTTGGGAGTTCAATTAATTTTAACATGTCATGATGGGATGGACGATTTATTGCGGGATCCCAATTGAGACTCCTAAGAGCAAAGAGAAGAAACCGTTTTTGAACTGACTCAATAGGATCTTCGTGAATAGCATAATATGGGTTCCAAATACAGGAGCCAAATTCTAAAATCGAACGAACAAGAGAAGTATAGAGAAGTTTAGTGGTATAAGGGTCGTTAAATTCCTTAGACCAACGCTTAACAAAGCCAAGAACACCTTTTGCTTTATTTACTATTGAACCAATGTGATTATTATAAAAAAGTTTAGGTTCCATAAGGATAGCTAGGTCATTAAAACAAAACTCTCTACCGTGGGTAATGTAATTTAAAAAATATGTCACTATAAATGGTTTTATGCGATGAAACGTCAAACACTTGCATTTTGAGAAATTTAGATTAAAATAATTTAGACGGCACCATGTATGTAGAGGGTTGAAATCAGTCTACAATAAACTGTGCTGCGAAACATCAGAATATGACTATTTAACATCATCTACATTGTGCATTTGTGTATGGGCATAATAAATAGACAAAGGAAGATCATTAATAAAAATGTTGAACAATATTGGACCTTGGGGAACACCAGAAGAAATAAAAATAGTTTTAGACAAACAATTGTTAAATAAAACTTTTAGTGTTCTACCCGATAAATATTCATATCAATATAATATATATTTTATATATGAGTGTAAGTTAGGCTAAATATATATGTATATACAATTATACAAACCAATCGAGAAGGTTTTGCCTTCGAGAAGATATTATTCGAGATTTTGTAATTTTGTGTATATTAAATTAAACGAACGCAAGAGAACTTACTTTAAAAAAAAAAACAATTTTTAATGTGCAATATTGAGGAGTTGTATTGATCAGAAGTTTCAAACTGAATATCCTGATATTAAAGTAGGCTTGACCAAGTATTTCACATTGCGACCTAAGCAATGTATCCTTGCTGGAGTTTGTGTAATGGCTTGGATATTTTGAAGCGTCAGGCAGGAAACAATTCCTGAAGGTGAACTTCTTGTTCAGTGAAATTTTGCGGAATATTGCAGTTTTATAATGCAAGATGCAGACCACTGGAACAATGCTGCTTGGGCCGTTAGTAACTTTCCAATTCTGCAAACGACCCCATCTTCTCAGCTCCCGATGCCAATAAAAGGGTTTTTCAATAGAGTCATAACAGTGCTGTATTTTAATACTAACGCACCCATTAGTTCAGGATCATTCAACGTCAATGCGTCAGTCAAGGTTTACCTTTTTATCATGATGAAGTTCATGAACGAGCAACGTTTGGAAACTATTAAAAATTACGGCCGAAATTCTGAACAAAAATATGATCCAATCACACCTGCGGCATGAAATCCACACCACACTGTCACTCTTTGTGGATGCAATAGAGTTCCTTGAAGCACATGTGATCTGTTGCTGTCCAATAACGCATATTTGGGTTAAACAAAGCAATTTAGCGAAAAATGAGCGCCATCGCTGAAGATGATTTTTCGATGAAATTCAGCATTATCTTCAAACTTTTGCAGTGTCCAATCGGAGAAGTTTCAACACTTCAAAAGATCAAGAGGCTTCAGTACTTGAGTTAGTTTGATCTTGTGGAATCGACCGGTTTGGGTCATTGTTAACTGAAGCACTTACGGATGCAATATTTTCGATACTTTGACAGGTGCGTTGTCTCACTGGGTCAGGAACATCCAACAGTGAGTATATTAACTCGAATTTATCCATGTAGTAAAATACAAAATTGTTATATTTTTATTGAAATTCAAAAGATACTTTCGTATATAGATATATATACTTCTGAATGTAACAAATTTTCTGTTTCTACTTTTAAACGATTTATTCTATGTACACAGGGTATTAAGATACAAATATAATTTTCCGCTTTGTTGAATGCGTTTGAATTTTGTATACGGTCAAATCCGAATTGCGCTTGCCGCTGGCACGGTAGAAGATGCAGATGAGGTCGATTGCTCAAACAGTGGTTCGCACGCTGCGCACCTCGTTGTTATGCATTGTTTTTATAGGCCCATAGATGAAGTTGTACCCAAGCCAATCAAAAGGATTAACGGCAGCGGTTTGACTTTCCTTCTAATGTCTGTGAAACCAAAAAAAAAAAAAAAACAACAAAAAAAAACTTACGTTAATGTCTGCTCACGTCTTACATAGCCTGAAACAAACCGCTTGACAGCTGCGCATCATCATCATCAGCAGCAACAGCATCACCGTCATCGTCCTAGTCATCATAAATGGTCGCGCGTTCGGACGTTTGCGCGGTATCCTGATTCTCTGGATTGTCCTTGTGTGCGCATTTCGTCACGGACCGCTTGCGTATTGAGCTGCAACATGTTTTACAAAGCGTTGCGAAAACCACAAATGTATCGCTATGAGTTTGGTATTCTACAAAGTTAAAGAAAAAAAAAGCCAAGTCATACCCGCATTCTGCATGCTACATTGTCCTTTTGATTTATATACGTGTAATACTGCTACACTTGTTTATAGGTACTTAAGCCGGAGGTCAATAGTGTGTGAAGTTTTTTTATATCAAACATATTTTATTGATTCGACATTTGAGCATTATCCAAATCCTAATAGCACTGTGAGTAATGGGACTATGATATTTACAAATGGTTACAAAATGATCGTTAAAAGAATTGTCTATCGCTAGTCACTTCTTTGTCCTATCTCTTTACCAGCATATGAATATAACGTCGAGGAATCACCTCACTTATCAAGGCTATCTGTGAATGGACCATTTTTCTAACCTCTCACGCGACTCTTATAGCGGCTCTATGATCCGATCTAGCCATGTCCGTCTGTCTGTCTGTCCATCTGTATATTGTTGCGCATTTTTCGGGGACCAATTTTTATGCTATCCAGAGTGAAATTTTGCACATACACTTATATTTATTGCAGTTTAATAGAGTGTGAAGATTGACCCGCCACGCCCACTTTTGACTTTTTTTATGAAAAATATTTTTATTTTAGACAATTTCAACTTAATAATTGATGTGGTAACTTTTAGTGATTGGATGCTTGACATATACATTAATGGGTGGGACCGGCCCACTATTTGGGGTAGCTCCCATACCAACCTACTGCCCACTTTTGATTTTTTGTAAGAAAACTTCTGTATTAAAGTCAATATTAGGTTGAAATGCGATATGGTGCCTTTTTAAAGACAGTCGCTTAACATACATAGACTAACGGGCGTGGCACGCCCACTTTTTGGGGTAGCATTAAAAAAAAATAAATAAATCGCATTGGAGATGGACATCCAAAAACAGCAACATCGGCAGAAATGGTTAGAAAGAATTCA
Source organism: Leucophenga montana (assembly GCA_035044765.1). Lineage (NCBI taxonomy): Eukaryota > Metazoa > Arthropoda > Insecta > Diptera > Drosophilidae > Leucophenga > Leucophenga montana. The sequence continues at coordinate 143,932 of JAWNNQ010001550.1, forward strand.
ACGCAAAACTGAACAAATGGCACTTCAAGAGCTAGATGATGTTTAAACACTTGCACGTTAGTGGCGAGCTTATGTTCTCTTTTCGATTTCATTGAACAGGGCGTAAAGGTAAATCAATAAATGTACCGTGACAAGATTTTAAATGATGCTTTGTTACTTTAGGCACGCAAACAATTCGGTAGAAACCATTCGATGTTTCAATAATACTCGCCACCATCTCATAAAGCCAGAGAAACGCAACGATTTTTATAAGATAACGTTCCCAGCTTCATCTCTTCACAACAATGCCCAGCATATTCCCCAGATTTAAGCGCAATGGTCCATTTTGTAGGCAAAATATCAATTAAAAAATATGAGACGGTCAACGCCTTAAAGATGGCTCTTTGCCGAGAAGGGAACAAAATACCATCGTAACACATTCGTGCAACGTGCTAAGCCTACCCAGACAAACTCGTTGCTATTATCCTCGCTAAAGGTTGCTACATCGAACACATTTAATAACATATTTTTCATAAAATTTAATTGTTTTTACGATGTACTGAAGTTTTAAATAAAAAAATAAAAAAATTTACAACATTACAGCATTTTTAATCGGTAACACTTCGAGCGCCGACCCCTGTATATGTTCCTTAAACTATTATGGGGAGCATATGGCGTCACATCCAACGTATCGTATTTTCTGTATATATTTTCTATCGCTCTCACGTTTGCTGACTGCTACCGAACAACTAATTCTCCTGCTTCAGTATTCCGGCGTACATTACAGCGGAAATGCTACAAAATTTAAAAGGGTTACATTAAACATAAATGTAAATGCGTTAAATAAAAAAAAAACAAAATACAAATAAATAACTTTAACATGGGACACTCACGCTCAATCCATTCAACCGATCAGTGCCTGTCCGTTATGCTGCGCAGCCTCCTTATTTCCAACTGCCAACTGCCTTTAGTTGAAATGTCCTTGCTTCCTTCTATAAGCTCGCGCCCCTCAACTCACATGAAGATGATGTTAACCTCGGTTTGACTGCACTGCTGGCCTTTTTGGTCGCGCCCAATGTTTTTGTTTTCTTAATTAAGTTTCAAGACAACCAAAAAAAAAAAAAAAAAAAAAAGGCGCATTCGAGCTGTCGCTCTCGATAAGCTTGATTAGCCGCGGGTGCAAAGGGTTGAAGCTGCAGGATGAAAGACAGGATGCTGCATTTGAGTAGAGCTTCGCTTTATGTACATAATTGTTGACCGCATAGGCAACGACCATGCCTGAAGCGATAAATGATCTGCACTTGGGTTATGTTTGTCTAACGTTTAGGTTGTGCACACACGGATCCGAAAATGTAAAGTAACATTTGGGTTATGTATACAATGAAGCATAGAAAGAGACTTGCTTGCGTTTGTTGATATCTGCATTAATCAAATTACTGCATCCAGATAAGATCACACTAGTTAAGGTCATTTGGTATTGTGTTTGCCCTATAAAATATGCTAGAATACATATGGGATAGATGAAAATTGTGAAAGAGTAGTTTAACCCACTTTCAGTCTTCACGTTTCGCTAAGAAAAGTGGAAAGTGCACGAAGCAGAAGGGAAGTACATTATATACTTCACAGTATGCACATTCATGTTCTAAAGAAGACTAAAAAGTGGCAACAAAAAATTGCGCTGTTCTTCCTTCTGATTAGCGATATATTTGTCGAGCTTTCTCATGAAGTATTTTGCAGTAATTTTAAGGAATCCAGCAAAAACTAGCCTAATTCCAACCGGAAGTCTAATTTAGTTTGGTTTTCTGACAGTAAATGATTAGTAATCCGCCTTCGCAATAAATGACAGCGGTCACACTGTCTAGGCAAACACTCCTATTAATTAAGAGTTGGTGTGCTGATTTTGGTTCCCGCCACCGTAAAACAACATTTGCCAATAAGACACAGAGGAAGCCTCGGATACGATCCATGATTTACGAAATGCACCTGGAATGTCCTGTCACTCCATAGGGCTGGTGCAGATATACAGCTGGTTGATGCCCTCGACAAATTCAAGTCTGACAATACCGCAATACAGGAAATGCGACGGATATTACAGGGCGCTGATCAAAGAAGGCATCCTGTGGCATCTATTATAGTTGCCATGCGAGGAAGCATAAATTTGGATGCGGATTCGTGGTTAGTTGGAAACTACGCGGCCTTGCCGCGATACACGTATCAAGGCTAAATACTTAAACATTATCCTGATTTGGGCACACGCCCCGACAGAAGTCGCAGATGATGCGGCTAAGTTGAATTTTACGAGTGTCTCGAACGTCTCCACGAGCGCTGCCCCAATCAATATGTAAAAATCGTGATGGGCGATTTCAACGTCAAAATTGGGAAAGTAAGTAATCCTTAGGACAACAGTCGGATAATTTAAGAATTATGACGCTACCTCCAGCAATGGAGAGAGGCTAGTCCAGATTTGCTCAAATGGATCATAGCTAGTGTTTTCAATAACTGAACTTACATTTTTACAGATCTGGGAGGGAACTAGAAAGATAACAAACGCATCTGAATTGATCCGAATTGAGTTTTCGTAGTTGAACTTTAATTTTGTTTACAATATGGAGTATCTATCAAAATATGACTAGATAGATAGATAGATAAGAATGTTAATGCTAAAAATGTTAAAAACTATTATACCTATGCGGAGTTTACACGGTTGTCGAAAAAGAGTCTATTTAGTGTAAATACCTATGTCAAAATGCGGCAGAAGTTTACCATCTATACACATTTTATATAAAAAGATTCACACTAGAAGGTAGAAGGCAGCTTCAAAGCGTTAGTCATGGTCGTTATTTGATTTTAAGTTGTACTGACTTGAAACCAAAGGTCAAACTATCACTTATTATGTATTATTGAAATGTATCTATATATAAATTGGAATGCCGTGCGCTGAGATTAATATCACTACCAAGTCCACTCGTAACATTCTCATTTTGCGCTACTATTTCAACGATGAGCGAACCAAATTTAAGACTAAGACTATTTGTTTGAGGGCGGAAAACATCCATTATTGGAGTGGTTCGCAGTTGCGATTGTGTTTGCTGGAGCATCTTCTTGTTTTCGAATTCCATTAAAACACATATTAAGTAAACGAAAATTTTTGTAAACAGAATATAGGTGTGTGCCGAACTAGTAAGTTTGAAAGTAATGAATAGATACACAAAAAAAAAACACAAAAACTTTAATTGCTATGCTAGCCCAGATCGAAAATTGTTTTTTTGTTGACTTTATTAGTAATGATTGTGGGGTGTGGTATCCTTTGTCGAGAAAATCGATATTCAAAATGGTAGTTTGCTAAAATGGAATTGCTAAAAAACTAGAAAAGGTATGACTAGTGTCAATACCATTGCTAAATTATAGTTTTAAATACTATATACAATAATAAGGTTTATTCGCTCTTCACACGTAGTACTATAATTTAGTCACAATGTTTGTAACACCTTAAATGAAGCATCAGCATGACTGTATGTTTGTCTGCGCCCGATACCGTCCATCTTTGTAATATTGGTTTGAAAGTTGGTATTGAGACTTTTTATAACCATAAGCACCACAAGTAGCAAAATTTCCAAGATTTAAAAAATAGAAGGTATATTTTTCGTATAAAAACACTTTTAATTGTTCTGCAATTGGACGACTATATACAAAATGTGCATCCAATTATTTTTAGCTAATATTCTACGAGTATAAATTGTTAACTTGTATCAGTAAACATTTGGGGACTCCATAGCTTAACTGTCTATCGAGCTGACTCACATTCCAGACGACCTGGGATTCAAACTACAATCGATTCAAAATTCGTAAAAATCTTAGATTTTTTCTTATCATTGAAATGATATTATCAGTTTGTCTGAAAGTATGTTAAAGGTGGCAGCGTAGATCTCATAAAATATATATATTCCTGATCAGCTTGACGAGACGAGTCGATCTAGTCATGTCCGTCTGTCTGTCCATCTGTCCATCTGTCCATCTGTATGTCTGGCTGTTGTTGTGCATTTTTTGGGAACGAATTTTTATGCTATCCACTTGAATGTTGACACATACACTTCTTTTTATTGCAATTTAATAGAGTATCAATAATGACCCGTCAAGCTCACTTTTTGGGATTGGCTCCATACAAACCCGCCGCCCACATATGACTTTTTGTATGAAAAACTTTTTTATTGTAGTCAATATCAACTTAATAATTAATGCGGTAGCTTCTAGCGAATGGACGCTTTACATAGGTATACATTAATGCGTGGGACGCTCCCACTTTTTGGCAAAGGGCCCACTTTTATGTTTTTGTATGAAAAACGTCTTTATTAAAGGCAATATTAGGTTGAAATGCGTTGTGGTGACTTTTTATGGACAGCAGCTTAACATACCTATAATAATGGGCATATTCCGCCACTTTTTAGGGTAGTCCCCATACAAACCCACCGCCCACTTTTGTATTTTTGTAAGAAAAATCTTTATTTAAATCAATATTAGCTTGAAATTCGATTTGATGGATTTTTGCGGATAGCCGCTTCATATATACGCCCACTTTTTGTGGTAGTCCAGTATAGTATAGGTTTAAATCCAAGACCCGTACCGAAAACGAATACCGAAACCTATATATTAAATTTCTTCAATAGGACTCTGTTCGCATGTGTTAGAAACTTGTGCTATCGATTCCTTATTCATATAGTATAAAACTAGAAAAAATGCTTCATTTGAATACTATTCACAGTTTTAATTTTTTTATGATTTTCTTGAAAGTAATAAAAACTTAAACTACAAGATAATTGTTGAGAATTTGATTAAGACTTTTCCAAAGATGGGTAAACAATACTATTTTCTTATTGTATTTTTTTTCATATTTCTTATATTTCTTTATTTGATAAACCGCAGGCATAAATAATGCTCTCCAAATCCATTTCATGAATTTCCATTCTGATTTTTTTCCAGAGAATCTCGATGACTTAAGTGCAGAGCATAGTGAGAGGTTTCACAAGAAAATGAAGTCCATAGAACGCAGCTATTAGTTCAGTATGTGCAAATTCTTCCCCTCCAAGAGGGAGAGCAATGTATAGGGATACATATTTTCAATTAAATGCAACATAGAGTTGTTTATACACATATGAATATGGTGAAAACTCAAAAACTACACCGGTAAACTTTCATATATTTTAAGCTTACTAACTATAATACAAATTTAACATCCCTTATAACTTTAATTATTAAAACAGTTCATCTAAATAATTAAAATTTAAAAAATCTATTGTATTTAAGTCTTTTTAGTATAAATTTAAATTCACTCAAACTCAAGATCTTCATCTGACTCACTTGAAGAACGAGCATCATCTCTAAGATTTTTAGACATGCAATCGACAATTGACTCGACGGTGTTAATAGATATTGCAAAACGAATTTAACTCTGTCGTAGCGCCATTCATTTTATTAGGATCTCGCACAGTCATTTCGACAAAGTGGTGCTCATTTGGTACAGTTTATCTAGTAGTAGTAGCTGCAACATCACGTCCGCAGTGGGCAGCAAAACATAGCGTGCACCGATGACTTCAATGGAACTTGAGTCGTGGTAGCACAAAAAAGTCACACGGACCATATCAGATAAATACGGAGCTTGCGGAATGACATAAATAGTCACGTAGAAGAGAATATCTGCAAAAATGAGACCCTAAGGTCGGCTGCTATCTAACTGACGATTTCCACGTTTATCGAAGAGGTGTATAGACCCAGAATTAGGCAAATTAACAACCGGTTTGAACTCTTTGTACCACTCGTATTCCTGTGTTTTTGGCATTGTTGATTCTCCGTAGGCTTTCTTTAAAATTTTGAAAACTTCATCCAATGAAATTCGAAAGAAAAAATTTTAATTAACAAAACGTATCAAACGCTAACTTATTTATCAAGTTATGTCGCACGAACCATCAGACAGAATGTCTGACAGTTGTACTAACATTTATAAATGACAGTTTTATGAAATACTAGAAAAGATTGATTTCAAAATATCTCATTTAAATGATCAATTCTAATGTGCGTGTTCTTCTAAAACTTAAAATAAATATTCAAATGTTTGTGATCACCCCACGTTTTGTGGTAGTACCTGCACAAAGCCACCGCCCATTTATGTGAGTACATCTTGAAATTTTAAATGATTTTTTTTTTGTTTGTTGTTTTTTTTTTGGAGAAATTAGTATTATGTGAGACTGCTTTGTCGAGACAAAACTCGATGCTGATTTGCTGGCCTCTTTCTTATCTGAGACCAAATTTCTGAAGAACTCCATCCATCACGTACATATGTATATATATATATCGAAACTTCAGCAGAGAAGATCATATGCTTTATAGCATGCAAAGGAATTGTCGCCACCTCGTCTGTGTCAGTCACATTTTCCGTTATGCGCAAACCTCTGACAACACTATCATACATATATACATATACATACATCGTTATACATAAATCTATTGAGTCGCTTGTGCGCTCTGACGACAGCTGTCCTTGGGGCATCGCATTCATTCATTCATCTATCTATTTGATGTCTTCTTGCTCTCTTTGCATTTATTTTTTGCAATTCCTTATTCTTCGTTTGTTGCCGTTGCGTCCTGGTCTAATGGCATGTGCCACAGTTTTCTATTGTTTGAGAACCTTTGTCTTCCTGCGAGTCATATTGCCGCATCTTGAATCACGACGCAGCTGCCAATTCTAAGAAGCAGCAGCTACAGAAGATCGCCCGGTAGCGAATCTATAGCACAATAGCTGCGCGTTGAAAATGGGTGTTCTCTTTTTTTTTTTAATCTTCTAAATTAGTGTTTATTATGCAGTTAACTTACTTATGTGCATTCAATTTTCTGCGCATAAAGTTGATTTTCTGTCTGTCATAGAAATGCATTTTATTTCTTGCGTGTGCCAACGCAGTTTAGTAATGCATGGGTATATTTGGCGGGAAAAGTATTGAAAAACATAAGTTTTTTTTTTTTTAACTGGGAATACATGCGGGAGTGATTGCATTATAAACTTCTCCCCAATAATAACAAGAGAAAATTGTAACTTCGGTATAACTGAAGCTTCAAGTCTTTTAATACTCCAGTTAGTCTATGTATGTTAAGCGGCTGACCATAAAAAGGCACCACATTGCATTTCAACCTAATATAGACTTTAATAAAGAAGTTTTCTTACAAAAAGTCAAAAGTGGGCAGTAGGTTTGTATGGGAGATACCCCAAATAGTGGGCGTGGCAGGTCAATCTTAATACTCTATTAAACTACAATAAAAATAAGTATATATGCAAAATTGGATAGCATAAAAATTGGTCCCCAAAAAATGCGAAACAACACACAGACGGACAGAAGGACAGACAGACAGACAGACAGACAGACAGACAGACAGATGGACATGGCTAGATCGATTCGTCTCGTCGATCTGATCAAGAATATATATACTTTATAGGGTCTACGATGGCTCCTTTAATGCGTTACAAACTTTCAGACAAACTGACAATACCATGCCAACATTTAATAGATGGCGCTACGTGTTCTAGTATGATTTTAATTAAAAGTTCGGTTATCTTTAGATCAACCATGTATGTTCAGTGCAGTAACATAAAAAGTCTCCATACCCAATGTTAGATCGATATCTGAAAAACTGATGCATTAATTTTGATTCACAAAGCCAGATAGACAGCCAGCCAGACAGATAGACAGATTACTGACTGCGATTACTGACAGCGACTACGTATCATATTTAATTCTTTCTCTATGAATATAAATAAATCTGCTTCATTTTCAGTTTAGTTTTCTTCAATATTATGTAATAGAATAAAAACTAGCATATGTCTTTAAGTACATTTCTATGTGGAGGGCAGTTGCCGAATTTTATAAATGAGCGCTTACATAAACATTGAGTTCTCAATGGGCTGGGCTGGTTGTTGATCGAACCTGGCATGCGTTTACATTACACCACATAAAATAGAATAAAGCATTCATTGTGTTATAAATGAGCATATTTACACAATTTTTTTTTTTTTTAATATACTTCTATAATTCGAACACACACAAATACAAAACAAACAAGAAAGAACGCTGCAGTCGAGTGTGCTCGACTTCGAGACACCCTGTATCTTATCTAAGACTGCTTATTGAAACCATAGATTTCTATGAGGACTATAGTTTATTAATAATATAGGTGTTTCTAGCTTAATTACCAAACAAAAAAAAAAAAACAAAGTTTTTATAGAAAACCTCATAAATGGGGTAAGGGGTGGCAGGTTTATTTGGTTGGTACCACCTATTATACTTGCATTTTATGCACATACATTTTCATATTATACACTTTATATAAAGAATGAATAGGAGAGTCTACATCATCAAACTTGGCGGCTCTATCTCTTATAGTCTCCAAGATCTCTATGTTCAACCAGGCGGACTGACGGAAATGTCTATATCGTCTCGACTCTTGATACTGATTAAGAATATACAAGTATATATTGTACTTTATGGGGTCTACGATGACGCCACATTTTGACTGTTACATACATTTGCACAAAAGTTATATACGCTTTTTACATAATGGGTACATGGTATAAGCACCCTATACCTTTTATTTACACAGTTGCACACAAACAGAAATAGTCTCATAAATATAAAAATTTAATTTGAAGTGCAGTAGTATATTTTTGTATATGCGAACATTAGACAAAGTGCAAAGGCAAAGTTAAATATTTATAAAACAAAACGTACCATCGATTGAAGTACTACATACGAGTACTATAATAAATATGATTGATTGAGTGATTGATTTTTATAAGCGTTCCGAAAAGCAATTCCAACCACTTTTTACAAAACAGTTTGAGTCTTACTGAGCAATGACAATTAAAATGTCTGCACGTTAATTCGATCAAAGTTTCATGTTCACCCTAGGCACTGAAAAAAAGTGTGCATTAGATTTTAGTCAGCATCAATACTCTTCACAGGCATTTCATAAGATAAACTTACAGTAATCGATCCGTCGAATTATACCCTGCTTAGTGGTTTTAGTGGTTTTATACTATAGCTTTGAGCCGTCGGATACCCAATTAAGTATATAAATTCGATATCACACATAGTATGAATAGTATACAAATTACGAAGTCTGTAACAGCCAGGTGGAGACACCATAACATATTGTATATATTATCTTGATCAGCTCGAGGAGTCGAGTCGAGTCGAGTCGATCTAGCTATCTTATCTATCTCTCCGTCTGGATATTGTTGCGCATTTTTTGTAGATCAATTTATAAGATAACCAGCTAAAAGTCTGTATCTAGACTTCTTTTCAGTGAACTCAAGTATCCATATTGCCACGGCACGAGCACTTTTTGGAGTAGCCCCTATACAATCCATCAGCCCACTTTTGATTTTTTGTAAGAAAAACTTCTCTTTTTTTTTTGAGTCAATATATCAATTTATATGGTAGCTTCTTATTAATGGACGTTTCACACATCTCAATATATCAAGGGGTGTAACGGGTTTTTACCGAGTTTAAAACAAAATTTAATATTTGCTCTTTTATTCCATTATGTTTTTACGACATAATTACAAAAACTGCTGTTATTAAAACTTGTGCCATTTTGTAACCTGTCAAACGATTAGCATGCACTTAGCTACTTTCGAAAGAAGGACAAGAAAAAACGTTAACTTCGATTGAACCGAAGCTCTAACACCATTCACACGATACTTTAAATAGTATTGTAATACATAAAAGTGGGGGTTTAAATAGGGGCTACCCCAAAAAGTGGGTGGTACACGCTCACTAGTAGATGTGTATGAAGCGATTTAGTAGATGTGTAAGATGCCGCCATATCGTTATCCATACAAATGCATAAAAGTGAACTGTTGGTTTATATGGGATTACTGCAAAAAGTGGGCGGGACACGCCCATTTGTATATGTATATGAAGCGGTTGTCCATTAAAATCCACAAAATTAAATTTCTAGCTAGCCCAATTATCTATGTATGTTTAGCTGCTGTCTCATAAAACGCACCATATCGCATTTCAACGTAATATTGACTTTAATACAGAAGTTTTTCTTACAAAAAGTCAAAAGAGGACCATAGATTTGTATGGGAGCTACCCCAAATAGTGGACGGGCCACGCCCGTTAGTCTATGTATGTTAAGCGGCTGACCATAAAAACGCACCACATTGCATTTCAACCTAATATAGACTTTAATAAAGAAGTGTTCTTACAAAAAGTCAAAAGTGGGCAACAGCTGCCCCAAATAGTGGGCGTGGCAGGTCAATCTTGATACTCTATTAAACTACAATAAAAATAAGTATATGTGCAAAATTTCAACTGGATAGCATAAAAATTGGTCCCCAAAAAATGTGCAACAACATACAGACGGACAGACAGACAGACGGACATGGCTAGATCGATTCGTCTCGTCGAGCTGATAAAGAATATATATACTTTATGGGGTCTACGATGGCTCCTTTAATGCGTTACAAACTTTCAAACAAACTGATAATACCATTTCACACTATGTGTGAATGGTATAAAAATGTACCTTTCTAACTCTGCCAACATTAAATAGATGGCGCTACGTGTTCTATGATTTAAATTAAAAGATTGGTTACTTTTAGGTCAATTTTGTATTATTTAAGCTTCGGTTCTACTTAAATATTTTCTACTTTTTCATACCACGTAGTGTGAAAGGGTATTATAAGTTTGTCGGAAAGTTGGTAACGCATTTAAGGAGGCATCTTAGGCCTCATAAAGTTTACATATTCCTGACAAAAACTTAATATACCCTTTTACCCTATGGGTAAAGGGTATAAAATATCGATGTAACATTAAAAACCCAAAAGTGGGCGGTGGGTTTGTATGGGTGCTACAACTAAAAGTAGGCGGTGCACGTCCATGGATATTGATGTGAAACAATCGTTCATAGAAAGTTAAGATATTATTATTTCAACTTGATATTGACTGCATTAAAAAAAGTTTTCCTTACAAAAACTCAAATGCGGGCGGATGGTTTGTATGGGACCGCTACAAAAAGTGGGAGATCAAACCCATTGATATATATGTAAAACGACTGTCCATAAGAAGACACCATATCGAATTTAACATTGATATTGGGTGTAATGAATAATTTTTTCGTACAAAAACCGAAAAGTGGGCGGGGTGCTTGTACCCCAACAATTATTGCAAATATTCTACTAGAAAATTAACGATTGAAATTCGGTTTTGGACATCGAAGATAAAGAAGGATGCTATAGAACTCTTTTCTCTGTTTATATTAGTGCTTATTTATTCCTACCGCTCTCGTAGAAATGTACTTCCTCGATTGAAATGTTTTCATACAAAAATCATTAAACTTTTTTACCCTACTATCTCTTTCCCGAAGCAAATACATATGTACATATTTTGAAGTTTTCATTTACATGTTGCCATTGATTTGTTATTTATGAAGACAAGTTTAGGTAAACTACTGTATTATGCTAATACTCTTAGATTCACATTCATCCCATCACCTTTATTACTGCGCTACCACTTCCACCCTTTTCGGTATAGCTAGAAAATTATGTTTAATTTAATTTTTGTGTACTGAAAATATTTTGTTTAAAAAGTACATAATAGGGACACTTGATATCTCATGCAGATAATTTATGATGTAGGATATGTAGAAAATGTACAAATTCAAAATGCGAAACATTAGACATTGGAATTATTTATTGTTGGAAAAACTAAAATGCATGAAATTTGTTAAAAATTGCATGAAATTTCCACTTTCATAAGTTGAAACTCAGAAATGTTTTATTGAATGTTTAAGTAAAATTATATTTCGAAAAATACAGGTGACTAGCCCAAATGAAAAAATGCAGTATATTTTTCGTCTTCAGCTCACCCAAATTACTCTATACATGAGAAAACGTTAACTTTTTTTGAACCGAATCTCTCATACCATTCACACGAAATTTTAAAACGTATTGTAAAACACAGGAACGTGGGGTGTGTTTGTACAGCGGCTACCACAAGAAGCTGGCGGTGCACGCCCAATCGTATATGTGTGTCAAGCGATCATCTATAAGAAGTCACATAGAAGTCATATCGAATTTCAAACTGATATTGACCTATATAAAAAAGTTTCTCATACAAAAACACAAAAGTGAGCGGTGGAACAGACAGACGGACATAGTTAGATCGACCTGTCGCGTCGAGCTAATCAAGAATATATATACTTCAAGGAATCTGCGATGATTCCCTCGAAATATTGTGAGCCTATTCTCATTTATGAGGAGTATGATATATTTCTTTGAATCAGGACATATCTCGTTTACGCACGTTACGAATTATCGAGACTATATATTATAAAATATATTGTACATCATGTGTTATACACATAATGCGGGGCAATCTGTTATACGCTTTTCGTATGCCTATCTGATATATCTGTTATGAATATATATCGTATGCATATTAGAGCCTTGCAATAATACATTTGCTAACAAGCGCTTACAAATAATCCTTCTACGAGTATTCACATCACTTGGTACCGACAAAAATATTGCAGACAAACGTAACAAGGTTCAACAAATTGAAGTCGTCCGAATTTGAAACGTTTACAAGGAGATTGTTTTCCTTCCTTGCTAATCGAATGAAATAACAAAGAAAACGAGCGAAAGTTTCACTAAATGAGAGCACAAAAAATACACACGGTTTTTTATGGTATGTCCATGCATAATTTAGTATATTCGATAGGTATCAAATGTGACAAGAGAGAAAAATCACATGCGATAGAGTTTTACTCAAGAATCTCACTCGCTTACTCTTCTTGAAACTCTATGTACTCTCATTTGTACCCATTTGAATTTGAAATCTGAGCAAGCATGCGGTGCTTTTAAATATGGGCACTGATGTACGAGTCAAGCGAGTATTTAGTGTTGCCAGCCCGTTATAAGTTTATAAATGCTCCATTTACCATTTCAAATGAGTTCTAGCATGGCTTTAGTAAAACTTGTCGTAACTTGGCAATAAGTTGAAATGTTAATTATATAGATTCGATAAAAAATGGTATCTAAAATAGTAATACTGCGTGAACTATATGGCATATTTTGACAAGACTATATCGAATAGCTAAATGTGGAATAAAGAATTTCAAAATAGGTTTCTTGCACATTACACATTTTATTAACACATTTTTAAAAATTTACTTTTTATCATTTTAGATATATTAGATATTGTACAAAGATAAATCATTGAATTTATTTTTGATGTAACAAACAAACAATAAACGCAGTTAATTTTTGTGCTCTAAACTATTTTAAACATATAATTTTCAATAAGTTGAAGTCATATATGGGGCTTTCCCTGTGCTGTTCAAATTGGTTTTGTTTTTTTTTAAGTTCGTATGTGCTGCTCTAATATGTACATATGTGTAAAAACACTGTTTATTCATTCAAAACTTTTTTTTGGGCTTTCCCAGCGCTTTTCAAATTGGTTCTTCTAAGTTCGAATGTACTTTATCATGTGTAAAAACCCAGTTTATTCATTCGAAACTTTTCGGGCTTTTCAAATTGGTTCTTCTAAGTTCGAATGTACTTAGATGTGTAAAAACCCAGTTTATTCATTCAAAACTTTTTGATCCAATTTGTTCGAGATATGTTTAGAAAATACAATTATTTTGATTTGCCATTGGTTTTTTCATATGTGTGAGAGCGTGTGGGTGTGTGTGTGTGTGTGTGTGAGACTGCGTGCTGCAATTGTGTGCAAGATTATGTAGGACAATGACATCCTATATACATATTTAGATAATTAGATAGATGGCGTATTCATCGAATATGGTTCATCGTCCATGGGATTGAGCCAATGGTGTGTTAAGGCTTCGCCAGCGGTCACACGCTTTTTTGGATCAACTACCAACATTTTACTTAAGAAATCAATAAAATCACGTGCATGTTCCGGATCCCACATGTAGTTTTTGATCAGAATCTGTACAAGATTACGATGTTTCAAATAATTGATGTGATGTAATTCACCAGAAAAATCAAACATTTCGTGTGAGTATGTGCCGTAGATTAAGAGATCTTGTGGTATTGGACCGCAAATTTCCATGATTTGCGCCATATGTGCCTCGTCTTGAGTTATAGAACGCCCAAATTGCGGATCAAAGAGATAGTCACCAGTGGCTAGCTCCCAAAAGAGACATGCAGCACTCCAAATATCCGCTGGGGTATCGTAGCCGGCACCAAGTATAACTTCAGCGGCACGATATTCGCGCGTCTGTATATCATCGGTAAAGTGATGGTAGCGCCAGCAACCGTTGCCCATGTCGGCGATCTTAATCGAAAGATTGCATAACTGCAACGCCGGCTCCTTGCGATTAAACAGTTCGTCCGACACTGTCTGAGTAACTGGCACAAATGGCAATGGCTGTGTTTGCTGCATCGTTTCCGAATTTCGAAAATCGTTCCAACTGTTGGTGAAGCCGCAGCTGCGAACGGTATTTGAATATGATTTGTATGTTGACCAGTCGCGGACCTTAATATGTATATTCGTAAAATAATTGGAATTGGACTTTTCGTATGCCTCCAGCTCCGCAATAAGTCTCTGCACATAACGCAAAAATTGTTCCGGGCTCTTGAATAACAATTTCAGCTCATTCGAACTGTCAGGCGGCAGTTTTTGCTGATATTCTGAAGGTCCAGAGCGAAAAATCCGCTTTGCTGACTGTTGTCCTTTTAAATTGGAGCACGACATTTTGTGTTCTATCCACATTGCGGTATTTTCGCCATTAATAAAAGAATTACGTTTTGAACGTTGTAGGTCATCGTAAACGTTTGAAGTATTGTCCCTTTGTGCGATCTCTTCAAGTTTTGCAATATACGCAATATCTTTGCTCGACAGTATATGTATGTTGTCGAAAGACATGAAACCCAGTTGTCCAGTAACTGCGGCCGCTGCCATAAATGGCGTCAGCGTATCATCGGACGCCAGTTTGATGAGATCCTCGAGCCCTTTGTCACGTAAATATTCACGATGACTCTTGAAGAAATTAATGTTCCGTTTGGTTTTGGCGCGCATACGTTTCTTTTGGCTTTTGGATAGCTTACGTCTATTGCTGTTAGCTGTCGTATGACTACCGCTGCATTCGTTATCATCGGTCATGTCCTTGAATGGGAACATTGAGGCGCTGCGTTGTGGACTTCGGAAGCTACTTCCCCACCTGCTATTAGCGTGGAACAGATGCTCGTTATCCTTCAAATACTTACCGGCCGCCTGATTGGCCTGTGTGCGTACCTGTAGATCATCAAGCACAAGGAGCACATTTTCCGGCTTGAGATCGGTGTGTATGATGTTGCAAGACGCATGCAGATAGTCGAGTCCTTCGAGTACCTGGCGTGCAATTTGCTTCACATTTTCCAG
Source organism: Leucophenga montana (assembly GCA_035044765.1). Classification (NCBI taxonomy): domain Eukaryota; kingdom Metazoa; phylum Arthropoda; class Insecta; order Diptera; family Drosophilidae; genus Leucophenga; species Leucophenga montana. Next base: position 159,345 of record JAWNNQ010001550.1, read on the forward strand.
AGGTAAACCACGATACTGCGAACGTTGTATCAGCGAGAGTAGATTCTCACCGAGCACTTCAAAGACCAAACAGTGATGTGTGCCATTGACACCGGTCACCTTGAATGCATCGAGCATCGTAATAACGCGTGCACGGTACGGAAAAGAACCACGGCGATCTGTATCTGTAATGGCACGCAGCAGACGTATTTCATCGCGTGCTGTCTCCGAAAAGTTCTCCGCCGATTTTACAATTTTCGCCGCGCAATACCGTGCACATAATGAGTCCCAGCACAGCCAAACGGTGGAGAAATGACCCCAGCCGAGTTTGCTGATTGCATGATAACGTCTGACGAAAACATCACCGACACTCACCGGATGATATCCGCCTTTACAGTAGTCGCCGGCATTCTCTTGCGAAACATAGTTCGACGATGATTGCATTTCATCATATTGTGTCTCTGGGGCCGGTATAGTTATATTGGTATCAATGTCCGTAGTGATTTTGTCATTCTCCGCTAGTATAGTCATTTCTAAGTCTTCATCAATGTCTTCATTATATTGAATTAGTTCTAATTCACTGTCGACTTCCACATGATTATCTTCATTATTTTCAGTTGTATCCATCGGCGATTCACACATTGATGTCAACGTACGACGTGGCGCAAAACCATTTAACTCCGCTTCGTATGTAATATCGTAATACGATGAGGTCTGTGACGGCTCATTGTTACCAACGCAATAATCCATTTCGTTGCATATATTCATCGGCGATGGCAACGGCAAAACAATGCAACCACTATTGAATTGGCCGTTGTCACCGCCGAAGCCAATACAACCTTCTTCGCCAGCACCTCGTATGCCATTTCCACCAGACATAGGATAACGGCCTAATGAGCTCGTTCGTAAACCAAGCATATTACTATTATAACAATCCGTTTTCAGACCAACTCCGGCAGGTAGAGTCAAATGTAATATTAGCTCCCGTAACGGGGAACCTGAAGCTGAAACTGTAAATATCGGTGGTTCGTTTATAAAATCGTCTTGCGGCTGACAGTCCGATTTCAGTTTAAGACGGCTGGTTGTAAGGTTTGCTTCAGTGGTGTTCATTAAATTATTACCTATAGATCCATATTGAACAAAGGATTAACGACTTATATTGCAGGCAAAGCATTGTTTGAAGATTACTCACTTTTCGACTGAAACCAATAGTTCATTGCTTTAGCTTTGATAATTGCTCTTCAAGAATTTAAGTGAAAGTAAGGAATAATAAATGCTGACATATAGAACTGGCGCTACAAAGGATTTGAATTTGTTTTGCTTTGTTTTTTGTTTTCTAGCTACAAACAAGTTAAACGAAGTTAAAAAATGACTTGTAAATCAACGATATCTGATCTATAATTTATTTGATTACCTATTTTCCCGAAATGATTTCGTTGCTTTCTCATTCAAGTCGCCTTCTCTGATGCTCTTGCTATGAGGCGGATTCGGCACTGAATCACTATATCTTAGCACTTTCCGATTCCGTTAAGTAGTACTGCCCGTAACTGACACGCGCTCGTATGGAGTTGGTGGCACTGGCTTTGGTGCTCTCACTTATGTAATACGGTATTTCTACTTTCTCTTGGACAATGATCTATAACTGCGTATAATATACACATATGCCGAAGTTTACTCAAAATTTATGTAGTTGACAGTTTTTCGTTTGCGTTCTAATTTAGTTTTTTATTTTTAGGATTTTTTTTTTTTTTTGTTGTTAAATTTTTTTTTTTTATCAGTTGGATTCTTGCGTATATGTTTAAGATTTAGACATATTTTCACAGAAGTTAAAAATATTAACTCTATGCACAACCACAACACCAACGAACAAAAAGAATACCTAATAGTTGATGTAGTAATTTAAAAATAACAATAAAACCTACCATCAGTTCATGACCTACTATGTTCAGTTCATGGGCCGCATGAATAGATCTAATACGATGTGAATCGACGTTGGCAAGAAAATTGCACTGAATTTGGTATCGCGAATGATTGATTTTAAGTAGGGGTTCATCAGTTCAAGTATTGTGTAACGCACTTTTTAGATTTTTTGACCAAACCCCAAAACCTCTCCATGATAAGTAACCATCTCATAGTAGCATAACACACAAAAATTTTGTTCGAATTCATAAAAAGTACATTCTCCATAAAGTACAACAACAAAACTTAAACAATCGATACAATAAGAAATAATTACAAGTAAAATGTTCGATCCAAATGCAATTTATTCTTTATTGGTCCATAGAGCTTGAACCAAAGCCTTATGTCTGTTATGACATTTTTCTCATAGAAGTGCTCCAGCACGTTACGCAAAAACACGACATGTGCGTACTTTGCGTCAATGTTGCCTTTTTCTCTGTTATTGTACTTTAATGAATTTCACTAACACGATTTGAAATTTGTATGATGTCCGATATAATTTTACAAATCCCGTTTTTAATATGGATATGATTTTAAATATTTTAATTTATTGTACTCTTCAAACAGAATGTCTATAGTATAATAATTTAATCAAAATATATGCAACGCATTGTAGGAAGCATAAAGTATAGTATTCGTGATCAGCATGACAAGATGAGTCGATCGTGGCGTTCCTGTCCGCCCAATTCACTCAATCTTTGAAATATTGCTTTGAAAGTTGGTATGAAGACTTTTTGTAACCAGAAGAGACTTAAGTTCAAAATTGACCGCGATTTATTCACTAGAAGGTATAGCTTCTATACAATAACACTTATTATTTATTTGCTGCCTAACATTCAAGAATTATTGTTTCAATCCTTGCTAATTCATTCCCCCAACCCTTTATCCCATCTACAGCTGTTAGGGCCATTCTCATGACTTATAAATGCATAACAGAATACGAATTGCCAAGATATGCTACTGGGGGAATAATATTGAGTAGTGCATGTCACGACTTCACAATTGTAATAAATCCATTTCAAGTAGCTCTGCAGTATAAGTCAATTTTTGTTATCAGTCACTTTTTTGTCTGTTATTTTCGAAATTCGACTATTTTGGGCTTATTTATCGGTCAGCTGCAAAATGAGGTAGACAGTCCATTCGTTTGCACAACTGTAAACGCATAAAAACTATAAATTAGAAGAAAAAAATTGATGAGAATGAGTGCCGCCGCTGCACACTCGCCGGAATAACCAAAATTGCGGCATAAATTAAAATATAATAGATAGAGACATTAACTTTGGTACAGTTGTTTGTTATGACATATGTATATAAAAATTGGACCAAATTTCAGACGGTTCATTTCCCTCAACTAAATATCGCTAATAGAGTCTATCAATGCTCTACAGTGAAAGTTTCTACCGATATCGGCGACGTGGTCTCTGGAGCTGTTTACTGCAGGCCAAATGAGAGGACGACGACTGATGACTTCAATTATATCCTCAATTCGGTTGGAAATAGGTGATTGGAATGCGCACCACTCGCTGTGGGGCGGGCGAAGCAGCAACGCGCGTGCTAGCTAACAGCCTAGCACATCGTCGAGCGAAGGTTTTGGCTACAGGTTCCCCCACGAGATATCCATACGGAAGCACGGGCACTCCTTCCTGCATTGACTTTGCCATATACCAAGGGATCCCTGACCACCTTCTCACAATCACTGATGATTGGGACCTCCCGAGTGACCACCTGGCCTTGATAGTCACCCTGGAGAGTAGGGCTAGAGTATTTTGCGGCATCCCAAGGCTAATCAACGCGCGCACCGACATCGCTGTTTTTTTCAGAGACGAATGGATGAGACTATCCAACACCGAAATATCTACTGGACTGGATGTAGAAGATGCCATTGACCTCAATGCAAAGATTCGAGTGGCTGCTGCCGAAGCCACCCCTCCACCTGTCAACAGGCGACAGGACGGTGCTGGCAACTGTCTTACTGCGGATATAGTCAACCTTCTCAGGGTTAAGAGGCAAATTAGACGCAGATTTCAGACAACGCAGCACCCCTGGGACAAGGCGGATTGGCTGAGAGCGGAGAGGGAGCTCAAGGTGGCTCTTCGCAGGCTTAAAACTGAATTTTTCACCAGAAGGATTGAGAATATGGATTACACCCGCGACGCAGGGTACTCTCTTTGGCGAGCTACAAAAAGCCTAAAGCGCCAACCTTGGAGATCTGTTCCCCTTCTTCGCCCTGATAATAGGTACTGCCTTACGGATGAAGAACAAGCCAACACCTTTGCCACCATGTCATTTGGCTGAGCCGGAGGAGCTCGAAGAGACCACCCGAGCACTGGAGATCCCATTGCAGATGACACCACCCATCACGCCCATTCGCGTGGAAGAGGTGATCAAGGCGATCAAGGTCTTGCCGAAATCCAAAGCCCCCGGTCATGATGGGATATGCCACACTACATTGAGGGCCCTGCCAATGCGCGGTTTTCTTTTCATAACGTTGATCGTCAAAGCTATAATAAGGACGCAACACTTCCCTGCCATACTTGTGCCTGACTTGTGGATCCATATGATCCACAAGTCAGGCAAGCCGGAATATGACCCAGAGTCATATCGGCCAATAAGTCTCCTGCCTTCATTATCGAAGGTTTGGGAGAAACTGCTCGTCGCCCGGCTCGCGAGGCTTATGGATAGTATGGCCATTCTTCCTGACCACCAATTGGGATTCAGTAAGGGTCATGGCGCGGTTGAACAGGTCCACAGGGTGGTATCTTTGTCGATGTCAAACAGGCCTTTGACCGCGTCTGGATTGAAGGATTGCTCCACAAAATTAAGACGAGTCTCCCTGCACCATAATACACACTTCTGCGTTCCTACTTGTCGGAGCGCATGTTTGATCTCTCCTACTCGCAGAATGAATGCGTGCGTCCCCCAAGGCAGTGTTTTGGGCCCCTGAACGCAACGGTTTTCATTTGGACAATATCATTTTTAAGAAATAAATTACCAAAGTGTGTATTTTAATATGTAATAAACATTTTTTCAATAAACTACTTACTTTTTTTCGATTTTTTAAATGTGAACTTTCTTTTGAGGCACCCTGTACAAATTTTGCAAATTTTCGCATATTTTTCTCGCTTTGTATTTTAACGGCTATTTTTAAGTTATAGATGGCGCTCGATATTCAATATGCTTATGCGCTGTGTTGTAATATTTAGCAGCACTCGTTGCCTACTATTGACAAGTGAATGTCAAACAGCTGTTAGTGCATTTACACATCCGCATTGTGACTAACAAATTATCGCGCCATAGTCGTTTTCGTCGGAGTGTGGACTTTGTAACGTAAAATTGCGCTTAAATAAATAAAATTACTGTTTGAATTTAATTCAAAACACGAAACGTATTAGCAACTATAGTTGCAAGTAAGCATTATACATTTTTTCTGTTTTTCATTTAAGTGTTGTCAGTTAGTTAATCGGGCGCGTGAACGATAGCCGTAAATGTTTATTGTTTTTAGATTGCATACATTCTCTCTCTCTCTCTCTCGTCGGTTTCGCATTTTCCCTCTGTGCAGTTGCTTGTGTTGAATATTAATAGTAAGGTCATTTTGCGTAAGCGGAAGCGACATTGAATTCATCAGCGTCAAGTGCGACGGACAGCCCTCCACCCACATAGACACACTTCGCCGCTCCGACATGATGCATATTGTCGCATTTGGTCGCTGCCAAACGCTTTAAAGTTGCGCGCGCTACTAGATACCTCAATCGCTCCCTTGCTCAGTGTGCCGTTCCAGTTCTATTTGCGCTTATCAGCGCCGCCGCTGTCACATAATACGTTCCGTATTCGCGTGTGTTTAGATTTGCATCGCTTTTTAGCATTTGGTGAGGTTAATCGACCCACTCTCCAAGTATTATTGTCAGATAAAAATTAATAATAATAATAGAAAACTTTAACTTCGGTAGAAACGATTCTGTTGTACGCTTCATAACTACATACATACATACATATGTACATACATATGAGCATGAGCGAATAAAATATGGTGCAATGGAAGCTTCTGGTTTACTAAGAATTTATTACATACATACACTTGCTAGAAAATGTCTGCGTACATCACAAAAAGATTTGAAATTTTCACTTTAATCGCAAATGTCTCAGCTAATGTTCTATCTATGGAATCAAATTTTGTTTTATTATATAATTTATTTATTTCTCTTAACTAATAATATTGTTAATGCATTTTAATGCTTTAAACTATAGTTTTAATTCATTTTATGCTACAATATGTCAAAAAAGCACTACGGCAAAAATCTGCGTACAGGCTTCTTTTTTCAAAGAAAATGATGTGCTAATAACTGGTAGGATAACCATTTCTCGCCAGTACTTCCGTAAGACGTCTTAACGTCCACAAGTTTTTTTTTATCTTCAGTTGTAATATATTCCCATTCCTTCATTATTATGTCTTGTCTCATATTTTTGGAGGTAATAGTGTGTTGACGCATTCTACGTTCGAGTAAGGCCCACAAATGCTCTATAGGACTCAGGTCCGGATATTGGGAAGATCTTCTCAACTCAACTGATCGTGTTTTTATATTATAAAGAAGACAGAGCTTTACTTTATACGCACTGTGCTTGGGGTCGTTGTCTTGCTTAAATCAAAACTCAGCTTGCAGACCCAACTTTGTGCCACTTTGCAGGAAATTATCTTTAAAAAACTTGGATATAACTAGTTTGGTCCATTATTAATTCAATGAATGTTAGTTTTTTAACAACATTGGCTGTCATACAACCCAAAGCACAACTTCTCCTCCATCATGTTTTACGGTTGGCAACAAATTTTCTTTTTAAAGGCCGTACCGCTCTTTCTTCATACCAGCTTTTTTTTCCTTTTATCCCGAAAATACAAAATTTACTCCCATCCGAAAAAAGAACCTTGTTCCAAAACTCTGGTGGCTTGGAAACGTACTCATTTGCAAACGTCATGCGCTTCTGCTTATTTACAGCGTCTGAGGCTTCTTACGGGCAATTCGACTATGGTACCCTGGTTTTTTTTTTTTTTTTATTTAATTCCGGTCCATGGCGGTCCAGTTTTTTGACACTCCAATTGATTGAAAAAGTATGAACTAAAACTCTAACTAACTGTTATCGTATATTCGCTCATTCCATGCATCTCATATGCAGCTGTACGCAGACTTTTGCGGTAGTGCTTTTCTGACATAATGTTGCATAAAATGAATAAATTATATAATAAAACAAAGTTTGATTCACAACATAAAATATTAGCTGAGATATTTGAGATTAAAGTTAAAATTTTCAAATATTTGTGTGATGTACGCAGACTTTTTCTAGCAAGTGTATATAAAAAGTACTTACATATATCCAAATTGAAAACATTAGCGCTGCTCAAGTTATATAGGGTGTTGTTTTGAGAGGTTCCATTTACCGACAGGGATTAAACTGTCGTAAAATGATCATATTTGGCAACACTATTGTCATTTGTACTCCGTTTGGTTTGCCATTTTATCATAAATAGACGCTAGAACGCCAGAACAACGTACATAATTGGTGGCTTTATTAACTTCTTATCGAGCATTATTTAGCTTATGGCGGCGACGGCGGGTTTTGACACGAAATATGTAATCGTATTGTAGAACATAAACCTGGGTGGTGGGTTTGTATCGGAGCTACACCAAAAACTAAGCGGAACACACCCACTTATAGAACATAAACCTGGGTGGTGGGTTTGTATCGGAGCTACACCAAAAACTAAGCGGAACACACCCACTTATACGAGCCCTAACAACAAATAATTGGTACGGCAAGATTTTTTTTTTTTGAATGTACGACTTTCAATGGGTGTTTTTTATGTGTAGGTGAGGATTACACATTCTAAATTAAACTTTTTGGAAAGGAAATTTAATTACCTTTAATTACATATCACAAAACATGCGTACGTTTTTTATAAAAAAAAAAACTGAGGAAATCAATTTAAATAAAACTACGTTCTTAATACATGAAATGTTTTTGACCATTATTAATTGGTACGGCAACACTTTTTTCAAATATAACTGTTAAAAAGTAGAAATGTAAACAAAAATTGCAAAAGAATCTGTAAAAAGAATGATGTGAAGCAGGAAAAGCAAAAAAAATTGACATTTCGTAGTTGCATTAGGTTAATTTACTCATTTTTGGGCACGATGACACGTGGCAAGACAGTTTGTGAGCAAATTCGAACTTTAATTATAGAAAAATTCAACTTGGGCAACAGCTATGGCGAAATATGAAGAACCCTGAATTTGTCCAAATCTATGATGCAAAATATAGTCCAAAGCTATAAAAAGAATGGCCACATTCACAATAATGCCTCAAACATAGGTCGAGTCTTAAACATTACTTCACGCGACATAAGAAGCCACCATATCTAATGTCAAGCTGATATTGACTTAACTAAACAATTTCTTCATACAAATATGGAGGCTACCTAAAAAAGTGGTCGCAACACGTTCATTTGTATATGTACGTGATGTGTCCGTCTATTAGAAACTCATATCGCATGTCATGATGATATTGACTTAACTAAAATAGTTTTTCTTACAAAAGCACAAAATTGGTCAGTAGGATCGTAGGCGGACTACCCCAAAAAGGCGGACTATCTATGAATGGTATAAAATCCAAACAAGAATATTTTTTCTTTGAAATTTCTTAAATTTTAATTGATTTTGGAGACATAGAAAACTGTTATTATTTTGCATTGAATTGATCTAAAAGTTTGAGAAATATAAATTAAAAGCAGGGAATAAAACCGCAACCGATAACCGAAACTAACCGACTTAAATTGAGAACCGAAATCGGTCATTTAATTTTTTTTTAAACCGGTACCTTTTACCGAAATAAAATAATAATAACAAAGAACCATACCAGAAGCAAAACATTTGTACCGGAATAATTTGAGCTCTCATTTTTCCATAAGAAACTTCCATATAGAATTTCAAGTTGATATTTACGGTAATGAAAAAGTTTCTTGGTTCTCCGATGCTTCATTTAATGCGTTACAAACAAAGTAAATAAATTATAATACTATTCACACTATGAGTGACGAGTATAAAAATTGAAGCATGTTTGAATTAACATTCTCTTGAATAAATTTGATATATGGTCTTTGGAACGTTGGCAATAGTAATTCTCTTTTTTTCAAGGAATTTTAATATTTACCGATACCGATATACCGAAACTGAAATCCAAGAACCGAACTGAACCGGTACAGAACCTTATACCGAAATACGAAATGTACCGGATCCGGAACCAAAACTGAATTACATTTCGGTTTTATTCCCTGATTAGAAGTAATAATTCCGAACTATTTCGTTCAAAATCCTTATTATTTTCATTACAACTCCAAATTCGTGTTCACAATAATGAAAGATATTCAGTGAAGTGTGAAGTATATTGAGTGAAGTGTCGCAAAAATGGTTTTTTTAGCAATTATCTGAAAAAGTTTGCGGGTTTTCCAATGGAATTATCTCGTCATATCAATTAATTCTGGATATTTGGTAAAAGTTATATAAAATTTTAAAATTTTTTTAGGTTACAATTGGATCAACCTAGTTTATAGATCATCATCGCAAATCAACTCAAGTTCTTTTGCCTAAGTCATTAATAACTTTAAACTAGTAGTAATTTAGCGTAGCGACTTAGGTGCAGTCAGTACTCTACAAAAGTCGCAAGAAGTAGTAATAAACTCTCTGAGTAAATATCTTAGTAGGTGACTTGCTAGGAGTTCGTGAGACATGTCTGTTTTACTTCATTTGGGTACACTGATTTCAGTGGTGATAACCTTTTTGAAGTATTTTAATATTGAAGTATTTTTGGAAAAAAAGCTGGACATTTTTACCATTTGGGCCTGTATCTCCGAAGTGCATTGGAAGCTGTATATGTAGCGATATACTTTTGTCCGTCTGGCCGTCTGTTTGAATATCGAGAGAGATTTCAAGTTTGGAGTTTTCGACTCTCCTATTCCCTTTGCAATCAAAGTGTATTAAATGGACGTGCAAATAGAGTATCTATATTGACATACAACTTTTTGGGGTAGAACTCATACATACTATTGTACTTTCCCATTTTTGACTTTTTGTAAGAAAAACTTTTTTATTGCAGTCAATTTCAATTTAAAATATGATATGGTTGCTTTTTATAGACGGACGCCTCACATATACATTGGAAAGTTTCCAAACTTCCAACCAAACTTTCATGACACTTAGCCTACTGTAAGGGACAGTATGTTTTGTGTTATCGGTACAGAACTGAGCAACGACCACAGAGTCAATATTAAGTTTGAATTAAAATTGATAAAACTTTTAACGAAACGTTTCAATTACTGAACAGAGTTTATGGTGAAGGTTGTACAAGTATATCCCGTGGCAGGGTTAAAGGAGCTATACGTGGTTTAAAAATTGTCGCGAAGGCTTAAATGATGACCAACATATTGGTCAACCGAAACCAGTGGTCACCGCAAACTCCATCAAAACCGTGCTTGAATTCAAGATTAGCCAAAATCTTTAATAAAATTCATGGAATTGGAATTCAGCATTTCCAAAACTTCAATTTGTCGCATTTTGACAGAACATTTTGGGCTACCGAAAAGTGTATGTATGAGGAAGGAAGTTGCCATTTGTTTTTGTATATTGCATCAGGTCATCAAGCGACAATTTTTTGTATAAAGGCCACCAGGAAAGGCCTTATTCCAGAAGTTTTGTTTACTCTGAAACGGACCTTGTACAATGTTTGTCCGAATGGGGCAAACCGCCCGCCCATTATTTGTTCTAGCTCCCATACAAACCTACTGCCCACTTTTGAGTTTTTTGTAAGAAAACTTTTTTATTAAAGTCAATATTAGGTTGAAATGCAATGTGGTGCCTTTTTATGGTCAGCCGCTTAACATACATAGAGTAACGGGCGTGCCCCGCCCACTATTTGGCGTAGCTCCCATACAAACCTATAGTCCACTTTTGACTTTTTTAAGAAAAATTTTTTTATGAAAGTCAATATTAGGTTGAAATGCGATATGGTTCCTTTTAAGAGACAGCCGTTTAACATACATAGACAACTGGGCGTGGCCCGCCCACATTTTGGGGTAGCCCCCATACAAACCCACCGTGCAATTTTGTGTTTTGAAAAATCCTTCATTTAGATCAATATTAGCTTGAAATTTGATTTTGTGGATTTTAATGGACAACCGCTTCATATACATATACAAGTGGGCGGGTCCCGCCCACTTTTTAGGTAATCCCATATAAACCAACAGTTCACTTTTACGCATTTGTATGGAAAACGTCAATATCAACTTGAAACTTGATATGGCGGCATCTTACACATCTACTACATCGCTTCATACACATCTAGTAGTGAGTGTGTACCACCCACTTTTTGGGGTAGCCCCTATTTAAACCCCCACTTTTATGTATTACAATACTATTTAAAGTTTCGTGTGAATGGTATTAGAGCTTCGGTTCAACCGAAGTTAACGTTTTTTCTTGTTTTTTTTAATATAAAAAAAAAACATTTTATTTGTGTATTTTTTTTTTTTTTTTTTTTTAATTTATAAATAGTAAATCTGAAATGTAAATAAATCTAAAAAAATGGAAAAAATATTTTGTTCAGCCAGTTTACCTTCAAAAAGTGTTTTGAAGGATATATAGCCGTATATATAAAAACTTATACAATTGATCTGCGGGCGTATCAGGAGAATCTAAAAGTCCAAGTTTGAAGGCTCTACCTTTTGTGTAGTCTCCGAAATGTCGTTGTTCAAACATACAGACGGACGGAAGGATGAACGGACACACTGACATGGCTAGATCGACCCAGCTTTCGATGCTGATCAAGAATATACATATGCACTGTATGGCCTGCTTCTGCCTGTTACATATATTTGCACAAACTTAGTATACCCTTGGTCTCCATGGCAGAAAAAATGCTGATTTCAAGCTACCCTCTACATTGTTTAAGACTCTTTATATAAAACATAGATCATATTCTTTATTGGTCCGATCTGGTCACATGCGGAATATTTTATTAGAAGTAATTAAATTAAAATTTGAATTAAAAATAAAAAGAAAAAAAAATCATACACGAACTCAAAAATGTGGGGCAGGTTTACATGGGACTACCCCTCAAAACGAACTGATCTGCAATACTCTGTATGGATTGACTAAGATACGACAAATTTGGAATTTCTACATTGTTTGATTATGAACGAAAACAACAACAATATTGATACAAAAACTTAAAACTGGAAGGTAAGTTTGTACTAGGGCTACTCCTTATAGTGGTACGATCTGGACTTATGCGCTACATTTTATTAAGATATATGTAAGCTACAACAACAGCGTAATTAACCAATAAAATTTTTTTAAATAATTACGTACAAAAACTTTAAAATGGGAGTAGGTTTGTATGAGAAGTACCACTTAAAGTGGCAGTTTTTGAAAAATCGTAGGGCAAAATCCTGACGTGAAATCGCAAAATCGATTTTATCAGGAATTAAAGGCTGAAACAAGCCCTTACAGCGGGGGTGTGTTTTTGTCTAAGGTAAGGAAAAAATGAAAACCGAAAGGTATTTATTTAAAATTTTATATTTTTTGTTGTTGTATTTTTTCCAATATTTTTTGTACTTTATTAATAAAAGTTTGTTGAAATGAAAATGAGTCAATCAACAAGTCATTGAACTTCAAGAAAACAGCGCTTTTTAGATTTTCGTTTGTAAGATTGTAACGGAAGATCACGTTTTTAAGGACCAGCAGTAATCTGCTATTATGTTCGAATTCCATAGTCCCTGATACCGTCCTTCCTTTGCTTGAATATCCTGATGGAACCTTTCCCCTTGCTCTTCACTTATGCTTCCAAGATTTACATTGGGAAAGTAATCCAAATGATTGGAGAGAAAATGCACTTTCAAACTCATATTACAATCTAACTTGCGAAAAGCTTGAATCATGTTATTTACCAAAGTTTTATAATTCGGACTCTTTGTATTTCCCAAAACTCCATTAACGACGTTTTTAAATCCGACACCAAGCTGTTTTTTCTAATGGCTTATTTGAACGGGCTCGTTTCAGCCTTTAATTCCTGATAAAAGCGAAGTTTATATCACGTCAGAATTTTGCCTTACGATTTTTCAAAAACTGTCAAAAACCCTGTTTTTACGGTTTTCGACCTCTATTTTCTCGGAAACGAAGGTTTTTGAACCCAGATTCGTGTTCAGCACGAAAAATCCATTCGGAAACACTAGGTACCATATTATTCGCATCCAAAAAATTGGAATTTGCAAAGCAGTGTTATTGATCAGATTAGTACAACAGGACGAGCTTCAATTCCTATAAGGAACATAAAGCCAAAATTGATTCAGCATCATTTTCTGACTATACGTGAAGTGTATAAAAAGTCGTTACAAATCATTACAAACCGCCGTGACTGCTACAATGGGTAACATTGTCGTCATTGTATCTGCCTCCGACCGTATTTATTCTTTTGTTTCTGTGTGTGCCTGTGTGTGTGTGTGTGTTGTTTGTTTGTTTGTTTGTTTGTTTGTTTTTCTGTAGTACATGTATGTATATACATATGTATTTACATATGTACATAAATTATAGTAGTAATCTTTGATATTTTTTTTCATTTATGTACTTTTTAAATAACTCGTTTAAAAATTAATATTCATACACATCTATATAAATATATATTGCATATATGCCTACATATGTAGCAAATTCGATGTGTTTGCGTTTGTTAGCACACATTGCGCAATTATTTAATGTCGTCTCCGAAATTGTTGTGCAGCAGAACATTGTCGCAAGTGTACGCGCACATTACATGGACGCGTCGCTTTAGCACTTGTCAACGCCAGCAGCAGCAGCAGCAGCAGCACCAACAACAACAACAACTGGTGGACACCATCACAACAGCAGGAGATGCAGTGACAGCAGCGGCAGCAGCATCAGAAACAAAACTCTTAACAGCAACGAAAGCGGCAACACCAACAACGACGACAGTTAAATTGGATTACGCGAATCAATACCAGGAGTTATATAAAGCTCACGCGCAAACATCAGCTTATTGGGGGAAGCTATTGCGCACTAATCCTAGCAATCGGTTAACAGATTCACAGCGGTAAGTTTGTATCGCATTTAAAGTTGGAATTTCCGTTTTCTAAAGTACAGCATTTATATTTTATATATAATAGATAGTAGATGTAGTTAGGTGGTGCATGTTATACCGGAATATTGATGTAGAAAATGGCGCAAACTAGAGCTTAGTATGTACAGAGATGAGAGTTTTGACAGGATTTATACAGAGAAATAGCAGTGTTAGGCTCTAACAGTTTGCAGAGACAGTAGTATATTGTAGGTAAACGACCATTGATGTTTTATACCCCCTGTACCCATAGAGTTAATCTGTACCTATATTAAGTTTGTTGCAGACTCTATAAAGTACATATATATTAGAGTGGGTCAAATTGTTTAGTTGAAAAAAGCTGGATAAATCATCTTGCATAAACGTAGTCTACGCACAATTACGAGGGCTACTATTTATATTTCGGTAATAGCAAATAATGACTCTTTGTATGGCGATAAAGCACCATCAAAAACCACAGTATATCGCTGGTATAGTGAATTCAATCGTGGTCGTAGTTCGGTCGCCGACGAATTCCGTGAAGGTCGTCCAAAATCGGTTGTTGTGCCCAAATACATCGATGCACTGCGTGAACTGATAATGCAACATCGTCATGTGACATATCGTGAGATAGAGGCATCCTTGCACATTAGTTCCACTTTAATACATTCGATTTTGCATGAACACTTAGCTGTAAAAAAAATTTGCTCTCGTTGGATACAAAAGTTGTTCATGGAAGAAGCACAACGAAGCAAATGATCGCCTGTTTCTTCGGCCGCATGGGTCATGTGGCCACTATTCCGCTTGAGCAACGTGGAACGGTCAATTCTTAGTGGTACACGACCATTTGTTTGCCGGAAGTCTTCGGAGAAATTCGTAAAACCAACAGCCAAAAACAAATCATTCTCCATCATGACAATGCGAGCTTTCACACATATCGTCAAACAAGTTCATTTTTGAGCAGTCAAAACATCGAATTAATGACTCATCCTCCGTAAAGTCCTGATTTAGCACCCATTGACTTCTTCTTGTTCCCGAGTATCAAAGGTAAACTGCGTGGTCAACGATTTACGAGCGCCGAAGAAGCAGTTGAAGCATTCAAAAACCATGTTTTGGAGGTGTCTCAAGAGGAATGGAAAAACTGCTATGACAAATGGTTTGAACGAATGCAAAAGTGTATTGATCATCAAGGGGAATATTTTGAAAAACAATAAAGCCATTTTCATTTAAAAATGTTTGTTATTATTTGCTATTCCCGAAATATAAATAGTACCCCTCGTATATGTTATGTGACATATTCTTATGTCTGTTACAAACATTGCGTCAAAATTAAATAGCAACTACTACTCACTAAAAACTATACTATACATATTAGAAGACCATAAAAATATTATTGTAGTATGTCTATATAACCATTTTGAGGTAATTAGACTGTATCTCCAAAATTAATACCTCCTTAACATCAATCTATACATTTCTCTCACATTTGACACATTCTGTTACAGCTATTACAGCATGACTACCCTGACGGACGTCTTTCAAGGTGAAATTGATCGTTTTCGAGGTGTAACGATCGATGGTCGTAATATGAATATTAGCAATGACGATTTCAGTACAAAATTGAACCGTAAGTTATAACATATTATTAAACTGATCTCTTAACTCACACATTTGCTTATATTCTTTCATTTCTAATTTACAGAATCATTGGAATACTGGCTGGCTAATGGTAATCGTGCAATCTGGTTTAAAATCTACAAAGAACAAGCAGAATTGGTGCCCATACTGACTAAGGTTGGTGATTGATGCATTTCGATTTTCACATAATTTCACTGCATTGCTTACACATTTTTTTATACCAGGCAGGTTTCGACTTTCATCATGCACGCACTGGCGTTGTAACTATGTATCGCTGGTTACCCGACAATGAATCTTTCAACTTGCCACACTATGCGCATACATTACTTGGATGCGGCGGTGTGGTTATTAATGATCGGAATGAAATTTTGGTCGTTTCGGATCGTTATGCTCTTATACCAAACAGCTGGAAACTACCGGGTGGCTATGTTGAACCGCATGAGAATCTTGTTGAGGGTGTAATACGTGAAGTGCGGGAGGAGACTGGCATTGAAACGGAATTCTGTTCGGTTATCTCGTTGCGGCATTCGCACGGTGGCAATTTCGGTTGCTCGGATATATATGTGGTCATTGCGCTGAAACCAACAAGTTTTGATTTAAAACGTTGTGAACGTGAAATTGCACGCGTACAGTGGATGCCGATATCCGAGTATCTAGAGCATCCACAAGTGCATGAGACAAATCGACATTTTGTACGAACCTATTTAGATTATGAAACGCGTGGTATAGTATTAACACGTCGCGTTGAAACACATCGCATATTGAAGCGAGAGTACAATGTTTATTTTGTCGAGCCAGCAGCCGAAAAAGAGAATGAAAATGGTGAGCCGGATGAATCGACTTCGACAACTTCAACGACATAACATCAATAATGCTGGTTATACAAATCGTGTAGCTTTTGATGTTTAATGTACGGTTGGGCATGTATAGTATATACATGCATATATAGTATCGAATTGAAAACTTGTATGAAATGCACACACACATACTTATATACTTATGTACATACATTTATTTGTATATTTTTTTTTGATTATAGTAAAATTGAATGTTACAACTTTATAAGTAACCAAATTGCAATTGAATTAACTAATAAGTTATTGATACCCATATATAAGGAGACGTTCATGCGTACATTGCTGCAAGGAGACCATAGACCCCGGAAAAATTCCGCAAAAAAAAAACAACAAAATAAAGTGTGAATTGGTATTATCACTTTGTCTGAAAGTTTGCAACGCATTAAAGGAGAATTTGTAGACCGCATAAAGTATATATATTCTTGATCAGCTTGACGGGTCGATCTAGCTATGTCCGTTTGTCTGGATGTTGCTACGCATTTTTTTGGTCACGAATTTCTATGCTATCCAGTTGATAATTCGCACATACACTTCTTTTTATTGCAGTTTAATAGAGTATCAAGATTGATACCGCTATGCCTACTTTTTGGGGTAGCCCCCATACAAACACACCCTCCACATTCGACTTTTTGTATGAAACAAATTTTTTATGTAGGCAATATCAACTTAATAATTGATATGGTGGCTTCCAGTAGGCGGACGCTTCACATATACATTAATGGGTGGGATCTGCTCACTTCTTGGAATAGCCCCCATACAAACCTACTGCCCACTTTTGTGTTTTTGTAAGAAAAACTTCTTTATTAACGTCAATATTAGATTGAAATACGATTTGGCGTTTTTTTGTGGACCCCTTCCCTTTTCCGTCCCCTTTTTGTGGTAGGACCCATACATATTTAAGGATCACTTTTGTGTTTTTTATGAAAACATTCTTTATTTAAATCAATTTTAGCTTGAATTTCGATTTGATGGATTTTAGTGGACAACCGTTTCATATACATATACAAATGGGCGTGTCCCGCTCACTTTTTCAGCTATTCCCATACAAACCCAAAGATCACTTTTATGAATTTGTATGGAAAACGTCAATATCAACTTGAAATTATATATGGTGGCTTCTTATAGATGGTCCCTTCATACACATGTACCAGTGGTCATTTTCCGCCCACGTTTTGGGGTGGCCCTCACTTAAACACACCCCCCTCCTCTCCTAGTGTGAGTGGTATTAGAGCAGGGGTTCCCAACCTTTTCTTAGTCAGGAACCACTTCTAAATCATTGTTGTTAGCAGGGACCACTATGTAGGTGTAATAAAAATAAACTGTAATAGTCTCATACTGAAACTTTAATTAAAAACTCTATAGGAACTTACACAAAAAGAAATAATATTTTTAGGATAAACTTCTGTAATTTTGTATTAATGTGATTTCTGAGCTTGCATCTTCTTCACAAGTTCGGTTATCCTAGCACCAATATTGTTACTCAAAGCTACCACTGGTTGGGAACCAGTGTATTAGAGCTTCGGTTCACCCGAAGTTAATGTTTTTTCTTGTTTCCTTTTTAAATTTGCGTTCCCTCTGCATTGTTTATTATGAATTCAACTTTTTATCCTCATAAGAGATGCTTAGAGGCTGCTCGTCTGAGTTCGTATTTAAGCGACTTCTAAAGCGAAAGACGATTAAAAGATGTGCAAGTACTATATATTTTATTTGCTTACATGACTACAATTTACTCGATAAACTGTTTGTTAAAATGCATCCCATTCTTCTCCAGCAACAACGCTGCATAACTTTTCGAGTATTCACAATTGTTAGAATTATTATTAACATCACTGTTCGCATTTGATTTCTTTAGCCACATTTTTCTATACAGCCTTAATTTTTATTAAATAATTGAAATATCGTTTGATAGACATTTCATTGAATTTGCATAACTAATTCAAATATGTATATTTCCTGATGATATTCAAATGATTTTTGTGACTATGAGAACCGACAATGCGAACAATAGCCAGATGTCCATTCTCCTGCACTTTCATGCTAACACGTGCCATGCAATTCTCGGTATAGCGAACAGCGCAACGCCAAATAATAAGCGAACTCACATTCGATGTGTTCTCGTAGTGATAAAAATGACGATTCAGGCACAGAACTTTTCTGGTACCGTTCCATGGCAGAAAACTGAATCTACTTAAATTTGTTTCGACTAGCGGCTCGTAATTATCTGGTGGCATATAATTTTCGATAAGATTTTCAACAGCTGGCCAATTTATTGTTGCTATATGTCCTTGAATTATGTCAATATCACGACCATCGCCTATTTCACCTTCGACAGCTTCAGCATCATTGTTAGTGTGGTTAGCGATAATTTCCATGAGTCCACGCAAGTTGTATTTTGTGTCCTGCAATGAAAACCAAAACAGCAACATTATTATAATTAGCATACATTAACGTATGTATATATAATCCAATCAATGGCATTAAAACATTCGTTCAGCGAATCGGCTATACGAATGCGTTCCGACGCTTTGGCTATCTCAACATCAGTGAATATGCGACTACTAGTGCCACACTTCTAGTGCAATATGCAAAAAAGCTAAAAGATCCACTGGATATGCATACCTCAACTATTTCCATGGAAGCTTCTTCCATTCTGCCACACTTTTTATAAAAACTAACAGATTAGAAGAGAAAAACGAAAAACAAAAAAAACAACAAATGAACGAAACGGGGTATTCCAGAGATAAATGTTCATCACAGGGTGTAGCATCCATAAGTGTTGATTCACATAAAACTTTTCATTTGTAGCTTTAGCATTCGTTGGAACAGCTGATTTTTCAAATAAAGGAAATTTATTTAAAAAAAAAAAAATTAGAATTCATCAGTCAACACTTACCTAAATATTTTAAAGAACGTATTCCAGGCATTTACGAAGTTCTGAAGACTGAGTTATTAAAATTTCATTAAAGCATTTGCGATTTATAAAATATTTTGGGAAGCACGTAGCTGCGTTTTCACAATTGATGGCAAAGTCAGAAACACTTTTGCTATAGCTGATGCAGTATATAATTTTTCTTTATTTTTTAGGAAGGCATTGCAAAATTAAAGCCTTTGAGAAGGCAGGGTTAACAACTTCTAAACTTCCCCTCTTCGAACAAAATTTTCGCCATATACAGAAGTTGACTCAACAAGATTCTGCACAGGGGTACGTTTACTTTTATAGACGTACTCATGCAGAACAATACCAACAGAACAAAAATTGGGAGATAGAATGGTATCGAAAATGGACACAGGAACAATTACCTTAAAAGAGGAAATACAACGCGAGTAGGACAAGTTAAATTTAGACGCTGATATGTTATTGGAGCATTTAAGACAAGAATTTATATAAGATTATCTTCATTCGTTTCAGAAGAAACACCAGAGATATACACAGATTTTCGCGGAGCAATAACGGTCAGGATATTTGCTTTTTCAGAAGTTTGATTTTGTGTAGATGTTAGGCCAGCAGAAAAACTAGTCATAGTTGTCAAATAATTATTATGAGACACAACAGTGCAATCTTCAAATACTGCCAGAGGGTTGGAGGAAGCACTAGTTGACGCTTCGAAGTTGAGATCAGACATTGCTTTATTGGTGACAATTTCCATTTGCACCAAGGTTGACTTCTTAGAAGGTACTAAAGAGGAAGCGGCAGAGCCTGTAGAAACTTCTGGTTTTTCGAAATTATATTATGATTATTGATAATTATTATATAAATTATTCATTTAGTTATTATTCTACCACAGTGGCTTCCCAAATTCAAACAATTAAACGAACTAACGGTTTTTCTTGCGCCGCAGCAGCTGTTTTGACAATCACCCATGCACACTTATATTTGTTGATATTCTATGTGAATGATATTTACTGTAAAGAAGTTGAAATCGTAAACAAAAAAGAAATAACTTTTTAATTACCAATTAATAAGAACTCTGTACGAAAAGAAATGATATGTCGCCTTTGTTTTCTGGAGCTACAGGATTTCGTGAATATATTCAATGTACTGGAAACCGAGAAGTATGACACCGAGGTGGCATACATTATTAATAAATTCTTTCAGATTGAAGTAAAGTAAACTATGTATAAAATGTTAAACACTTAAGAAATGATAAAAATAAAATATCTCATTATACAGTTAAAGCACAGTGATCCAGTTTCGACAAAAATATGCAAGAGCTGCTGGACTCAGCTGAGCGATTTCCATCATTTCCATCTAATGGTTACCGAGAAGCAACAAGCGCTGAACTTAAAAACCGAGGAGCAGACAGAATGGATTGGCACGGAAACTTACTGGCATGCGCCTGCGTTAAAATTGCCGGAGCTCTCAAAACAGGCAATAATCGAAATTTGCGAAGCTGATACATTGGCAGACATTAAAGATGTAACTTTAGCTGAGCCGACTATCGATGTCACGCTGCCGGAATTCAATGGACACAACAGTGGCATCGATGACGGTGGCAGCGACGTAGCTAGCGTTATGGATAACGATTTCAACGGCAATAGTGAGGAGGACTATGTACCGCATATTAAAAGTGATATTGATAGTGATCAATCAATAAAGAAGTCCAGAGGGCGTCCACGCAAGACTGCTAAGCTACAGCAATTTATTGCGAAGAACAGCAAAAATCATACTAAGCTGAAGCAAATTATACCGGCACCACCTGGTACACGCAGGCTACGTGTGCGCTTGCATGCAGTCGATATGCCAGAGGAAGTGGCTTCAAGACATGTTGAATTGGTAGAGAACGTTGAAGAACAATGTACGCCGGTAGTTACAACCGTGCACACAAAAAAAAAGCGCGGACGTCCACGTAAAAATGTAGAATGTTTGAAGGTATCTAGTAAACGGGGACGCCCACGACTGCGTCAAGAACGGGCAGCACCAACGGCTGAATCGCGTGCAGACTTTCATAAGCGCATGGCCATCAGTACTGAGTTAGACAAGTATATTGCTGCTAATGTGAAGCTCGATTGTTCCATTTGTAATACACCACTGAAAGATTTTCTCGAATTGAAGCAACATTTCCGTACAACACACAAATGCGTTGGTTATGCTATGTGCTGCAATAATCGCTATCGAAAGCGTTCTCTACTTGTTGATCATCTGCGGCTACACAAGGATCCGGACTATTTTCAGTATGTGAGAATTTGTATTTACAAAAAAAAAACTTTCTAACTAATGCGTTTCTTTTTTATATACGGGTCTCTGTCTTTTTTGCGTCTACAGTTGCAAGGTTTGCAACAAGAAATTCGTCAGTCGAAACTGTATGCGCTTGCATGATCTACGGTATCACAGCGAAGAGCTAATGCAACACCAATGCAGCCTGTGTACAAAACACTTTGCCAAGGAATTTCTTTTGAAGCAGCATATGCGTGTACATCTGGCAGATCGCGAACGCACAGAACTGTGTGAGCACTGCAATAAAGCGTAAGTAAATTACTTAAAATAAACAACTAGCAAGTCACACATACATATATACTCTCGATAACTTAACAGCTTCCGCACTCCTTACGAGCTACGAGCACACATACGTCGCATGCATGATGCCTCTAATCCGCCTATCATTTGTGATCTTTGTGGCGCCAAATTTCGCACGAAGCAAAACTTCGATGTACACAAGCGCACAGTGCATCATGTTGGTCCACAGTTGCCGGAGGCGCAGTGTAAAGTTTGCAGTCGTTGGCTACGTGATGAGAATAGTCTGCGCAAGCACATGTACCTGCATCGTGAGCCCGAACGTCCGGGTGCCTACAAGTGCGAAGAGTGCGGCGCTCTTAAGTCATCGGCATCGAAGCTAAGATTCCACAAACGTTATCATCACTCGAAGCTTCATCAGTGCAAATTGTGTGGCAAGGAGTTCCGGCAGTTGGTGGCACTAACCGTAAATATATTTAACATTATTTGTTTGGTTAAATTTATTGTCTATTTTTTTTGCGTAGGAGCACATGGCCACTCATACCGGTCTCGATTTGTACGCGTGTCCATTTTGTACACGGACCTTTAAATCACACGCCAACATGCACAATCACAAGAAAAAAATGCATCCCGAGCATTGGGTGCGCAAGTACACTGCGCCGAGCAGTTTTATTGCAGAAAAAGTTGCAGCGGCCACAGCGGCAGCTGCACTCGACCCCGCGCATTTGATAACTTCACCGCTTCAGGAGGCATTCATAACGTAGCAAGAGTAAGACTAACAGGCACGAAAAAGCCCACTGGAACACGGAACACATTTCATGACATTTGAATAAACAAATAATTTTGTACAAGCAAATAAAAAAATATCGTACAATATAAATTTAAGTGTAATATCTATTTATTTCTATGCATGTATGTGTATGGTTATGTATGTTTATACATATTATTATCCAGCTTGCGAAAGTTGCCGGCATTTTTCATTGTTCGCCATCTTGCGGTTCCTGTTTGTCCTGTTTCTCCTCCTCTTCGACGAAACGTTCGCAAATTATATTTTTTATTTTCAGTAGCATCTCTTTTTTAACGGCATCCGGCACCAGTCCACGTGCCTTCGGGGTAATCTCATCTATAATTTGATCAACAGATATGCCGGCGCCTGCGTTTTTACCCATTGCGTTGCGGCAAAGCAAACGCACTTCGTCGCGCCAACCACATTCCGACAGACGATTGCATAGCAAGTCCTTCAGCTTTGCCCTATCTCCGCTCATTATGGTGTACTGGTCAACTACGTTTTCGATAGTCATGACGTCGCGATCAAGCGACTAGGACAATAATGCAAAAATGTTTGTTTTTGCTCGCTCAAATACTGCAATAACAAAACGCCGCCAGTCAAATGGAAGCACCAAACTATTTACCATTCACAACGCTTGTTGACAAGCAGTGTTGGATGGAGCTTCAAAACTATCAACGGCACTATCGACAGTTACATTTTGTTGTCAGTGTCGATTGTTTTTAGCGCCTATCGACAGTTTTATGATATAAGTAAATAAATATCAATATAATATTTTCCAATAATTATAGAAAATAGTCTAAATAAATATTATATTTATTTAGAGTCTGTTTACTTCAGTGGTGTTAACAGCAGACTTGTACTTGCACTGACAGTACTTGCAACATAAAATATCAAGTAAAATTTTTAATTTGGTTACATTTTTTGCATATCTGACTGTAGCTTACGTTTTTATAAATCTAAGTATTTTTGTTTTGTAAGTTGATATTTTGGTTTACAAAAGTAAGAAAGAAAGTTTATATTAATAAGTACTCGAAGTGTTTAAACAGTTAACATTTCTGGCTTTTTCATTCAAACCCTTACTTAATTTAATTTCAATATGATTTACAAAAATTAAAAATCCATTCTCTCGAAATTCGTTGAGAAGTGTTGCGTCTGTTGAAAATTTACTGAGTAATTGGATAACATTTAGATCAAGAGACCCAAATATAGTGTTTTCCTGAATAGCTTCAAAATGCATAAATGTTGAACTAAAGGAGACTTATAGCCTACAATATACCTACGTAGACTGACGTTTGTGAGACTATATCCTCTTTTCCCTCCCTAGAAGTGCTGACTAAGCTGTAGTCAGGCGGAGAGAACAAACTCTCTTAAATAAAAGTGTATATGTCACTCCTCCGTTTGGAGAAACTTATTCCATCTTATGTTCTAACTAAGTGATATGGCGTTTTATTGCCATGTATTTTATGTATCAAAATAATAAGTATCAAAGTAATACACCCCGCAGACAAAATTATGGCTACGACCCTGCTAACCATTACCCTTATAGTACCTGCGGATGTCTCTGGATAAAGAAAGACAAAGAAAGCGCTTAAAGCTGGTATATTTTAAATGTATGCCTTTCCACAACGATTATCTACCTTAAAAAACTGAAATTTTAAGAAACTTATTATGCAGTGTGGTCCGTCAAACCACTAAGCTAAATAGACTAAATAAATTTCATTTTTATTTATGCTATTTTGAAAAGGTACTTATTTTAATACCAGTGCTCCGGTGTTAGAATCCGATTAAATTGTTCGGCACTGATTTTGTTAAAATGGTCCAGGTTTCACTTTTAGAAGAATTTCTTAGTGACAATTTTAATGTATTAAAATCGCAAAGTTCTACAGAAAGTGAAAACCGGACCATTTAACGAAATCACTTCCGAATAATTTTTTGCATACTTATTTTAAAATGGTTTTTTTTTTATTTGTCGCTACGCCATATCTCTCTGATTACTTTATCAATTTAAAAAAAAACCTTCACCGCTAATGAGGAAAACGGAAAAGTAGGCGGTGCCACGCCGCCCATACAAGAGAAAAAACAAATTTGTCATATCTCAGTAACTATTTAACCAATTTCTATGAACTTCATAACATGTATTACTATCGCTCTGGATTATAACATGTACCGTTCCTCATATCTTTATAAGAGAAACAAATTTTGTATTACTTAAAAACTATAAATCTGTCGTACTTTGCCGAGATTTACTACATATGTGAAAGATCCGAAAAGTATCCACTGGAAAAATACTCGGTGGTACGCCATAAGATAAGAGAAAATTAAATTACATTTTATTTACTCTACAATGTGTAACCGATTCAGAAAACTAAAGATAGCAGCTAAAACTATCGATAGGGACAACAAAATAAAACTATCGTTAGCGCTATCGATAAGTTTGAAGCTCTACTCAACACTCATTGTCAGCTAATATTGTGAATAACATATTTCCTATGAGTCAGTTACATTTAAACATCTTTTATTGGTGGATTGGTTTTATCGGTGGGATACAATCTTTAAGAATCTTGTGCGTACATACATAACAGTAAATACCTATATACAAAGAAATAAATAAATATTACATATAAATTTTGTTTGTACTTTTTTATTTCCTTGGACAAAATTATTTCTTTATTGAAATGTCAAATGTTATGTACTATACGGAAGGAGAAAATATGAAAATCAATAGCGCATGTACATACATACAGGCCGCTCGAGAGGGGAAGGGGTAAAGAAGGTATATTATTCCAGACCCAGTCAATGGTATCACTGGAATCGCATTTTACACGAGTACAAAGCAGTTGCTACGGCCAGAAAACATGCACCAAATTTGTTTAGGAAAACAACGAATACAGAGCTATAAATGGATATGAAGGATCCGAAAGTGAATTACTTAAAATAAACAAATAGCAAGTCACACACACATATATACTCTCGATAACTTAACAGCTTCCGCACTCCTTACGAGCTACGAGCACACATACGTCGCATGCATGATGCCTCTAATCCGCCTATCATTTGTGATCTATGTGGCGCCAAATTTCGCACGAAGCAAAACTTCGATGTACACAAGCGCACAGTGCATCATGTTGGTCCACAGTTGCCGGAGGCGCAGTGTAAAGTTTGCAGTCGTTGGCTACGTGATGAGAATAGTCTGCGCAAGCACATATACCTGCATCGTGAGCCCGAACGTCCGGGTGCCTACAAGTGCGAAGAATGCGGAGCTCTTAAGTCATCGACATCGAAGCTAAGATTCCACAAACGTTATCATCACTCGAAGCTTCATCAGTGCAAATTGTGTGGCAAGGAGTTCCGGCAGTTGGTGGCACTAACCGTAAATATATTTAACATTATTTGTTTGGTTAAATTTGTCTATTTTTTTTTTGCGTAGGAGCACATGGCCACTCATACCGGTCTCGATTTGTACGCGTGTCCATTTTGTACACGGACCTTTAAATCATACGCCAACATGCACAATCACAAGAAAAAAATGCATCCCGAGCATTGGGTGCGCAAGTACACTGCGCCGAGCAGTTTTATTGCAGAGAAAGTTGCAGCGGCCACAGCGGCAGCTGCACTCGACCCCGCGCATTTGGTAACTTCACCGCTTCAGGAGGCATTCATAACGTAGCAAGAGTAAGACTAACAGGCACGAAAAAGCCCACTGGAACACGGAACACATTTCATGACATTTGAATAAACAAATAATTTTGTACAAGCAAATAAAAAAATATCGTACAATATAAATTTAAGTGTAATATCTATTTATTTCTATGCATGTATGTGTATGGTTATGTATGTTTATACATATTATCCAGCTTGTGAAAGTTGCCGGCATTTTTCATTGTTCGCCATCTTGCGGTTCCTGTTTGTCCTGTTTCTCCTCCTCTTCGACGAAACGTTCGCAAATTATATTTTTTATTTTCAGTAGCATCTCTTTTTTAACGGCATCCGGCACCAGTCCACGTGCCTTCGGGGTAATCTCATCTATAATTTGATCAACAGATATGCCGGCGCCTGCGTTTTTACCCATTGCGTTGCGGCAAAGCAAACGCACTTCGTCGCGCCAACCACATTCCGACAGACGATTGCATAGCAAGTCCTTCAGCTTTGCCCTGTCTCCGCTCATTATGGTGTGCTGGTCAACTACGTTTTCGATAGTCATGACGTCGCGATCAAGCGACTAGGACAATAATGCAAAAATGTTTGTTTTTGCTCGCTCAAATACTGCAATAACAAAACGCCGCCAGTCAAATGGAAGACACAAATTATTTACCATTCACAACGCTTGTTGACAAGCAGTGTTGGATGGAGCTTCAAAACTATCGACGGCACTATCGACAGTTACATTTTGTTGTCAGTGTCGATTTATGATATAAGTAAATAAATATCAATATATTATTTTCCAATACATATAGAAAATAGTCTAAATAAAAATTATATTTATTTAGAGTCTGTTTACTTCAGTGGTGTTAACAGCAGACTTGTACTTGCACAGACAGTACTTGCAACATAAAATATCAAGTAAAATTTTTAGTTTGGTTACATTTTTTGCATATCTGACTGTAGTCCTCACATGTCTACTGATAAAAGTTTGCAGTTGGCCAATTTAAACACAATTATTTTAAAAATAAATGTTTTAATTGAAACATGTTCGATACAACAACATAAATACAAAGTGTTTTTTTTATGGAAGCTATACCATCTATATGGTACATATGTACCAAATATGTATTGATGATAACACTGGAAGCTGCCTTAACTTGTTTATTGCGATTTCTTTAGTTTACCAAGCTCTATAGCCTAACAATTTTCTTTTATTAATTGTTTAAATCACAACGGGTCAGTTTTGTAGAGGTTTTATATTTTAAAGACATATATGTGCTATCAATTCCAATACGCCAGCTTAATACTTAGCGTAACTAATAAAGTGCTCTAATGTTTGCTACTGTCTCATTTGATTTTTGCACTAACTGAACACATTTTTACTATTTTCTCTAGTATTTTTTCGTTCTAAGCAATTGAAGACAAGCTTTGTTTTGATCAGAAAATAGCTCATAACTGTATGATTCTCAAAATATAATCCGCATTATGGTTTCATATTTAGAACTAACTATTCCAAGTTATTGCTGCGAGTGATTCATATAAAATATCCGATGACATATCATTTAAGCCTTTAAATCTCGTACAAGTATTATATATATATATATATATATATATAGTTTCAATAGCGGTTCATATTATATATGTTTTTGTATATTATAATTTCGGATACAGAACACAAAAGGGATAGTACTTGAAGCAATTTCGAATTCCCTTGGTGGATTCAACTTAGCATTTGTGAAATGTACCAAATGTAAAGTTTGGCTGAAGCTCAGTCATAAATTGGTACAGATTGGTTAATTAATCTCATTAATAATATTCTGACAACAAATATTCGAATCTCTATTGGATCCAGAGAGCTATCAGCAACAAGTCAAAACAAAGAGATGATTTTCTTTTTTATGTTTCTGTTTTAACTTAAGTTACAATTTATTAAATCTACTTAATGTAAGCCCCTAAAGTTAAGTATAAAATCTTATTCAATATTAATTATTTATATTTACATTGTGTTTTTCGACGAAAGCAATTCGATTTGCGTGATTTTTTATATATAAGACTTGTGAGCAATATGTAATCATGTATGGTATTCTTTTAAAGCGATAGTTTGCTAGAGCATTTAAATGACTAAACATTGATATTAAATACCTATGTAAATGCGTTTTATACTATAAACAAAAAAAAAAAATATATATATATATATATATATATATATATATATATATATATATATATATATATATATATATATATATATATATATATATATATATTAAATAACATATTAACACATTTAAAAAAAGTGTTTTGCTTTTTAGTTTAAGTGGAAAGAGGTCCCAGTAAATGTGTTCATTTCTGAAGAGGCAAACTTCTCGCTTTACATTTTTCAGAAAATTATGGACAATATACTATTAAGTGAACATTTTCGATATGAATGTTGCTTGCAAATTCAAAAGATCGGACAACTGTAGCATACAGAGTTTTACAAATATGTGGTTTTGATAATAAAATAAACATAAATTATATACGTACAATAACAAATTATATAAAAAACAAAAAAAAAAAAAACAAAAAAAAAAATCCATTTCCGAGAACTTAATTCAATACAAACAAATCGATTTCTTTATAAACTAAGCTGTTTTAATCTCGGTAAATTTGTGTTGCCTTCATTCATAAACAACTTAATTATAATATTATATATCATAAGTTCAGATCAAGCAACTGCAGAGTTTAGCACCTTCCTCCTTGTTTGTTCTACCGATGTAGAGTCTCATCACTTGTTTGTTGTGCTTTTGTATTTACATATTAGTTGGCCATTTAATGCTGTTTCACCTTATAAGCCTGTTGAGTCTGTCGTGGTGACCAATGAAAGAGTTTCGATAACCTCCGACGGTATCGCTTGTATAATCTCGGAGGCGGCAGTAGCTACAGCGGTTGATGCGATGTTCGGTATGCTGTTTGAGGGCAATGAATATTTGGGCACATAATCGCCCGAGTGCATTTTCTTCTTGTGGTTGTGCATGTTAGCATGAGATTTGAATGTGCGTGGACAGAATGGGCACGCATACAGATCAACGCCAGTGTGCGTGGCCATATGCTCCTACACAAAAGGCAATCGAAAATTATATATTAAATACATATTAAAAACTTTGGAACATACCTTTAGATTGCGTGGTATTTTAAACTGTTTACCGCAAAGCGAGCATTCATGCCGAGTGTCGGTATGATGATAACGTATATGCGAGGAAAGTGCTGCGCGCGACGATTTTACCACATCGCATTGGTCGCATTTGAATGTAAGCGCAGAATCCTGATGACGTGCAAGATGACGACGCAGACAGCGTCGATCGCGTAACCAATGACCACATAAATGACACTGCACCTCTGGCTCTGGTGGACCTTGGCGATGCACTGACTTTTTGTGTACGATAAAATTTGCTTCATTGCGAAAATTGGCACCACATACATCGCAGATAACCGGCACAAAATCATCGTCGTGCATGCGTTTTTCATGTGCTTTCAGTTGTAGTGGCGTGCGGAAGCTAAAATTGCAAAAACAAATGATTATCAGCATAACAATGGTTCGAATGGTTATTGCAACCGACTTACGCTTTATTACACAGTTTACAGACATCCTTGCGTTCGGTGCCTTTGTGACTCTTTTTGTGCATGGTCAATAAATAGGTTTTGGCAAAACGTTTGCCACACACTTCACACTCGTGTGCGAACATTTCCTTGTCCGCATGAAAACGCAGCATGTGCATCTCATAGCTATTACGATTTTGATAGTTTTTGCCACACGGTTGGCATCTAAAGTACTCTGGATCTTTGTGTTTGCGTAGATGATCAACGTAAAGTACACGCTTCTTGTAGCGATTGTTGCAACAGCTCATATAGCCAGTGCAATTGTGCTGCAGCCGAAAATGTGATTTGAGCTCGGCGAAATCCTTTAGTGGATGTGCGCATAAGCAACACTCAAGCTTAACATTTGCAGCAATGTAATCGTCCATATCGCGTACCTGAGCGCGAAGTTCCTCACGACGTTCCGACCGTTTAGCCAACAGTTCGACCGTTAATTTGGGCTTTCGAGCACCTAACTCTTTTGTTTTGGAACCTTTAGGTCGACCACGTTTTAATTTAGATGGCACAATATGTGATTTCATAGACTTTTGCTTAATTGCTACACATGTGTCAGTTTGGTATTGCGGCGATTGGATTAGAGGTGACAACGGTGCTGTGGATGATGACGACGACGACGGCAACGGCGATGAAGGTTCTACAATCGTTGCAACAATTTTCGCATCAACATTATTTTCATCCACTTCAATTTTGGTTATTTGCTCTGCCTTTAGCAGACGCGTACTAGTCCGTAGACTACGCTGTAGCATTGCCAATGTGGGTTCCGGCAGTCGTTTCGGTTTGCGACCACGTTTCTTCGGTAGTATCGTATTTGTTGCTAATTGCTTTTTAGTATTGCGTTGTGGGTTTGTTTGTTGCTTTTCCACAGGCATGTCAAGAGTTTCAAATTCCAATGCACTAGTTTCCAGGTCACGGTCGAAATTATCCGTATCGGTATCGCTGCCATACGCATTAGTAACAAATGCTTTTTCCGCAGTTTCTGCAGCACTGCAGCAGTCTCCTTCTTGACTGTGTTGCAGTGCTGCCGCATCGATTTCTGGCTCATCGAGTATGCTTGCATCATTCTTGATGCATATACTCTCTTCAACTATCGCTGACTTGTGTCCATCGACAATGTGTACCTCTGGATCGAGCCACAGGCTGTTGTCCGTGTCTGTTGGCGTTGTTTCCTCGCATTTCAAGTGCAGCGCCTGCTGCTTTTCGCTGACCATCAGATGGAACTGATTGAAGTCGTTTAACTGTTGCCAACAACCGCAGCATATTTTCGTCGATACCGGATCGTTTAGTTTTAACTGTGTAAAGATATACATACATACATATGTAGGGTATATGTTTCGAATTTAATAAGAATATTAATACTTACTTCGAGTTGAAAGTGTTTTTGTATGAGATTGGCCACTTCGTTAATTTGCGTTTTGCTGTCTTCATTAAAAATGCTCACAAAATCGCATAAATCTGCCAGACACAAGCGACAGAGCATGGCTTAGATTATACTTTTCTTATTTAGTACAACTTATTAATATAGTAAATATAAAAATTTTTAATAATAAAAAATATAATAATAAATGAATAGGTAGGTGCGTGCGCCTGCATTTGCTACGTAAATACATACATACATACATACATACATACATACATACATACATACATACATATACATGCGTTCACAGTGCATTGTTTTTGACGATGAGTTGCCATTTTACGGTGATTGACATAAATGCAAAAGGCGTGGGCAAGAGGGATTGACCGTATGAGAGTCATATTAGCGGTATATTTGAAATAAAAATAATAGATGTGTTCATCCAGCTGTCGAGAAGAAATTTATCTGTTTATCTTTCAATGGTTTTTCCTTTATTTCAAAATGCAAGCTAAATCCTCTTTTCTACAAAATGATTTGGATCGCTTGGTTGTATGGTGCAACACAAATAAACTTTATTTAAATGACAAAAAGTGTAAATGTATATCTTTTCACAGACGTAAACTAATTCAATCGTCTTATAACTAAGGTGTTGTTCACTGCTTTAATACGTCCCATTCTTGAGTATGGTTGTATAGTGTACGGTTGTCAGTACGAAGTTAACTCTATAAAAATTGAATCGGTGCAGAAACAGTTCCTTATATCTTAAATTGGTATCCCTCTTATCGTCTTCGAGTCGTCTTAAGGTACTTGGTTTACCTTCGTTAAAATGCCGCCGTTCAATATTAAGTGTAATGTTTCTGCATTTTTTTAACATTAATTTTATATTTTATTGTACGATTTTGTGTGTTTTTTACTTAAATAAAAGTTAAAGCAGCTGATGACGTAAGTCTGTAGCTGTGGAACAGGACCAGTCCTTGTGTCGATTGGCCACCTGTTGGTAGCATGTTACCCAACCTCCGTCCTTATTATTATATTGATATAGAGGAACGAATTTCATAGGACTGTTTAAATGGCACAAGTGGTGTTAAAGTATGAAATATAATCGAATCACCGACATTGCATCGGCCTGTGAAATACGAGGAGGCGCTCGCTCTCAATATTGTATCATAGAAGCTTATTTTTCAACTGCTTGAAATTTTTTCTTTTATTTACACTCTCTATATATACTATGAGTACAGGATAAAGGGGTGTATTAAGTTTGTGCAAATGAATGTAAGAGGCAGAAGGAGGCATGCCAGGCGCCATAAAGTATACTCGTATACATATGTATATTCTTCATCAGCATCGGAGGAGATCGATACAGAAATGTTCGTCTATCCGTCTGTCTGAACGAACAGATCTCATCGACAATAGAAGATAGAGAATTCAAGTTTGAATATTTACACTTTTCAGATAACTAGTATTAAATGAACATGCCAACCCCATTTTAAGCAGTAACCCCCATATAAATCAGCCCCCATTTTAAAGATTATGTATGCTAATTGTTTGTTTTTCTTTTTTATCACGTTAGAAACGGCAAATTGGGTGTATGTAACGTAAATCCCAATAAAATATACCGCAGAAAATTCAGGTTGATCCAGTGCCCTGTTTTTGACCCCATTATACGGTCGTATAATCAGTTATACAATCGTATTACTTTCGTGTGCACATACTTTAGTTCAATATTTATTATTAACTTGCCAGATGTGGCACCAAATCGATATCTACATCACATTTTCTAGAGTGGATTGACTTGCAAGAAACCATTCGATAGTGTGATAGATAGTCGTAATAATTGGGCTCCCACAACAGAATATGGCCACCTTACAAATTTCTTGGGAATTGAGCCGGGAATTTTTTATTTTAAGTAGTCACCTGATTTGTATATATTCCAAGTGACATATCTTCACTACAATTCATTGGGCCTAATTCCATACTACAGGAAACCTCAATCAGTTTCTGGAATATCTCCTTTTTGGTGCCATTTTCTTGAGAGAATTGGCTTAAAATGGTACAAAAAACTATTCGAGAGTATGATAGATAGTCGGAATTATTGGGCTCTCGCAATGCGATATGGGCTCCTTACAAAGATCTTGGGAATTGAGGCTGAAACAGGGTATTTTAGGTAGTCACCTGTTTTGTATACATATGCATATTCTCGTGCCAACTATTGTTGATTGCCTTGCCCATTCCAAAAGCCCATTGCATATCCCACATTACTTTCCCAGGATTGACCCAGTGGCAAACCTACAATTATTTGGTACTAGTGCCATACTTGAGGAAACCACCACCAGTTTCTGGAATAGCTTCGTTTGGTGCCATTTTCTGGAGAGGATTGGCTTAATATTTAATTTAGTGCCAACTATTGCTGATTTCATTTCCGATTCCAAAAATTGACTGGATCATCTATTTTTCACATCGTTCTTCACAGGATTGAATTACACTACCATATCTTCACTATAACTTATGACTAAGGCAATACAACGTGAAACGCAATGGTATGCTGAATTAGTTGTGTTTTGATGTAATTTTCTAGAGAAGATTGGATATAAAAGTCAAGTCAAGAGAGATGAAAGTGAACGAAGCATAAAAATTCAATTTGAAACAAGTGTCACAAGTACTCGACTGTAAATACTACGTGTATGATACAATATATCAGTTGAGCGATAGTCATCTGCCTGTGATTCAATCACGGCGACTGAAAATCACTGATATCAGTTGCCACTCTATATTGTAATTTACGGCGTATCAGTTATATATCATGCATCAATTTGAAACAAATGATAGTCAATCACTCAACTCTACTGTCATTAAAGAAACTTTTCTTTCTGCTACAAAGTTAGGCTCTTACGTTGTAAAGTCCGAAACGGAAAATAAGGTCGTTTTACTTTAATGAGAAAAATAATAAACAAATTTATTTAAGAATCGCTTATATCGATGGAAAAAATGTTTGTATACCAATTTAATTAAAGTCCTGAACGTTATGAACATGCTGTAAAACAAACTTCTTTTAATAATGTGTATAATCTGTACCTATAAAAGTAAAAGGGTGTATGAAGATTGTAGAAATGTATGTAGAACCCAATAGTAGGCGTGGCATACCCACTACAAACGTAATGTCCGCAACACTGGATTTGCCCATATGTATTGATGGGCGCATTCCGCCCACGCTTGTTGCGATTTATTCAATACATTTGGAATTTTAACATTCAGGCACTTTATTTGCAAATATATATATAGCAGCTATATTACTTAATCAAATCGGAAGCTAAATTAAACTAAAACTAAGTTACGCGCTACATATGTGTAAGAAAAACGTTTACGTAAAACCATTTAAATCCAAACAACATACTGGAAGCTAGCACATGTATACGAGTATGTACATCGTTTCAAAGATGTGTAGAAAAGCTTACCGATGTCTACTCTTCGAGCACACTGTCTAGCCAGTTTTGTACATCATCCTTACTGCCAGCCGCCGTTGCTTCCGCAGTTGTCGTAGCTGCAACATTTGGCATAACGTTGGTGCCAGATATCGGCTGCACTGATACCTTGGCTACCTGTTGTGTAGTAATATCCAGTAACTCATCCAATTCATCCTTTTCGTCTGGAATTGCCTGTTTTGCACTGCTTGCGCGACTTGACTTGTTTTGTTCCGTTTTGTTTCCATAAGACTGCTGGTAGTTCTTTTCGGCCAGTTCAGCAGATTTATTCATGGCGTTCAATTGTTCACGTGTAAAGTGCGATGCACCGTAATCCAAGCGCTTGTAGAATGGTATTGTCTGCAATCCGGCGCTGATCTGTTTAATATTTAATGTAAAATACTCATTTGCATCGAATGTCTTTTGTTCGTCGGTGCCCTTTTGCAGATTCTCTAGCGACCATTGTTTTTCATCTTCAAATGAGAAGTGACCACCGCCGAGCGTGAGTTTATCTGCCAAGTGTTTAAAATCACCAGCGCACATTTGTGCATTCTCTTTGTTGTCGTCGAGTGTGTCGCCATAGTCAACCATTGGCGGTGGTAGATCCAAGCAATTGAGATTTGCTTGTGGCAATGGTATTGACGTATAACGTGGATAGTGTTCAATGTTGTGCGCACCACCGCGTGTGCTACGTGTTGCACCGCGATCGCCACGAACGCCACGACCGGAGGCTGTCCAACCATTGCCGCGTGCAAAACGTGGCTCATCGCTAGAGTCGGCTACATCGACAATACTGTGTACGCCGTCATGCACTTGCGTTGAGCTAGAGGATGTGTTGCCGGCAGCAGCACCGTGTTTATTTTTGCGTTGCTGCTCATGATGATGATGATGTTGCTTCATTTTGTGGCGTTTTCTAATAACAAAAATATTTTCAATTATTTCATTCGTTTATGTAATGTAGTGCAATATTGCTTATGTATCTGCATCGTACTTACTCCTTGGATCGATTGTCCTTGCCTTCCATTTTAGCCGCTCCTTTTTATTTTAGTCGCGTGTATTTTATGTTTTCGCCTTTTGCTCACAAGTTGTTGCTTTGACGACGACAGTCAGCTGTGCGCATGGACGTAGTTAAAACTTAATGTAGGGGTTTGTAGTAGAGGTGTAAGCGAATCGAATATATTTCAGCACGGCACGAAATTGGGTTTAGCAACGAACGAACACGCACATTGTTTAACGGCCTTGCACGAAATTTAGTTGAAACTTGGTATACAGTGCTTTTAGGGATTGATAATTTTGATTTTAATAATATAATTTATGGTACGCAACTTTTTGATAGTCAATTCAATGTCACAGATCCGACATAAATTCTAATAAATGGCATAAATAATCCAATTTAGATGAAAACTCGAAAATAAGAGTTTCATCGCTTCTAATTTTTAGTTATGTGCCCTTAAACAATAAGCCGTACTACGTCATTAAAAAAAGTTGATGAATAAAATGGAAATAATATATAATATATAATGGAAATAATAATAATGTGCCAAATAGATGTCCTGAGCGACACTCTGATACTTCTCATGAGGGCTATTTTCAACTTGGGTTATATACCGCGGTCATGGAGGAAGGTGTCCGTCGTCTTTATCCCAAAGCAGGATAATACCCATGGAACTGGCCAAATCTTACAGTCCTATTTGGCGTATCTCTTATTGACTGCCAAATTAGGCAATCAATCAACATTTCATACCCCTTCAAGAACATCAATTCGCCTATATGAAGGGTAAACCAAAGGTAGGCGCACTTCATAACCTGGTCGGTAAAATCGAAAGAACGTTTCAATCAAATGAAATAGCGCTAGGTGCTTTAATTGATGTTGAGGGTGCTTTTGTTAGCCTCACCATTGCCTGGGTTGAAGCCATGTTAAATCAACGTGATTTATCTTCTTCTCTTGGTAATGTGACTGTCAGTATTAGGGCGATCAAGGGGTGTCCTCAAGAAGGTATCCTCTTGCCACTATACTTCAATGGTGAGATCTATACTTGTATGGTGGCTTAAACTGCTGTAAACATGTGTAATAAAGCAGTGCGACAAACTGCAACGGCTTACTTACCTGAGCATGTCGGGTGCCATGCGAACATGTCCCACTGCTGCAATGGAGGCGATCATCGGTCTACCTCCGCTGCACATTTTTATTCAATCCTCAGCAGCAACAGTGTCTCTGAGACTGCAGACTGTAGACAGTCGGATGCTAAGTGAACTGGGTTACGTTCAGATTGTTTGTCCATGGAATTGCTTTTCGGAAGACGCTTCTCAGTTCTCGTTTCCAGTCGATCAGACTGGGAGGAGGGCAGCCCTGGTACCTCGGGACCCGATCAATTGGTTCACTGATGGTTCACTTGCCGATACGGTCACAGGTACGGCTGTCTTCGGACCAAACATCCGGATTTCTATTGCCATGGGTGACTGGTCCACTGTTTTTCAATCTGAGGTCCACGCCATCGAGGTCTGCGTCCAACATCTTTTGGATAAAAGTCCTAAAGGGGCCAAAATAACCATCCTTTCAGATAGCCAAGCGGCTATTAAAGCACTAACCTCATGGAATTTGTCCTCGAGGCTGCTTCTTAAATGTTACGAGCAACTGACAATCGGCCGTAAAGTCGCGATTTGTTGGGTATCTGGCCATAAGGGTATCGCGGGCAATGAAAGTGCTGATAAACTAGCCAGGACTGGTCCGGAGCCTTTTTGCGGACATAGCTTTGCTAAGGCAAAATCGTTCATAGTAGATCGGTTTAAAAGCACTGCCTCCCGGTACTGTATACAATATCCTGGTCTACGGCAGGCCAAGCTACTAACTCGTCCTATATACCCAAAAACAACGAACATCTCAATTGATCTGACCTGATGTTGCAATTGGGCTACCATACCAGCCATCATCCACTGACATATCACCTAAAAAAACTAGGTCTATCCTCAGAAACAGAGTGCAGAGTGCTATACCGATCATCTTTGATGAGATCTGTAGTTTACATGCAGCCATGGCCATGCCTACTGTGGCCTTCCCTGGAAGGAAGTCAGCAGTGGTACCCTCTCTGGCTAGCTTGTCGGTTTCACAATTTCACAATTTGTTTTGGTGACCAGGCACCCAGATGAGATATTTAACATTGTGCACGGCAATCTCTTCAATAGATTTACGTATTTAGTGGTGGAGCTGAAAGAATTCACCGCTTTCAGGGCACCCTGACTGACGAGAAAAACACATGCTCTTGTGTATATGAGTACGACCTTAGGAAGTGCGTTGCTTCCTGAATAGCTAGCATCTCCGCCTGATAAACGCTGCAATGATCGGGGAGTCTAAAGGATTCTCTAATCCTCAGATCCGGTGAAAATACAAATCCTCCACCTGACCATCCAGCTGTCTGTAAAGATGTAAATACCGTTTTCGCTATAGTGAAAACGTTGTCTTATTGTAGTCTGGTGGGTATTAAGACGTCGTACTTTTTAACGAAGTTGGTAATCTGTATTGGATGGTATGTTATCCTGTATTTGTAGTATCCCTGAGTGTCCGAAGGTGCTACCTTGCCAAGCTGAAGATTCGCTCAGTCTAAGTAACTATTACCCTCTCTCTCGTAAAGAGATCAAGTGGGATCAAATGGAGCAGGACGTTTAGTGCATCCGTTGGTGTGGTGCGGAGAGCTCCACTGATACACAGTTCAGCACTCCTTTGCACCTTATGCATTTGCTTTAGAGTAGAAGCCCTTTCTAGTGCCGGCCACCATACACATACTCCGTACTGCAAAATGGGCCTAACTACTGCCGTATATAGCCAGTGGACGATAGATGGAGAGAATCCCCACCTTCTTCCAATAGCTGTTTTGCCATACAAATACTCCGTACAGCAAAATGGGCCTAACTACTGCCGTATATAGCCAGTGGACGATAGATGGAGAGAATCCCCACCTTCTTCCAATAGCGTTTTTGCACCCAGAGTGCTATGTTTGGCTTCTTTATACTATCTTCCGTGTTTTTACTCCAATTGAGCTTACTGTCCAGGATCACTCCTAGGTATTTTGCGCATTCTCTAATAATAATACTAATATTGTTAAGTTTCGCTACAGTCAGTATCGGTATATTATACTTCCTTGAGAAAACCACTAGTTCACTTTTTGACGGGTTTACACCCAGGCCATTTCGAGAGTACCCCAACAAGTGTGGATTCCATTAGAATACATAATGTTTGTGGGAATTTTCCCCTAATTATCACCACGATGCTTAACAAAATAAAAGCGCGCTGTCATTAGCCGTTTGATTGGTACAGCAGCATAAAGTTGGTAAACGCCTGTCCCTGTATACATTCTTAATCAACAAATGAAACTGAGTCCGTCTGAGAAACTGTCTGCCTGTCCATCCATCTGGATGTAAGAGACAACAAATCTTGGGAACTATAAGAGTTAAAGATTTCAAACTTGCACATTTAGATTCTTCTTGACCAAAAAAGTTTGTTTTCCTCTTTTTGTTTGCATGATATTTAAACCGGTTTCGTAAATTACTCACCTTTAGTTGGAAAATTCGAATCGCTTTTATCAGACAGACTTTGTGTACCGATGCACTATGGTTCAGAAGTCGTTTTTTTTCGAAATTTTGCTGTGAATATATCGTATTTTTGATTTTAAATTCTTAAAGTAAATACATCATACATACACAAAATAAAGAAAAAAGCTTTAAAAGCTTCACTGAAGCTTTTTATGAGCTTTTAAAAGTAAACAATCAATCAGCTGAGTCCCAATAAATTAAACTTAATAATGGAAAATGAAGATCAAGGTATGTTATATCTACTGTATATAGTTTTAGAAAATTAACATGCATCCCCTGTGTTTCGTGGAATATAAAAAACGAACTGACACCTGCTGACAAAAACTAAGTACGTCAGTTCGTACTAATAAATGTCGTTCTTCAACGCAGAGTAACACCTTTGGCCCGTTTTGGCGCCTTTTTTCTCAATTCCATAATATTCAGGGAAGTTCGAGTTTAGTCATAGCGATCTCAACAATATTTGGCGCAGCAACAATCGCCAAATAAAATCCGTGTCAGATTGGATTTATACAAAAATTAACAAATACCATGTGGAAGGTGACAAAAAAAAGAAAAAATAGATGGATAAAAATCAGTGATTTTGAATCCTTTATTATATAAAAAAAAAAACTTCCAAAATGTAACAAAATGTTGGAACGATTTATGTCGAAGCATGCTAAATGGATGTCGTCTAAACTATCAATTACTGTTAATGAAAATTGTAAGACACCACAATAAATTGGACGCCCAAACACAAAATGCAGGGATAAGATTAAAAAGGAAACTGGCGTCTGAGCTTGCGAATGAAAACGATCATAACACAAAGCTTCTTATGCATGCTGCAGCAGTTTCTGCTTGGCCTTCGTCCTTAAAGAAACGATTACAACACCTGAATACCCAACTGAATTGAAAAAGCAACTTCAAATGCAAAAACCGACTCCACTTACACCAGATGAAGCTCTAGCTTGCCTCCTGGAAAATTCACTAACCAAACAGCAATATGTAAACACTAGGTTTTTAAATAAAAGTCATCACAGCGACATATCCAAGTTACAATCAAGTGATGGAAGCTAAATTACAGTGTCGGCCCGTGGGTATAGAAGAGTTACAGAAACTATTGCTCAAGTGTCATTACAAAACCTTTTGGATCATACTGCACAGCGATTAATTAAATTGCAATCCGATGTTTTCTAGCAGTTTCCGAATAGTTCTGAAATCAAATTAATTTGCAATTATGGATTTGAGGGCTCAACTAGACAAAGTGTATACAAGCAGAAGTTTAACAAAAAAAAAAAAAAAAACACCGGACGTACAGCTTTTAGATCACTCTTTATTTGTAACTTTTGTTATACCCATAAAAATTATAGACTCGTTTCACCGGAACAACAACAAAAAATCTCTTCCGCAAGAAGTATTAAGTCTTCTGGAGTTGCCGCCTACCCAGAACAATGATTCATTTGAAAAAGAATTGGACGTGAAAGCTGATTCTGATGAAGACCTGTACGAAGGATGTTCAATAGTACTATAAGAAGAAGACGGTGATGTTTAAAACAAAAATTGATATGTAAGATATTTACTTCGTTCTTAAAATAAATATAACTAACTTGTCTGAATTCAGAGTCATACTACATTAATACTAATACTACTACGAATTAGTTTGTATGGTAGGCAAGAGGGGGCGTGGTCGCACAGGCCCAAACATTTTTCGACTTTATCCCCAACAAAAAAAAAAAAACGTCTTTTGGACGATAGTGCGATTTAAGACGTTGGAAACTTTCAAACAAAACGATGTCAATATTCACAATATGCAATACATATATGAAGCGTTTAAAAAGCTATACGACAGAATAAACAAATATTGAAGCTTTTGCACACACAATGATTGCGTACTTCACGAAGATCTACGCGAAGAAAGCCGATTATATGTGCCTGCATACAATATTATATTTATCGCGATATTTCACCAGGCAGAACTCCAGAGTAACTGCTATCGGTAACAACTATTGTTCTCTAGCTAATGTGTGAATGGTATAAAAAAAACCCTTCAAAGTAGTTTGTGAGTGATGTAAATTTTTTTAAAGTGTTCGACTGCATTAGAGAAGTTTGCAATATAATAAAATAAAAGACTTATCGAATGCTTTGAAGATAGTTTTGTTATTACATTTGGAGAAAATAAAAAAAATACTTTATACAAATCGCGCAACACGGCTCAATATAGAATACGAATAAAATCGAAATAAAAATATAATTAAATAATTGAAAAAAAAAACCACTCAGTTATGGGCAAACAAAAGGCGTTAAAATTTTTTAGTATTAGTGAACTTGTGTTTGCGAAGATGAGAGGCTATGCTCCCTGGCCAGCGGAGATCATATATCACACCAACAGTAATAAATACACTGTTAAATTTTTTGGAACGGGCGATCGTGCAAACATTTTAGAAGACAATATATTTTCATATATGAGATATAAAAATAGATTCGTTAACGAGAGAATTATGAAACAGGAGAGTTTTCGTAAAGCCATTGACGAAATTGAGGAAGCATTAAAACGCCAACTGGAAGATAATCTAATATGGCGATCCTCGTATTCGAGAGCTGCCGGTTCGCGTTCGGCAGCAGCAGTGGGTGTCACTGTTGGTGCTAGCAGCAGCACTCAACTGAATGCCGATGCACTAATGATGGACACTGGTGATGCTAGCAGCAGCACTCAACTGAATGACGATGCAATAATGATGGACACTGGTGATGCTAGCAGCAGCACTCAACTGAATGCCGTTGCAACAGTGGTGGCCACTGGTGGAGGTAGCAGCAGCACTCAACCGAATTCAGCTGCAGCAGTGGTGATCAGCGGTAATGGTAGCAGCAGCACAAAACCGATGGCAGTTGCAACAGTGATGTTCAGAGAATTTTCTGGCATTTCGTGCAACGTCAATCCAACTAAACGAGTAACACCAATGCAAGACACGAAAAAGATTCGACCTGTAAGTATACATTTGCACATATTCGTATATAATTCAATACAAAATCCTTTATAAATATTTTAACATGCTAAAGCCAATCTCTCTATCTCTCTCTATCTATCTCTCTCAAACAATACAGATCATAATAGCCTTTTTGACTATTTCCGAGTATATTGCTATCAATATTGAATACAGCAAGCCGGAGACATTGAACGACTTAAATCAAGAAGCTAATGGTTGTCAAATTTTTCTTACAAGTGGTAAAATCTATGTTGATGAGATCTTGCAGCGTTCAATATTGAAGACTATCGGCAACGAAATCTCACAACAGGAAGCAGAAAGTTTGGTTAGAGAACTCATTAACTTTTATCCGCTTAAAAAGCGAAGCTTCTGGAAAGAATATTGCGATCAAGTTCGTTTCAATAAAGTTTATATCAAGAACTTGGGCGAATCCCTACGCAAAATGATGAACGAGAAGAACTCTAAGAGCTATCTTGTGGGAGAAGTTTTTGAACCCCTCTTTGAAGGTGAAGGTAATGAATGATGGGTAGAAGTATAGTAGCGAAAGTGGTTCGCTATATATATATATATATATATATATATATATATATATATATATATATATATATATATATATATATATATATATATATATATATATATATATATATATATATATATATATATATATATATATAGAGAGAGAGAGAGAGAGAGAGAGAGAGAGAGAGAGAGAGAGAGAGAGAGAGAGAGAGAGAGAGAGAGAGAGAGAGAGAGAGAGTATATATATATATATATATATATATATATATATATATATATATATATATATATATATATATATATATATATATATATATATATATATATATATATATATATATATATATATATATATATATATATATATATATATATATATATATATATATATATATATATATATATATATATATATATATATATATATATATATATATATATAAAAATTGTATACCCACCCATATATAAAAGTTTAATAAATAAAGACATTTGCATTTTGTTAAAATCTTAATTGTATGTTTATGATTTGTACTAACGGTTTAAACTTGATAACCAATTTTTATCGGCAGTTCTATAATTTTGAACAACATCAACAATTGTTTTGTCATTCTGAACTCTCAATGGAGCAAAGGACATTTTTTGCATTTAAAAAAATAAATGTGATGTCCCACATATTCAACCCAAAGTTAAAAATTTGATAAGTGTATTTCGACTGCTTTCCAGGTACATACTAAGAAACGATTTTCAAATATTCAACTGGTTAATTGATGTTGATGATTATGATGATCTTAAAATAGATATTAATAGCCGCTATTTTTACGAATGATCGTTTACATATTACAATTAATTCAAGCAATAGAAATATGATCAGTTTCGGTGGAATCGAAACTTTAATACCCTTCACAAGGAATTTTAAATCGTGTAGCGCAAATTTTTACCAAACTAAGCGATAAGG
Organism: Leucophenga montana; assembly: GCA_035044765.1. Taxonomy (NCBI): domain Eukaryota; kingdom Metazoa; phylum Arthropoda; class Insecta; order Diptera; family Drosophilidae; genus Leucophenga; species Leucophenga montana. Next base: position 203,284 of record JAWNNQ010001550.1, read on the forward strand.
TGGGGTTACCACAAAAAAAAAGAAGAAATTTGGTTAAAGGTCGACTACAACTGTCATACGATTTTTCTTTGAAATTATTTTCAGATTTTGCTGTTTTATAATTAGCAATGTTTTTAATTAAATTATCTCAAACATTTAAACAACTTAGCTTCATCCTGCATGAAGATTTGATAGGGGAAGAGGTGGTAGGGAAAGGGGCATGGTGAAGTGGCATGGTGAAGGTGGGGCAGGGAATGAGAGATAGGGGATAGGGCAGCAACGCGCCATGTTCCTTTTAAGATGGAGGGATGAAATGTCCTATACATTTTAATTTGATTGAAGGGGGCAGGGGAAAGGGGCACTGAGAAGAGGTGGTAACGGAGGGGAGGTAGGGGAATGGGGAAAGGGGAAGAGGGGTAGGAGAATTAGAATGGGAGGTAGGGAAAGATGGTAATTAAATTAATTAAGTTATCATAGGAATGGAGGGGTAAAGGTAGGAGAGACAGGGGGAATGGCAGTATGAGTAATTAACAAGGATACTTTTTTGACTACGTATAATACCCATGCTTCTCAATTTGTAAGGAAATTTAATTCAATGACAAATCTTCATATACATGTTTGTATATACTCGTGCACTTGCTCGAAAAAGTCTGCGTACACCACAAAAAAATTTGAAATTTTAATTTTAATCCCAAATATCTCAACTAATGTTTTGTGTATTGAATCAAACTTTGTTTTAATATATAATTTATTAATTTCTCTTAAAACTAATAATAATTTATTTACATCATTTTAATGCTGTAATGTATAGTTTTAATTAATTTTATGATACAACATATCAGAAAAGCACTACTGCATAAGTCTGCGCACAGGCTTCTTTTTTTCGAAGAAAATGATGTGATAATAACTGGTAGGATAACCCTTTCTCGGCAGTACCTCCGTGAGACGTCTTGGCATGGAGTCCACAAAAATTTTTGTATCTTCAGTTGTAATTTTCTGATATTCCTCCATTATTATGCCTTTTTCATATTTTCGGTGGTATTGGTGTGTTTGACAGATTCTACGTTCGAGTAAGTCGCACAAATACTCTATAGGACTCAGGTCCGGATATTGGGGAAAGCTTTACTTTATGCGCACTGTGTGTGTGCTTGGGGTCGTTATCTTGATGAAATCAAAACTCTTCTTGCAGCCGCAACTTCTGGGAAATTTGCAGCAAATTATCTTTCAAAAATTAGTTTGGTCTATTATTGATGCAATAAATGTTAGTTTCCCAACACTATTGGTTGTCAGACCTCCGAAACCACAACTCTTACTCCACCATGTTTTTGCGGTTGTCAACAAATTTTCCTTTTCAAAGGCCGTACTGCTCTTTCTTCATACACGCTGCTTTCCTTTTATTCCGAAAATACAACATTTGCTCTCATCCGGAAAAAAAACCTTATTCCAAAACTCTGGGGGCTTGTGAACGTAGTCATTTGCAAACTCTATGCGTTTCTGCTTATTTACAGTTGAGATATGGGGCTTCTTACGGGCAACTCGACCATGATACCCAGCTTTTTTCAGGGCTGTAACATCGGAAATTATTTTTGAATACCTTTCTTCTCTTCTGGTGAGCAATCAACTTTGGATTCTGTTGCACTAACTGAATGTCGCTTTTTTCTGTCGTTTTGTTGAAAGAGATGATTGTTAGAAGAGATTTTGGCAGGATGGAACCCGTTGAAGTGTAGTTAGTAACATGTCTTTGTATTGATGAGTAAGCTCTGCCTACTACTTTTCCAATTTTTCTATAGGACTTTCCCCTAAGATAAGGCTTTAACATATTTTTTCGCCCATCCGCACCAATTTGATTTCCGTTGTTGTCCATGGTGCTATTAACATTTTTTTGACATTCTACTTGATTAAAAAAGAACGAATTAAAACTACGAAGTGAGATAAACATTTTTTAGAATATTTCTAGGTAATCCTAGATTCGCTCATTCTACGCATCTCGTATGCAGCTGTACGTAGACTTTTGCGGCAGTGCTTTTCTAATATATTGTATCATAAATTGAATTGAAACTATAGTTTAAAGCATTAAAAAGCTGTAAATTATTAGTTTTAAGAAAAAATAATAAATTATATATTAAAACAAAGTTTGATTCAATACATAAAACGTTAGCTGAGATATTTGGGATTAAAGTTAAAATTTCTAATATTTTTTTTTTGTGGTGTATGCAGACTTTTTCGAGCAAGTGTATATACATACATATTTGTATATGTATATATATATATATATATATATGTATATATAATATGTGTACAAATCACAAATTTTATATACTATAATTATGTGGCTTAGTACATAATATGTAGATACATATGTATGCATGGCATGTTTATACATATATGTATATGTTAAATTCAACAATAATATAAACTCAGAAAATCAGGCGACGTCTTCAATTCTGAAAATGTCTTGTTTACTCAATAATTGGCGCCAGACAGTAAACTGATAACTCTATGCCAATGCAATGTGATTCTGGCAGTCTGTCTGTCTTTCGATTTGTTTCTGCCAGCCAGACATTATATACTACAAAGAGAACAATTAAATTATTTTGTACGATAAGTCGCGATAGAAAGGGAAAATCGCAGGAAATCACTAGAATAATAAACCATCTGGGTGTAAAATGTCAATCCCAACTGAAATGCTTTGACACCATATTAAACACGGATGGCAAGCTAAATTCAATGAAATACATACATATATCCAGAAACAAAAAACGAAAAATAATTAATATATGTAGTTTAGCAGGCGCAAGGTCCAAATTGAAACACAATTTATGGTTTTTCCACCAATATATTTCGATCCTCCTCGAGAGACATCTTCAGGGTGTCTGTCAACATATGTAAAACAATAACAACAATTTGAAATATAAACTAATGACAACTATTAACATTTTTATAAAAAATCACTACTCACACAACATACCATTATTACACAACAACAATGGGACGACATACGTCCTCTTAGTCAGTTGTGAAGTTTTGAACTAACTAAATTTAGTCTAATTATTTCTAAGTAAGCAGGTGTCGGTATAGCATGTGTGTGCAATTTTCGGTGTCCGCGTTTTGTTGTTCAATCGTTTGTGTGCTGGAGTGTTGATAATATGCAGAATCTCAATAGTGAAGCGTTTGTTGTAGTTGTAGTCGTTTCTTTGTAATATACGTTCAAATTTTGGCGAATGATTTTGATCCGCACAGTGTGCTGCTGGTGCTGTTTTTTGTATCAAATTTTTGGATCTACATTTTATGTCTGATTTATGGCCAGAAATTCTAGTTTTTAATCTAGATTTCGTCGTACCAACATATATTTTTGTTATATACATATGTTGAACACGTCACCGGCACATGGTATTTTGTATATCAAGTTGCATTTATTCTCCGTCTTCTTCGGGTGTTTCGAAAAGAAGTGTGCCACTCCAATTTAATTGTGTTATTATGCCTGCAGATTAGGGTGTCAAGATATGGCAGTTGTTCATTTGCCTCCTTCTCAATCGTGAATTGAATGTCCTTGTGAAATGTATTTAATATGTCTTATGTTCTATTTCAATTTGGTCATTCTTCACTATTGCAAATAGATCGTCAACATATTTCGTCACTAGTCTTGGTTTCACGTGCAACTGATCTGAGTATTTACTAGTTCCGTCACCAATAATCGGTGAGGCAGGTGAACCCATTTGCATTCCTTTTAATTGTGCATACAACTTTTCCTTAAACATATTTAAAATATCTATTGTCTCTTATGCAGAGCTCGCAAGAAGTGGTCTTTTTTTGCAGGCCGTCAGAAAAAAGTAGTGTGTGTGTGTGTGTGTAATTCACACACGGCAGAAGTGAAACCTAAGAAAAGTAGCATACGATGGGTACTATTTATATTTCGGGAATAGCAAATAATAACAAACATTTTTAAATGAAAATGGCTTTATTGTTTTTCAAAATATTCCCCTTGATGATCAATACACTTTTGCATTCGTTCAAACCATTTGTCATAGCAGTTTTTCCATTCCTCTTGACACACCTCTAAAGCATGGTTTTTGAACACTTCAACTGCTTCTTCGGCGCTCGTAAATCGTTGCCCAAGCAGTTTACCTTTGATACTCGAGAACAAGAAGAAGTCTTTGGGTGTCAAATCAGGACTGTACGGAGGATGAGTCATTAATTCGATGTTTTGACTGCTCAAAAATTGCACTTCTTTGACGAGATGTGTGAGACCTGGCATTGTCATGATGGAGAATGATTCGTCTTTGGCGGTTGGATTTACGAATTTCTCCGAAGACTTCCGACAAACAAATGGTCGTGTACCATTCAGAATTGACCGTCCTACGTTGCTCAAGCGGAATAGTGGCCACATGACCCATTCGGCCGAAGAAACAGGCGATCATTTGCTTCGCTGTGCTTCTTCCACGAACAACTTTTGTTGGATTTGGCTCGTCTTGGAATACCCACACGGTCGATTGCTATTTTGTTTCCGGCTCCGGACCTGTCACGATTTTATACACGTCTTTTGAAGCAACACGGTCGAACTTTTTAATCATTTCCTTACACCAATCGACGCGAGCATTTTTTTGAGCGATTGATAAATTATGGGGTATCCAACGAGAGCAAATTTTTTTTACAGCTAAGTGTTCATGCAAAATCGAATGTATTGAAGTGGAAATATTGGGCAAGGATGCCGCTATCTCACGATATGTCACATGACGATCTTGCATTATCAGTTCACGCAGTGCATCGATGTTCTTGGGCACAACAACCGATTTTGGACGACCTTCACGGAATTCGTCGGCGACCGAACTACGACCAGGATTGAATTCACTATTCCAGCGATATACTGTGGTTTTTGATGGTGATTTATCGCCATACAAAGAACTGAGTTCATTGACACATTCTTGTTGAGATAATCCACGTCGAAAGTTGTGAAAAATAATCCAACGAAAACCTTTTTTTGAAATTTCCATTTTTTGGCCATATTGCTTTTCTTAAAACTCACTGTAAACACAACAAATAGCAATTGTACATCAAAACTTTGTGAGTACGTTTATGCCAAAAAATGTCAAACTTTATAATGGTGTTGCCATATTTTAGCTTTTGATATTAGTGCTGCCAGTTCCCGAAATATAAATAGCAGCCCTCGTACAAGAGAATGAGATAAATATAGATTATATCAGGAGTATTAGGATAATTAAAAGGTTAACTATTTTTATTTTTATAATAAATTTTTTTTCTGCCAACACTCACGACATTTTTCAGCATTAGTTTTCGGCATTTTTAGAAAATATTTTATTGAATAAAAACACTTCAAAATAGGTGCATGACAGTGCGGTGGGAGGAGCACGCAAAATAGCAACTAATACATATATAACACTCTCTCTCTCTCTCTCGTTTTAACTATAGCAATAAGATTTATGCTTAGCGTTGATTGGTAAATTATAATAATTTTATATGAATTTAGAATTTAGAATCACAAAAAAAAAAAACATGACCACTTTTCATAAGTTATGACCATTTGCCTGTGGTCCTCTCGCACTTCCGATACTGCAACCTACCACACTTTTTTATGGTCATAAGTTAAAAAATTTTCGCAAACCTTTACGAATTTTCGAACTTAGTGTAGACAACATGCAAAATAATCTATCTCGTTCTCTCGCGGACAAAGGAATTTCCAGCGAAAAACGGTCAGTCGAATAATAAACATAAACCAACGTAAACATAAACCATCGCGCTGCTAATATGAAGTTTGAAAATATAAAATATATATATGTATATTACAAAAGTAGTAAAACCGGTGTTTTTGCTACTATTGCAAATAAATTTAAATTGTTATTTTAAAAAAAAATTAAAAATTTTCTTTTAATTCAAAAATTTATATAAATAATCCATATTTAAAATTTTAGTTACTCATTAAAGTTACACATTTTTCAGTCAAACGTGTCACTGTGCCTTGACAACCACTCAAATTAAAATGACAACCGTTTGCGTTGAGCCTTTCAGTCTTTTGTTTATTTGCTGAGTCTCATTGTGCAAGCGTCAATCGTATCGCTCTCTAAACGTTGTTCATTAACAGAGCGTCACACGAATAGCTCAACTCAAATCGCTCAACAGAAAACAAAAACGAAAAGAAACAAAGTCTACTGCTCAGAGAGAGAGAGAGAGAGAGAGAGAGAGAGAGAGAGCGAGTGTGTATGTTTTTTTCGCTTATGTTCGTGAGCAGAGCGTAACGAAAAAAATGGTCAACTGTTATTTGCAAGCCCTGGTATTATACGATTTTTCTGATCAAGAATGGTAATGACACTGGAAACGCGTAAACTTTCCCAGCATGTTCTGTTGCATTCATGCAACATGATTTTTATATTATTTTCATAAACCTTCAAAAACTGTTGCTTGCGGACACGATTTAAAATAGAAGCGGAAAGGCATTTCAACTCTGTTTTTTTTTTGTTTCAAAGCGGTCTTGTTCAACCAGTGAGAGTTTTATGTCGGTCTCTTTATGCATTTGTTCACATAAGACACTTTACTGCGCAAAATTTTCGGAAAGTGTCGTTTGCGCATGTATGTGTGTTGCGAATCATCGTCAATAAATTGCATATTCACACAATTTAGCACCCTATCTCTTTATCCCTACCTCTTCCACGCTTTGCTTGCGATGAAATATTTAAAGCAACAACAAAAACATAACGCAACAACAACAAAAAAGTCACTGTGCGCTTCCACTTGGCTCGTTTTGATCAGTTGCTGATGCTCAGTTACTGAGAGTCGAATGAAAGTGTTCCCATGAAGCCATTATCGTAAGACAGCTTCGTGTGTTTCTGTCATCGAGAAGCACGAAAAAGAAAATTTGAAAAAAAAGTGTTCTGTTGAGCTAAGCATATTTTGCGAGCTTTGCTTTCATGCAAATTCTGACTATTTCTATAAATAATGCTTAAGGTATTTTGGTGTACTCTTTGATCTTGTCCCATTTCTTGTTGATTATTTCTATTGCTAGGTCCGCTGGCACGCTAGGAAACAAGGATGTCACGTCGAACGATACCAAGCATACGTCATCATAAATCGATGCGTTGTTGATTTTAATTTTAAAATGTTTGACGTCCTTTACATTGTAGTTGGATTCTGTGGTTAAGTTATTTAATATCTTAGTCATATATATTTGCTGAGGTTGTAAGAGGGAGAGTTATTAGAGGAGCATATTGGTCTGAGTGGGGTGTCCTTTTTGTGGATTTTAGGAAATGCATAGATCCTGGGTGTCAATGCTTTTGTAATCATCGGTCTTGCCCTCTCGAGTTTTTTTATTACGTATAACTTATCCACTAGTTCTTTGTTTTTAGATTAAAGCGTTGATGTGGGATCCTTCCTTAAAACTCTATATGTCGTCCAGTCACTTAAGATATTTTTCATTTTGTTGTCATATTCGGTTTTATCTATTACAACTATACAACTATACAAAGGTCACTAGCAAATAAATTATATGGAAAATAACTAGTCTTGTATTATTGAATGTAATTTTTGTCAAATAACAATCGCCTTGACGAGGTAAAAACCAAGTGATGAAAACCAACACTGATAAAAAAAAATCAGGTTTTCCGTACTTGAATTGATCCATAGAGGTATCAAACTTATGGTGTGTACGAAGTTTCTTAAATCAAGTACAAATTCTTGGTTCAAGAACGGAGTTGAAATTCTTAAATTTAGTCCTCTTCAAACTTTACTGAGCATGATTTAAAAAAGGATTGATTTGAGCACGAAACTACAAAGAGCGCAAATGTGCAGCACACAGCCGTGCGAACGTGAATTGCTTATGTTCAGGTGAAGAAAAATACACACTAGTGTGAACAATTCAATGTTTTTTTACTTGTGCATTTTGTTAGTAAATGTGTCGCACATTATGTGTGCAATTTGTACTCTGGTACTTACAGGATTTGTAAAAATGTTCTTTGGTGGAGAGAACTGTTTTTGAAAAAACCGCAGATGCCAACGGTGCTGAGAAGTGTCAGCGTCTTAACTACATCGGCTAACAGTCACACGACACAAGGAGTCAAGCGAATCGCACGCCATTGCTGTATCCATTTACTATCGGTGGGAAGAAATTAGAGCAGATAAGAGAATAAATTTGATTTCGCTCACAGAATTGTTCTTAGAATTGGATTTTTATACAATATTTACTTGAAGCATTTTGTACTTATTCTAAGTATTTCAGGGCCTGGTTTATAAGCCGATCACGTTTTGTACTTGATTTAAAAAAATTTAATAATACGAATCGTACTTACAAATTTTAAGTACACCTTCGGATAGAAACTAGAATTTCAAACCTATATTTAGAATGCCTTTTTTACTGTGTACATGCGACTCTTAAAACTTCTGATATTAATTTTGTAAAGAAAGAATTATAGATTTCGTTTCTTTTATTGGGATTGATTGTAATCTGTAATTCAGCTTTCATCAAGTTGCAAGTGGTAGATACTTTCAATTAAGTAGAGAAACGAAGATTTAATATTCTTCACACTTGCCCTTTTTGTTTAGCAACGCGGGTGTTCAGTTTTTATATTTTCGAATGGTAGTTTAGATTTAACAATTTTTAATACTTATAATAAAATTTATGGAAATCAGTGACGTGTTTTTGACGGTTGTAGATGGGATAGAGGGTTGTGATCAAGCATTCAATACAAAAACTCGTCGAATCACAACCAATGATTTTCTCATTCATTGTCGGCGCTATTATAAAAACTAGTGTTTGCCTTGTGATTGAAATTTAACCATTATAGCGACAATACAAAACAGTTCAGTACCATTTGATAATGTTGAGAACGTTAAGTACGACCAGCATATTGGACTCAACATAAGGTTGGCCCGTGTAAGCACTTCGTCAACGTTCTCGCCAACAGGCTCGAAGAAATATTGTTTCCTATTCTTTTAAAATTTAACCAACAACTCTATGAAGCCACGGTCTCAACTGATGCACGACAACATGTTGGCAAGTCCGTCTGTTGCTTATTTCTATGGCGTCACTTTCCTTCACTTTGTGATGAAATAGAAAGAAGTTACTATGATTTCAACGAAGTCAACGAAGTCAACGGAAAAACCACTTGACGATTTAAAGGAGTTGCTGGCATGTTTAAGGCAGACGGTACAAACAATATATGTGCAAGGGCAACAGCAAAGACAGGAGCGTACGGCAACGGCAGGGCACGCAAACGAAGGTGGACTAACTCTAGACAGTAAACTTCTATGGAAAATGCACGTAGAGGACACTATATGAAAATGCACCAAGGCTATACTTGTGTGCAGAAAGTTGGAAGGAAAATCATCCAAAAACCATGCTCTGGCTGTATAACATGGTAGTAAAACCGATGCTACTATATGGTATAGTTGCTTGGGAAGAAAGGGCGAAACAAGTTACAGTCACGAGGGAACTAAACTACCTACAAAGACATGTCACTGGCGCAGTGCGCACATACCCAACCACTGCGTTGGAAGCAATTCTAGATCTAACACCACTGCATCTAGAAATTGATTATAAAATAAGGAATCAGTCCTGAGACTGTTAGTTGAAGGAAACAAAGGTACCTCAATTTACTGTCAGAAACGTCTCTCTACATGGACACAAGGAGTAACACTATTGTCTATGCCAAGAGACGGGATGACAAGGAGGAATGTCTTCAATCGGAACTTCATCATCAAATGGTCCGATAAAAAGACTTGGACGTCGGAAAAGTCATATGCGTTAAAACCACATACGATCAAGTGGTATAAGGATGGATCTTTGACGACAGAAGGAACTGGTCTAGGAGTCGTCGGCCCTAGATTAAACCACTAGGAAAATATACCAGTAAATTTCAAGCTGAACTGTGCGCTATAATTAGATGTGCACAGTATAATTTGGATAGAGGCTGTATAAATTGTGAGATTAAGCTGAAACACCGTCAATTCCAAACTAGTGCATCATGCACTTATATTATTGGGAACACTCGGCAAATACAATAAAGTTTACTTACTGTGGGTACCAGGACACAATAATATAATTGGAAATGAGCTAGCCGATAGGCTTGCCAATAAAGTAGTGGCAACGCCAATGGTAGGACCAGAGCCACTAGAAGACATACTACGCTGGAACTAATCCGCAATGAAACAAATAGAGCAAAGAAGCAGCACTGGGCCATGAGCCAAGGACTAAGGCAAGCTAAAATATTTCTAGGGAGTTTCGACCCGCGCAGAGTGAAAGCAATGCTTCAACTAGGTAGAAACCAGTTGAGAACTTTGACAGGAATACTAACAGGACACTGTCGACTGAGGAAACACCTGTGTGTGATGGGTGTAAATGATTCCCCAGAATGCAGATCTTCTGATCATAAAGAAGAGACTTCTCTTCATATAGAGCAATGTGAAGCAATAGTCAGAAGTAGACTTCGAATATTGGGCAGTTACTTTGTCGCTGTAGAACAACTGAGGAAGTTAGATCCTAGGACAATACTAAGGTTTATTCAACAAGTTGGACAAGAGCAGGACATCTAAGTAAGAAGGACAAAACAATAGATCTCTCTAAATCGCGGTTTTAAAATGTCCTATTATAATAATAATAATAATAATAATAGAAAGCAGCTAAGTTCATGCGTATCGTTTGACAGGAACAAAAAATGACACACGTTTTAATAACAGCAGTTTTGGTAATTATGTCGTAAAAACATAATGAAACAAAGAGCAAATATTAAATTTTGCTTCAAACAATTTTCTGAGACCTACGAATTGGTAAAAAAAAAATTGAGATAATGTTTGATGATGTGAGTCTTACTCAAGTTTAAACGTGGTTTACACTTTTTAAAAACGGTCGTGATGATGTAAATGATGATCCAAGACATGGACGAGCCGAAGCTTCTAATCGTGCTGAGTTAGTGGAAAAACTAAATGAAATAATCGCTATCGATGCAAATTTCACTTTGAAAATGCTAGCAGAAGAATTAAATTAATCTTACTGTACAATCTTCAAAGTATTAACTAAAGATTTGGGTAAAAGAAAGGTGTGTGCACGTTTTGTTCCACATCAGTTAGATGATGATCAACAAATCGCTCGTTTATTTTTGATATAAAAACAAATTTGTCTCATCGACCACCCTCCGTATTCGCCTGATCTATCATCGTGCGATTATTTTCTCTTCCCAAAAATGAAAAATGCAATGAAAGGAGCTTTTTGCGATGACATTCCAGCCATACAAGCAGCCGTGACACAGATGCTAATGAGCATCCTGAAAAGCGAGCTTAAAAAGTCTATGGATTAATTGGTTGAGCGTTCCAAACTTATTATTGAGTTAAATTCACATTCACAAATAAAAGCTTTTTTTTTTATTGAAATTTATCTTTTTCATTTATTTACTACAATTTCATGCATTCATACTATGCGCCGGTGGAAATTGATTATGATGTATGATTTTTCTCATAACACTTCTAATGCCTTCGCAGGCAACAGAAATTAAGCCAAATTAAGTCCAAATAATAGCGCAAAATTAGCGCACAATAATAGCCATACACTCCCGCGGGCACAAATTTTCGGAGTGAACTGGAGTGGGTCGCAGCTGTAATTGATATTTTGTAGTTTTCAGAGCACACAGTTGAAAAAAAAAAAAAAACACTCCTGCCGAGATTTGCATGAGACAAGTGTCAACGATGAAGCGCGAAGCACCCTTATGCGTGAACTACCCTTTTGCTGGGTGAAGTCGACGAGTATAAACCGAAATATTCGCCATTGCCCCAGACGACGCCGCATAACAATAACCACTTGTTAATTTGTTTGACAAATATTTGCCCACCCGACCGACCGACCGACCAACCGCCTGCGCTTGTCGGTATATAGTGTTCTTGATTTTTCATGAAATTAGTGGGGTGGACTGGATTGTGTTGAGATCTTATCCAGCATTAACGCTAATCATGACAATTTGGCCATTTGATGTTGTTTTGTGGGTGGTTGAACTAATGCGATTGATGAAAAGCCACTTGTTTGTAACAAATCTGTAAATTTTACGCTTAATTTAAGACAAATTGTTATTATAAATGTGCGTATCTACTATTATTTTACCCCGGTGGCAATGAATTTTTGACTTTTTTGAGGTTATGTAAGTGTGTGTTGTATATGAAGTGATTTATACGAAAGTGACTGATTATATGCTTATTTAAAGTAGAAGATGGCTGGGGTTGTTGATTTTTCGAATTCAAAAAGGGACAGATAGATAGATGGAAGGATTGATTGATACAACAGATAGATGGATGAATGAATAATTTGCTCGATAATATTTTTCGTAGTAGGCCTTGATTGCGTCCAAATTTTGGTTTAGGCACAGGGCGTATTATAAAATTATAACAAATATTTCGAAAAAATTACTAACTGAAAAAAAAAACAACAAAAAAAAAACGGTTGCGAATTAAAATGCCCTGGAGGGCCAAGGGTATACTAAGTTTGTGCAAATGTATATAACAGGCAGAATAACATGCAGACATCATAAAGTATTTACCTATATTCCTAATTCGCGAAACTTCAAATTTGGATATTTAGATTCTCCTATTCCCTCTTCAGATGACTAGTACGAAATGAACATGCCAACCCCACTTAATGGGTAGTTTCCATACAAACCTGGCTCCATCCATTTAAATTTTTTTTTTTGTATGTTTTTAGTTTTGTTGTTAATTACACTATAAACAACGGTTTTTGTGTATCTTGCGTAAATCGTAATAAAACATTGTACACCGCACCATACAAACTTGTACTCAATTTTTAAGTTTTCGTATGAAATTTGTTTGTTTTTGTTCTTAATTAGGCATCAATTGCCAAATATTTCGTATTTTACTCTGTCTTATTTTTATGTGTGAAAAAAAATGTATTGTTTTTTTATAGTAAAAAAGCAACAATACATTGGAGTATGAAATGCGGCAGGGTATTTCAAAGTCGGTAACACACTACTGCATAATTCTTTCTATTTTAAAATGTGATTTGTCGTTGGGAAGGTCATTTAAATATCTTTCAAACGATTTATTATTGTAGATGATGTTGCACCTTCAAAAAATATGGGTCATAATGAAAATTGAGACAAAATGTTCGTGCTCATATATCAAGTGATACTACATTGAGATATTGCGCAAATTGTCATATACACGGTATGATCTAAAAATAACCAAACTTTTTAGTTATAAAATAAAACAAGCATGGTACAGGGTGTCTCAAAAGAAAGTTAATATTTGATTTGCTGATTGCGTGAACGCAACTATTCCGATGGGCGCGGGGGGTATGTCAATTGGTAGCCTAGCTTTTGGGAATTAAGTCGCTATGGAGCGTTTCTCGGGAGCGGCGGACCTTGCGTAGTGCTTACGTGAGTTTTACAAAAACGGTAATTCAGCGACGTAGCGCGTAGAAAATTCTGCAATATTCGACATGTTCGTCATTTAAATGATGCGCCAAGCCTTCGATTCATTGGAAAATGGATCGAGAAGTTTGAAGAGACCGGTTCAACGCTGAAAAAATCAAAATCCCGAGGTCCAAGGTCTTCGAGAACGTTCGAAAACGTAGACAGTGTTACTCAGACTGTTCGTGACAACCCGGATCTTTCGTGCATAGATCATCATGATCATCACCGTGAACGCAACTGTTTACATTTGGACAATATCATTTTTAAGAAATAAATTCCCAAAGTGTTTTTCTGCGTAAATGCGCTGGAAGCGAGCTATTTCATTTTTTACAAATGTGATATTGACATCATTGTGAATATTCTCATTTCGAATATACCAGGGGGGCACCAGTTATAGTTCTAAGAATTTTCGATTGGGCTCTTTGTATAATTTCCACATTACTTTTACTCGCGTTGGCCCACAGCTGGCAGCCGTATGTCCATATTGGTTTTATTGCTGTGTTATATAGTAAGACCTTGTTATATAGACTTATTGGTGAGCGAGAATTTATGAGCCAGTGTAAGGAACTAGTTTTGATTTTGATTTTCATTTGGGTTTTTTTTTTGCTTCAATATGCCTACGATGAGTGAGCCGTCTTTCTAGATGTATTCCGAGGTGAACAACATCATTTGGCTGTGGAACCACTACGTGCATAGATCATCATGATCATCACCGTGAACGCAACTGTTTACATTTGGACAATATCATTTTTAAGAAATAAATTCCCAAAGTGTTTTTCTGCGTAAATGCGCTGGAAGCGAGCTATTTCATTTTTTACAAATGTGATATTGACATCATTGTGAATATTCTCATTTCGAATATACCAGGGGGGCACCAGTTATAGTTCTAAGAATTTTCGATTGGGCTCTTTGTATAATTTCCACATTACTTTTATTCGCGTTGGCCCACAGCTGGCAGCCGTATGTCCATATTGGTTTTATTGCTGTGTTATATAGTAAGATCTTGTAATCTAGACTTAGTGGTGAGCGAGAATTTATGAGCCAGTGTAAGGAACTAGTTTTGATTTTGATTTTCATTTGGGTTTTTTTTTTGCTTCAATATGCCTACGATGAGTGAGCCGTCTTTCTAGATGTATTCCGAGGTGAACAACATCATTTGGCTGTGGAACCACTACGTTAATCAAATTTAACGGAGGGCAAGTACTTCTATTAAGTATAAATGTTACTTGCTTGCATTCTTGCTCATTCACTTTTATGCGCCAATTGGCCAACCACTGCTCAAGGAGAGAAATATAATCTACAAGGCATCTTGTTTTCTGTACAGGGCATCGAGATCTGCTTAAAATTGCAGTGTCATCGGCGAACGTTGAAAGTGTGAGTCTGCTATCAGTTGGTATATCCGACGTGTACAGGACAAATATTGTTGTTCCGAGAACGCTGCCTTGTGGTACGCCAGCATTTATTTTTAATGCTTGTGTGATAAAATTATTTTGCCGTACTGCGAATACCATATTGCTGATATAGGACTCGAGTACTTTATATGTTTTTTGAGATAGCAGCAGTTTTATTTTGTACTTTAGTCCCTCGAGCCATACGCGGTCAAACGCTTGAGCAACATCAATGAAAATTGAAGAGCAGTATTCACGGTGTTCAAACGCAGTCCGAATCCTCAATAGTGCCGTGGTTTGCAGGGAACCCAAATTGATGTGGAGGAATAGCTTCGCTAATGTGTTGTTTGATTCGAGAGAGAAAAATCTTTTCGACGAGTTTAGATAGGCAAGAAAGTAAACTTATGGGTCTGTACGATGCCGCTTGAGTTTTATCTTTTCATGGTTTCGGTATCATTACAATAATCGACTTCTTCCATTGAGTTGGAAAGTGATCATATTTGAGTATACCATTGAAAAGTACTGAAATATACATTACTGCTGGAGTAGGGAGTACAATGATCATTTTAGGAGTAATTAGGTCATGACCTGCAGCCTTTTTTGGGTTGAGTTGCTTTTTTATAACTTTATAACTTTATAACTTTCTTAACTTCATCAACATCAACTCTTAAAGTTTCAATTTGATTTGGAGTAGGGAGTGGGAGCGAAGCACAAAGCGACTTGTTGGCGGATTTGGCTGGAACACATTTTTAAGATGTGCTGCAAAAGCTTTAGTCTTTTCTTCGTCAGTACGAGCCCATTTGCCTACAGTATCTCTAATGGGTGAGGCTACGACAGTGGGTAGGTGTATATTTGAATGAGCCCTCCATAATGGATACTTTGTGGTGGTGGATGGAGTAAGATGTTCAATGTATCGCTTTAGTGCAAGCTTTTCTTCATTTTTCAGTGCTTTGCTAAGCTTCCGCGTTGGATCCCGCAGGGGATCTTAGACATTGCCATTCTCTACGTAGTCGGCGTTTTTCCACTACTAGCTGCTCTATTTGGGTGTTACTTGCAACATAGTTCATGGAAGAAGGCGTACTTCTTAGTGGTGTTGAGTGAGTGTTGAGCTGGAGCCACAAGTATTGAGTTTAGGACACTGACAGAATTCTCAATGTCCATTTCATTCTTCAGTGAATGTGTCGCACATTGTGCGTGCTATTTGTACTCTGATTGTTAATGCCCAAACATACTCGTAGAAGAGGCGCATGCTAAGCAGCATAAGAGTACATTAATTGCGATTATTCAAGTACATCGTACTTTTGTGCATTGAGGTTATGTAATGAGATACACTTGAGGTTAGGCCATTCTTTGTTTTTTTTTTTTTTCAGTTCGAACTCAAGTGGCGTAC
The DNA here is from genome assembly GCA_035044765.1 of Leucophenga montana. Lineage (NCBI taxonomy): Eukaryota > Metazoa > Arthropoda > Insecta > Diptera > Drosophilidae > Leucophenga > Leucophenga montana. The sequence continues at coordinate 219,453 of JAWNNQ010001550.1, forward strand.
AGTACATCTTAACACTATTTTAATTGAATGGCGCATTTCAAAAAGCATTCGTGTTTTCTTTTTACTAATGAGTTAACATGTTTTGGCATGTTTTCTATACACACATATAATCTTTTACAAAACTTTCAAAGGCGCTTTTTCCCCTTTTCGTCTGTTTTCATGGTGCAGCCACTTTTTGTGCCACATTAAAAAAGCGCATTGGCATCTGAAATGTTTTTGATAAAAAGTGTCCTCGTACAAGTTATTCGTACTCGTAAAAGTATGTACTTATTTTCTTATTGTATACTTTTGCGCGCTAGTCACATTTCTTTTTTACACATTTGCAAATATCTGCTCATTATATTTATGTGTAGATACATTTTTTTTCTCCTGCACTTATGTATCTTTATGGAAACTAACTTCTACCTTTACGTTAACATATTACAAATTGTCGCCAGCACGTTTTATACTATTTTTACTTGTATTTTTGTTTTTTCGTGTGACTATCTATCCATTTTTTTCTCTTGCTTGAACCAATGTGGCTTGAAAAAGTGCAAAAAAAAAAAAAAAGATTAAGCAGCAGTTCTTGAATAGCAAACACAGACTTGCACAAAATAGTAGAAACGTTAACAAATTACTACTACGAGTATTAATGGCCATAATTAGCAGTGTAAATGGTATTGTAAACTTTCTTCTTATGAGACCTACTTGAATTACATAAGCTTTACAAGCGATTCAAGAGTGCTGTGTGAAGTTGGCACAATTATTTTTAATGTCATTTGTCCAACGTTAGTTCAGGTTTGTCCAAGGTTGAACTTCGTTTGCAAAAGCAACAACATTTAATAAAGCAGAAAATAAGTTTTGAAATATTAATTAGTTTTTGTGAATTCAGCACACTGAAGTGTGAAATTTTAATTTTTGCAAGTACAATTGATTTGTCCAACGTTAGTCTAGGTTTGTCCAAGCATAAACTTCGTTTACCCAGCCTCCGAAATACGAAACAAAAACAAATTTTGTCGTTGCATATTATCTAAATTGTTGAACAACTTTTCACAGTGTTTTTTTGTTTTAATTAGTTGATGTGCGCAAACAAAGAAAAAGTTGACTAATCCAGGGGAGGAACTACAAAAATAAAATTATTCACATCATAATTTTTCTCCTATCTAAGCTGGTCATCGAGTTAAAACAAAAATAGTACATAAGTAACTGAACTCACCGAAAGTTTAATAGAATGTTACCAGTAAAAGCAAGAACGAAGAGCAACTATTGAAATTATGATCTTTCTTTCTTTTTATAGAGATCGTGCAAAGACCGCGTTTTGAAGTCGCTCTTGTCTAATTACTGCTATTATTATTATTTAATTTTTTTTTAGTGCTAATAATGTATTAGTTTGGACAACTTTTTTGAATGTCCTACATTGCGGATTTGGGAAATTTTTATACCATTCACATAGTATAGTGTGAAATGGTATTATCAGTTTGTCTGAAAGTTTGTAACGCATTAAAGGAGCCATCGTAGACCCCATAAAGTATATATATTCTTGATCAGCTCGACGAGACGAATCGATCTAGCCATGTCCGTCTGTATGTTGTTGCGCATTTTTTGGGGACTATTTTTTATGCTATCCAGTTGAAATTTTGCACGTACACTTCTTTTTCTTCCAGTTTAATAGAGTGTCAAGATTGACCCGCCACGCCCACTTTTTGGGGTAGCCCCCATACAAACTCATCGCCCACTTTTGACTTTTTGCATGAAAAACTTTTTTATTGTAGTCAATATCAACTTAATAATTGATATAGTAACTTCTAGTGGTCGGATGGTTGACATATACATTAATGGGTGGGTATACTTCTTTTTATTCCAGTTTAATAGAGTGTCAAGATTGACCCGCCACGCCCAATATTTGGGGTAGCCCCCATACAAACTTACTGCCCACTTTTGACTTTTTTTATGAAAACTTTTTTATTAAAGTCAATATTCGGTTGAAATGCAATGTGGTGCCTTTTTATGGTCAGCCGATTTACATAAATAGACTAAAGGTTGTGGCCCGCCCACTTTTTAGGGTAGCGCCCATACAAACCTACTGCCCACTTTTGACTTTTTGTATGAAAACTTCATTATTAAAGACAATATTGGGTTGAAATGCGAAATTGTGTCATTTTATAGACAGCCGCTTAACATATACAGACTAATGGGCGTGGCCCGACCACTTGTTGGGGTAACCCCCATACAAACCCACCGTGCAATTTAGTGTTTTTTATGAATAAATTCTTTCTTTAAATCAATACTAGCTTGAAATTTGATTTGGTGGATTTTAGTGGACAACCGCTTCATATACATATACAAATGGGCGTGTCCCGCCCACTTTTTGAGGTAGTCCCATATAAACCCACAGCGCACTTTTATGCATTTGTATGGAAAACGTTAATGTTAACTTGAAATTCGATATAGCGGCATCTTACACATCAACTACATCGCTTCATGCACATATACTAGTGGGCGTGTACCGCCCACTTTTTGGGGTATCCCCTATTTTATGTTTTACAATACTATTTAAAATTTCGTTTGAATGGTATTAGAGCTTCGATTCAACCGAAGTTAACGTTTTTTCTTGTTTTTTTTTTTTTTTTTTTTTTGAAATGAATGTCAATTTTTAAAACAAAGCATTTTCATCCGAATGTGTTTGTCAACAAACCAAATTGTCGAATTTGTGGCTCAGAAAATTCGCACGTTATCCATGCGGGCGAATTATCGCCGTTTGGGGCTTTGTAAAATTTCAACCACAAAAAATTCATGATCTCAAACCGAGATCCAACGCGTCATCTTTGTCAAACTGTCATCGAAAATTTCATGAAAAAGCAATGGTATGTGTTCGGCGCTGTGCAGATCATTTGCCCGATATTTTATTCCACGCACAATATTTTATAATTGCTAGTGTTTCTTTTAATATACCCAACACTGTAGATAGACGGAGAGATTTATGTATAGAGCATCTTAGCTTGATTTACATTGTCACACCTCACCTCACCTATGTACTCTTGCCTTTTCTTTTCGTTTCTTTTCTTCGTTGTAAAGCGCTTGACAACTGCGGATACGTGATGTGAAATATGAATGTTAACAAAAGCAACAACTACTACTTCACACACGGCACACACATGTGTATGTGTATACACACCCACGCACAAAGTTCCTCAATGCTCTATTAAAAAATAATATTAAGAATATTTTATGTCTATTTTTGTCCTTTTTTGCATAATAAATATCTTCTGCAGCTCTCTTACTTGCACACTGCTCATTTATATTGTCGGTTTTTTTTGCTTGTTGTTGTTGTTGTTGCTGTTGCATATTCATTTTAATTATGCAAGCACATGAAAAAATTAACACACACACACACACACAGGTATACATACATGTATTCAGAGCCACACTTACAGCTGAGCGTTGTTTTTATACCATTCACATAGTATAGTGTGAAATGGTATTATCAGTTTGTCTGAAAGTTTGTAACGCATTAAGGAAGGCATCGTAGACCCCTTCAAAGTATATATATTCTTGATCAGCTCGACGAGACGAGTCGATCTAGCCATGTCCGTCTGTCCGTCTGTTTGTCTGTCTGTCCATCTGTATGTTGTTGCACATTTTTTGGGAACCAATTTTTATGCTATCCAGTTGAAATTTTGCACATACACTTCTTTTTATTGCAGTTTAATAGAGTATCAAGATTGACTTGTAACGCCCACCATAGTCACCATACAAACCCACAAACCCACCGCCCAGTTTTGACTTTTTGTATGAAAAACTTTTTTATTCAAGTTGATATCAACTTAATAATTAAAATAGTTACTTTAAGTGAACGGATTCTTGACATATACATTAAAGGTTGGAGCCCGTCCACTATTTCGGATAGCTCCCATACAAACCTACTTTTTACTTTTTGTATGAAAACTCCTTTTTTAAAGTCAATATTTGGTTGAAATGCAATTTGGTGCCTTTTTGTGGTCAGCCGCTTAACATACATAGACTAACGGGCGTGGCCCGGCCATTTTTTGGGGTATCCCCCATACAAACATACTGCCCACTTTTGACTTTTTGTATAAAACACTTCTTTATTTAAGTCAATATCAGATTGATATGCGATGCGGTGCCTTTTTATAGACAGCCTTAACATACGTAGACTAATGGGCGTATCCAGCCCTTTTTTTGTGGTAGCCCCCATACAAACCCACAGTGCCATTTTGTGTTTTTTTATGAAAAAAATCTTCATTTAAATCAATATTAGCTTGAAATTTGATTTATTGGATTTTAGTGGACAGCTGCTTCATATACACATACATATACATCTACAAATGGGCGTGTCCCACCCACTTTTTGAGGTAGTCCCATATAAACCCACAGCGCACTTTTATGCATTTGTATGGAAAACGTTAATGTTAACTTGAAATTCGATATAGCGGCATCTTACACATCAACTACATCGCTTCATACACATATACTAGTGGGCGTGTACTGCCCATTTTTTGGGGTAGCACCTATTTAAACCCCCACTTTTATGTTTTACAATACTATTTAAAATTTCGTGTGAATGGTATCAGAGCTTCGGTTCAACGGAAGTTAACGCTTTACCTTGTTTTTTTTTTTTTTTTTCAAATTGGGACTGTGCATTTTATCTTTTAATTATGAATATTTTTCTAATAATTATATTCACCCGACAACAGCAACCTAAGAATTTATTTCATAATAAATATTTGCATGCGCTTTTTCAATAGAAATTGACGTTCTTTTTTTCAATAAGGCGTTACCCAACTGGAGCGTGGCCGCATTCAAATCTAATTGGATTTTGAATAAAAAAAATATATCAAGTAGTATGTGAGAGTGTACGTGTGGGAGTATATGTAACGGGAATAAAATTTGTGGATGTATGAGTTAGAAGAAACGTCCAGTCTTATATCAGATCGTTTAACATTTGTATAAGTATTTTATAGACAATACTTTAAATTTTGAGATATCGGTAGAAACTTAAAATATAACAATTAAGAGCTATAGTTGAGGTGCTCGACTATAACCGTATTACTAGTATACTCTGTACTATTATGCCTTGATTTGCCTTATAACTTTTGTTTTCTGCAAACTATACATATTATAATGTACAGTCATGGATATAATTATTTTGGTAAACCATGGTTTTGACTATCTTATGCTTATGTTTTGTTGAACTGTGTAAGATAACGGTACATTTTATTTAATCTAAAGACAAAGTGCATATCAACAACAACATGCATGCAAAATTTGTAGTCTATGACTTATGAAATCTCGTTCTTCTGATAAAAATGTAAGGAAATAGTGATTTTTGATTAGACACAAATGATTTGGACAAATGAAAATACTGAAAAAAAAGCACGGCATTATTGTAACATTTAAACATTAATTTTGGAAAACATTAATAAAATTATATTTTATTTAATAGAAAATAAACCAAACCTGGCTTCAATAGTCACTTGAAGCCGCCGTGGTACTGAATCCATCAATGATTGGAGATATTCAGTCGGAATCGCATTTCAAATGGAAGTCACTTCGGAAATGGTTTCTTATCTGGTTAATGGCAAACATAACTTTCGTTTTCCGTATTACTATGTCACACCTACTTTTAGTGGTTGTCCCCATACAAGTCCACAATCCACTTTTGGGTTTTTATATGAAAACTCATTTATTAAAATTAATAGTTATATGAAATTTGATATTCTGGTTTCATGTGGATAGATACTTCATATATACATACGTATATCAGCAGCAGTACCTTGCCTACTTTAAGAGAAAGTCCCATACAATAGACCCACCCACTTTAAGGATATTAGGATTTAGAAAATATTTTTCTTTTATTCCATGGTATGATTATAGTATAACTACTATACGATTTGATATGGCTTCACCAATATTAACATTTTTTCTTGTTAATTATGAAAAAATTAGAGGATTTCTACTATTTTGTATTACCTATGTACCACCTCTTCTCTTCTTCATCGTCTTACACTTTTTAGATCCAAGGGCAGTAATAGAATTTTCAAATGGTATTTAAAAACATAAATATGTGTATTAGGTTTATATAGGAGCTACTCCAAAAAGTCAGCGACACACATTTGTGTGTGAAGCGCCCATCCGTAACAAAAAACCATATCGAATGACAAACTGACTTTAATTTGGCCGCTCACAAGAGAATCTCCAAATAACTTTCCACTTCTACAAACGAACTCATTCCAAGGGGAACTTGACAAATACTCAGTGTTGAAAAATACTCATCCTAGTTAGATTTTTACTGCAATTCGATATCTGTTCGACCATCATGAAAAATATTGAACTGTCTTCCAGAATAAAAAACATTAGAAAGCATTAATCAAAGATTAAAACTATTTCGACCAGCTTTACTTGCTGGTCAGTATTTGTAATAATAGAAAAATATTTAGTTCTTAATTCTCAATTATATAAAAATGTATATAAAGGGTGTTTTTTAATAGACGTGTGGTTTTCAAGAAGATATAAAACGTATATAATTTAATGTTGTGGCCAAGAATTTAGCTTTATTATAAAAGTAAGGGTTTGCCATTATGTTTTTTGAAAATGATTTCGGACAAGTGGGCGCCGCGGCTAGCTCGAATAAATTCCAACTGAGAAGCCCAATTTTCGACCACTTTTTGCAGCAATTGGGGCCGTATGTCAGCAATAACGCGCCGAAGATTCTCTTCCAAAGCGTCAATCGTCTCGGGCTTATCTGCGTAGACAAGCGACTTCACATAACCCCACAAAAAATAGTCCAGCGGTGTTAAAACGCACGATCTTGGAGGCCACGCCACAGGCCCACGACGCGAGATAATGCGCTCACCAAAAGTTTCCTTCAATAAATTGATTGTTTCTTTGGCATGTAGCGCATGTAGCGCCGTCTTGTTGGAACCAAAGGTCGTCCACATCAACATTTTCCAATTAAAACACGAAAAAGTCATTAATCATGGCTCTATAGCGTTCCCCATTGACTGTAACATTATGGCCGGCTTCATTTTTGAAGAAATGTGGACCAATGATTCCCTCTGCCCATAGAGCACACCAAACAGTGACTTTTGTGAGGATGTAACGGCGTCTCAACAATGGCTTCTGGATTATCATTACTCCAAATGCGACAATTTTGTTTATTAACGTACCCATCCAACAAAAAGTGAGCTTCATCGCTGAACAAAATTTTCTTGTGAAAATCGGTGGCCATCTCCCTTTGGTAATAAATTTGCACGATTTGCAAACGTTGTTCCGGAGTAAGTCTATTCATTATGAAATGGCAAACCAAACTGAACATAAATCAAGTGACTGCTGCCAAAAAAACAGCTGCCGAAAACAGTGTTGCCAGATTGAAAACCACACGTCTAAAAAAAACACCCATTAGTATTGCTAGCTGAACATGACGGAAGAACCACAGAAAAGACATTAATGGTGCTCAGAAATAGTTATAAAAAAAATTGCTTCATCTTCAGGAAACGCTTAACAATTTCTATAAAATGAATTATTAATGACCAAGAATATAACGTTGTTGAAATTATATTACAGAAATAATTGGTCAAACAGAAACTTTATTTGAAATATACCAACAAATGATTATACAGGGTGTCTCAAAAGAAAGTTCACATTTAAAAAATCGATAAAAGAAAATGAAGTAGTTTATTGAAAAAATGTTTATTACATATTAAAATACACACTTTGGGAATTTATTTCTTAAAAATGATATTGTCCAAATGTAAACCGTTGCGTTAACGGCATTCATTTAATCGAGCTCTAAAATTTCCTATGACGGCTCGGCGGGTATTCTCCGTGATGGCTGCCATTTCGTGTCGGATATTTCCTTTTAATTGTGCCAGGGAAGTCGGTTTGTTGCCGTAAACTTTAGATTTGACGTAACCCCACAGGAAAAAGTCCATAGGGGTTAAATCGGGATTTCGTGGAGGCCAATTTATGTCACCTCTCCTGGAGATCAATTTGCCAGGAAAAATTTCATCCTGAGGCTTTAATTCTTGCACCAACTGAATTTTGTAGGGGTGCCGCTTTAAATCTTTGTGTAAAATGCGGAACAATTATGATCTATGCACGTTTAAAACAACAGCACGCTTCCGAATCGAAAGGTCCAGGTTGTCACGAACAGACTGAGTAGCACTGTCTACGTTTTCGAACTTTCTCGAAGACCTTGGACGCCCGGATTTTGATTTTTCCAGCGTTGAACCGGTCTCTTCAAACTTCTCGACCCATTTTCCAATGAGTCGAGGGCTTGGCGCATCATTTAAATGACAAACATGTCGAATACTGCAGAATTTGCTACGCGCTACAGTCGCTGAATTATCGTTTTTGTAAAACTCATGTACGCACAACGCACGGTCCGCTTCCGAGAAACGCTCCATAGCGACTAAATTCCCAAAAGCTAGGCTACCGATTGACATACCCCCGCGCCCCACGGAATAGTTGCGTTCACGCAATCAGCAAATCAAATGTGAACTTTTTTTGAGACACGCAGTATATACTTAACATCGGTGTTATTCGCTTGAATCTCAAATTTAAGTGAGAATTTTTAGACATATTTCTTATATTGATACACTTATACTTGAACACATTGTACATATATGGTTTAAATAAATAATTGTAGGAATACCAATTCTGAAAACTGAAACAAAGAAAACTTCATAAGACAAGTTGTACTCCTATTAAATGCAATTATATTTATAATGCCCTGCTTGATCACTCCTCATTACATTTTTTGTTTGTTTTTTTATTTTTTACTAAAATTTACTTATTAGCAATATGACTGCAAACAATATATACAGGGTGAGCCAACGTAACATTTTAATTTTGACATATGTATTCAAAACTGGTTATGATAGCCTTCGACGTGTCAGTTTATGAGAAAAATTTCCAATGGAGCAGTACACGCCTCCTGAACGCTGATATCGAACAGCTTTAGTCTTTCGATTGATACAAAAAAAAAAAAAAACAGAAAAATGGTTTTAATTCGTCTAAATTGACAGACTTTATCGTGTGAGGCTTTTTGAAGTCCAACGTTTAGGTAAAAAAACCGCACGGACCTTGGCAGAGTTCGAGACTATTAGTTGTTATACAGACCGAAACACTTCAAAAGAAAATGTCGAAAAACGACACTCCGTACTAGAGGTATATACGAATCAAAATATAATTCCGACATTCAAAAATGTCGTTAAACACTGAATGGAAGCTAATCCAAAAAGTATGCGTGGCTCGCCAATATGGGTACTTTATACGACTACCATAGAAGAAAATCTATGTGACCGGTTTTAGTTGGATATCTTAAAAATTTATTCCAAATACAAAAGGAAACAACATCCAGAGAGACGCACAGACAAACATAACCGGATTGACTCTTCTCGTCAAGCTGATCAAGAATATATATACTTTGAAGGGGTCTACGATGCCTTCTTAAATGCGATACAAACTGTCAGACAAACTAATAATATCATTTCACACTATGCGTGAATGCTAAAAATTGATTGCGCTTATAATTCGCAACTAGTTTTTACATATTTTGAGCTCGATTCAAATGCAACGTTAGACCCAGTAACGTCGATAACACTTACTTACTGCCGGACGCATGATAAACATAAGAACAAGCAGCCTACCTATGAATGTCCGTTTTGAGATTTACAAATTGACTTAAGACATATCAAGACCTAGCCGGTAGGCATGCAAACAGAACTCTTTAACAATTGTTGCCACAAATCACAAAAAAAAAAAAAAAAAACTGTAAGAAATTATCAGAACAGGAAACGACTTTACTTTAGTACTAATTGGTCTTTAGAGCTGCGAGAAGAACTACCATTTTAAGCTAACCTAGCACCGCGAATTGAAATTCACATCCATTTTCGTAAAGTTTACTATCACTTTTAGTTCAATTTTGTATACTGTTTTCGATGCAAGAAGATAAATGTTGCACAGGTCTTTAATGAACGTTAAATGAGCCGGTTAATCACTATTATGTTCTCATTCGATAGTCAAAATTTCGGGCTGCTAAATGTGTAGCTGACAAAAACAGCTCAAAGTGTGTCAACAATGCGTTAAAACAAGCTATAAATATGACGATAAAATCAATTCAATAAGCAGTTGACAAACGTTCGTTAAATAACTTTCGTTAATCAGAAACCGAGCATCGTCTTGTGCTTACCGGTATATTAAAAGCTAACCGGATATTGTGAAAAAGAATTTGTGTATTATACGACAGAATCTTCAACCGACGACCATAGCTTTCGTCTATGGCGCAGATCCGCACTGAACTTTAGATGAAAAAAATACAATTTATCAAAATTTTAATTGGTCTAAGAAACTGTTAACCCTTTTTTAAAAAAAAAAAATAGAATACTTGTAAATGACAAGAAGATCAACGTTTACTTTAATGGCTTTCGAAATTTAGCTTTTCGATTGAGTTGGTACAGAACTGCGATGTGCAGTGAAGCGAGCTAAAAGGAGTCCTTAATTGTCTATGTTTCTCAAATCACTTTTAAGTCTATTTACCGTTATTTTGAATTTTCAAGAAAGTGGAAGGGAGACAGAGACAGAGACAGATACAGAGAGAGAGAGAGAGAGAGAGAGAGAGAGAGAGAGATAAGAATGGACCAAAATGGCAGTTCAAGCAAAACAATTTAAAACACAAATCAAGAACAATTTATATATGAGAGTTTCAACTAGAAAAAAGCCCCACGTATAATTGAGAAAGGGAAAGGACGGGCAGTACTTTCAGGCTGGCGTCATTCGGATTGTTATGCCTGGCGGCGCAAATACAATTTGCAACATTTTTCCAAACGGATAATGACAAACGAACAACATTTTAATACGCAGTAAAGCCAACAACCACAACAACCACAACAATCAGAACAACCACAACAACGTGCACAGTTCTACACCAGCATCAAAGCTTTAGAATGGGACCGTCATTTCAAGTGGAAGTTTGAGGATGAGAATTTTGTTAACGGAGAAATTATGGTTTGGTAGCGTTTTTATGTGGTCATAGCACATGGCGTTGATTAAACACAGAAAAACAGGCGAAATGAAACAGACAGAGCGAGAGAGAGAGAGAGAGAGAGAGAGAGAGAGATAGCGTATTCGTATTCGTATTAATTGAAGTTGTATTGGTTACACATAATTCATGTATAATTGTATGTATGTATATATATAGGTACATAAATATAAGTACATAGCCGTATATAAAAACCATGAACAAAATGAAGTATTGTACTAAATGCTAAAAGGTTTAAACTGTAGAGACATTTAAATGTGCTACACACTATCAAAATTCGAGTTGGCTTTCTAGTATAGGGCCATTATTTATAAAATGTTACCATCTAAAAAGTTACAAAATTAAAACTTACATATGTATATATGTCTTAAGGTCAGGGTAACTAAATAGTAGCACACTAACAAAACGCTCATATAAATAAAGCATTGCAGTGTCACACTAACTGCAAATTTTTGTGTGCTACTGTTACTCAATTTTTTCACGATCAATTCTTATTCGCACGTTTGTTTGCTGATATTTCTCCTGTGCTACATACATATTTGTGTTCTTTTTATGTTTTGCACATGACTGCGCCATTTGTTCTGCATATTTTTCAATATGGCACACACACACCTGAGTGTTCGGGTTGAGAAATGGTTTCAAAATGCACACGATACGATTATTGTGTTCGGTTTGAGTTTCGTATATCTTCATATGATAACAAGAGCGTTGTGTGTGACTGGAATGATTGATTTATTGGTTCTTTTCTGTTGGTTATGATATTTAAAATGCAACATTTTTCTTGATCAGCTCGTCGAGATGAGACCAGTCGATCTACCCATGTCCGTATGTCTATCCATCCATCCATCCGTCTGTCCCCTGTCTGTGTGAATTAGTTCCTCACTTTTAAATATATCCAGCTGAAATTGCGTATAAAGACACTCTATATTATTAGGCTGAACATAAATCACATTGACCATGCCACGCCCACTTTTTTGGGGTAGCCCCTATAAATAAATCCACCGCCAACTTTTCGATTTTTATATAAAAAACCGTTCTATTACAGTTCATATCAAATTGAAATACAATATGGAGTATATTATTATATGAAAGCTTCACATATAATAATGACCCACTTACAAAGTCACCGCCCATTTTTCGGTTTTTGTATGAATAAATTAATTTGTCAAAATCAAATTGAAATTCGATATTTTATCTTCTTTTGTATGGAAGCTACACTAATTGGCATGTCCTGCCAACTTTTAGTAGCTGTCTCCATAAAGACCAACCGCCCACTTTGCTATTTTAATAGCTAGCCACCTTAAAAATGGAATGATAACGTCAAATTTTCACCAGAAAAGACTTGGATTAGATACTTGTGAAGATTATTGAAGCTACTAGTTCTCCCGAAGTTAACGGTTTCTCTTGTTTTGTACCAATTTATAAACATATTTTTAATGTAGTCAATATCAACTTAAAAACAAAAAAGATGTCACCACTTCTTACGAGCGGAATTTTTACATTAATATATGTAAATGGGTGTGATCTACCTACTTTTGTGGTAGCCCCATATAAACCACCCGACCAATTTTGCGTTTTTGTATGTGTCTTATGGACAGATACTTCCAATGATTATCAACAGGCGGTTCTATATGGGTATAGTAGGATAAACAAATTTGAGATGTCTTATGTGACACATAAGACATCGCCATTTATTTGCCGTTAGATGCCGCATCGACTGTCATCTTGCGCTATAAGTTGCGCCGTCCAGTTATTTTTTAATTAAAATTTTAAACGGTTTTGGCAGGGTATTTCAAAGTCACATACATGCAATCACGAATACAATATTCGTACTTTATATTATTGTATTTGTGCTACTTGGTGGTTGTTCGGAATGTTTGCGATAATGTTGTTGTGGCTTGTTATTTTTGCTTTTTGCTCTTTGCAATGTTTTCCTGGCAATATGGCAAGTTTATCAAGCGGAAGTCGAGTACACACAGAGTACCCCTCGCAATGCATTGTGTCCATTTTCACTAATGATCTCATAAGTAAAATGTCATTTGTCAGGTTAAAACAACAACAACTAGAATAGCTTTTATAGCAACGTGGAAATATGAAAAGATTCTTCGCAGGATATATGTACGTATATATAAGGTCTATAACAAAACTATATAACTAGATCTAAGCTATTTACTGTTTAGCTTAAATGTAGGCATAGAAAGTAAGTGGATAAGGTAAGGTGTGATAGGCAACATGTACTTTATATTTATGCTCTCTTCTGGAAAATTCTATGCATTGAATTTTTGTTGGGAAAACATTTTTATTACAGTGAATATCAATTTGAAATTTGATATCGTGGCTTTCTATGGACGAATGCTTCACAAAAATATGTAGGGAAGTGTCCTGCCAACTTTTACGAGTAGCCCCATACAAACTCATCGTCCATTATCGGGTTTTTGTATGAAAAACCTTTTTAATTAAAACAATATTAATTTGAAATTCGATATGATGGCTTCATTTGGATAGAAGATTCACATATAGTATGTATAATAATTGATATCTTCAGCCTAGCTCTCATATAACATAGCTCTCATATAAACCCACAGCCCACTTTTCGAATTTTGCATGAAAAACTATTTTATTACAGTCAATATCAACTTGAATTTTGATATGGTGACTTTTGTTGGTCAAAAGCATTACATAGTTATTGGAAGGCGTGTTATGCCCACTCTAAGAGATAGCTCCCATAAATAACAACAATCTTAAAAGTGAAATGAAGGCAGCAAATTATCACTAGAGCATTAAAAGACTTGAAAGTAATTTGTTAGATGATTATGAAGAGTTTTTAAGTAATATGATGAGTTGTCTGAAAGTTTGTAACGTAAATCTTATAAAGTCAATATATATCTTGATCTGTTCGAAGAGACGAGTCGGTCTAGACCAGGGAATAAAACCAAAATGTACTTCGGTCTTGGTTCGCGTTTCGTTACGTATCGAAACATGTTTTTCGGTATAAGCGTAAAATTTTAAAATGTTGTGAGCTGTACAAAAACACGTTTCCTTTCATTGTTGCCAGCCGTCGATTCGATTCTGGAGAATATATCCAGAATTGAAAGAGTATTGCAATAAAAGCAAAGATGCACTAAAGTTTCTCAATGATTTTTTCAACAATGATCTGTCCAAATTATGGTTTTTGTTTCTCCGTGATCAAGTAAGAATGAGTTCAGTTTTTTTTTATATTTTTTTCGCATCACAACCATTTCACAATATGTTTCGGTATTAAGCAGACATTGGTTTTGAATCAAGCAGTGTTGTGATAATGGATGGTGACAATGTTTCTGCGATGGAAGTTGGCATTACTTTGGGCGATTTGATTTGTATGCTGTCCAAAATTAAATTGAGAATTTATTTGAAAACAATATCGACACAACAAAGATCAAGGTTTTAATTCTATGGTACATATTTCATTACTTTAAATGAAAAATCGAATAAAAAAAAATTTAAATTTTTATTCAAATTTCATCTGAAAAGATGAACTGAACAATTCGATATGGTCAAGTCGTTTCATTGGGCTAATCTCCAAGACGTATCACAATTGGAAAACATCGAAAATACATTCAAAACTTTGTTTGATAGGAGCGCCTTCACTGATAACGATTGCAACGAAGTTTATATTGTTATTGCTAAAAAAAATTCAGAAATGGAAACGAGACAAAACACTATTTGATATGCGTTGGGTGGAGTGTTTCAAACATTTTGCAATATACTCCAATATATCTGTTGCTTACCCAGCCAGTACATCTGCTTCAGTCGAACGAGTATTCTTGACCATCAACTGAATTTGGACAAATGTTAAAAAAATACAACTTCAAATAAGTACCTTGAATAGTTTCATATTCGTGAAATGTAACATAAAGCTATGCAATTTTTGACTTGCTTCAAAAAACGCCAGAAATAGTAAAAAAGATTGCTGGTAGCGATAAATATCAACAACCCCTAAATAATACGAATGAAGAATTGCAATTAGATAAAGAAGAAACAGGTCCAAGCTATCGATAATTTTTATTTTAAAGAATTTTAACTCAGTTATCTATGATTCTATTTGTTTCTTTATATACAAAAAGAAGTAAACTACATCTATTTTTATACCATTCACATAGTATAGTGTGAAATGGTATTATCAGTTTGTCTGAAAGTTTGTAACGCATTAAAGGAGCCATCGTAGACGCCATAAAGTATATATATTCATGATCATTATTAGAAAAGCAATCTGAACTTAAAAACATCCATTTAAATATGATCATGTTACTAGTTAACAAACTATGCAAGTAGATTGTATGTATGCATTGGAATATGGAATGTCAATGGGCTTTCCAATCACTTTAATAAAATATCATTTTTTATAAAGTCGAATGATATTGACATTATGTTAATATCCGGGATAAATTATAACAGCAGATCATACTTCAAAATCAATGGGTATGAAAATTTAACCCGACAGACAAAGCTCATGGTGGCGCTGCGATAATTGTTAACAGTGGGTTACAATATGAAATAATAGACAAAATTACAGAAAACTCAAAACAAGCTGCCAGTATCAAGATCAAGAAATGCATGCACACGGATTTGATGGCTACAGTGGTGGAATTTCCACCGAGAATTAAAGTTAAAGAAGCTTAATTTAAAAGGTTTTTTCAACAGCTTGGACCAAAATTCATTACTGGAGATGATTACAATGCTAAACATCAATCTTTGCCTTTTGAATTACTAAGTAATCCAAAAGGCAAGGAATTATATAAATGTGTCACAAATAACAAGCTGTCGACATTATCCACGGGAAAGCGCATATACTGGCCAACCGAAAACCGGAAAGTTTTCGATGTAATGGACTTCATTGTTTACTCTGTACGGATACCACAACAACATCTCCACATTGTCGAAAGTTTTGATATGAGCTCCGACGATTCGTAATTCTTTGTGACATATAGCACGATAGTGAAAAGTTTAATTAAACCATATTGAGTGAGTCATTACTTCTAAAATAAATGTAGCAGATTTTAAGAATTGGTTAGATGAAGCAGTTAGGTTGGACACATCTTTAAAAACTGGAGCAGAGATTCATTTTGTTGTTGAAACTCTCATTTTTATTCACCCCAACAGCAGACAGTCTGCTACAACAGACTTAATTATTTCTTCCTGTTATTGTTAGGCGACAAATAAAAAATAAAAGTAAACTCAAAGAAATGGCAGGAAAGCCATAGGCCAGCAGACAAACGACTGTTCAAAAAAAGTACCTTGAAAACTTAAGAAAAGGCTGTTCGATTTAAGAAATGTATCCACTGCAGAATATCTACAAAATCTGGTTCCATTTTCAACAAACTATCACTATAGTATTTTGGAAGGCGGCTAATTATCTGAAGCGTCCAATCTAAAGGAATGTAATGATTAAAGACAACAATTCAGTCTGGTGCAGATCGGGTAAGGACCAAGTTAAAGCATTCGCAAATCACTAGCTTTTTGAATTCTAGCCTAACGAAATTAGCGACAGAATCACAGAAATAAAATTCAAGCTGAAGTAGTGCTCATCAATCGTAATAAATCACCCGGCTTCGACAAAGCAACTGATAGCGTCACGATTAAATATCTTCCTCCTAACATCTAATCATTTTATCACTCGCGTTTTTGCTACGTATTGTGGGTATTATGGGGGTGGTATCCAAAATTGTTCATCTACCTTTTATAGTCTCCGAGATCTCGTTTGGCAAACATACAGACGAACGGACGGACATGGGGTTTGCCATGTCTCCTTCTACGAGTTACATACAATGGCACAAACTTAATGCACCCTTTTACACTATGGGATATAGTAGATATTTAGCTTGCTTGATTTTACACTAAATCACTTCGATATTTACATGAATTAGCCATGATATCAAAGTTCAAGTTAATGTGACTAAATTATAATACTCTTCCCACCTGAACCGATTCTTTAATACTCGTCACACTTGTCCTTTTAGCTCGGCAAGACTGTCGTTTTACTTCAGTTTTAAATGGTATAAATTATCGGGCTTTTTAAGAGATTCGAGATCAATGAAATCGCATTTTACTCTGGTACAAATTAGTTGCTATGGCATGTAAAAATAGGAGCCCGTAAAATAGTCTCGGGCTGTGATCATATGCCCAATGGCATGAAATGCAACCATTATTATCTGTATCAGTTGGCGGTCGTTCTCAATTCTGTTATTCCTAAAAGTCCACGCACAACACCTGAAACAATGCACAGCGGCGTACGAGGGCTGTTATTTATATTTCGGGAACTGGCAGCACAAATGTCAAAAGCTAAAATCTGGCAACACCATAATAAAGTTTGACATTTTTTTGGCATAAAAGTACTCACAAAGTTTTTATGTACAATTGCTATTTGTTTTGTTTACAGTGAGTTAAGAAAAGCCATTTGACCAAAAAATGGAAATTTCAAGAGAAGGTTTTCGTTGGATTATTTTTCACAACTTTCGACTTGGATTATCTCAACAAGAATGTGTCAATGAACTCAGTTCTTTGTACGGCGATAAAGCACCATCAAAAACCACAGTATATCGCTGGTATAGTGAATTCAATTGTGGTCGTAGTTCGGTCGCCGACGAATTCCGTGAAGGTCGTCCAAAATCGGTTGTTGTGCCCAAAAACATCGATGCATTGCGTGAACTGATAATGCAAGATCGTCATGTGACATATCGTGAGATAGAGGCATCCTTGCACATTAGTTCCACTTCAATACATTCGATTTTGCATGAACACTTTGCTGTAAAAAAATTTGCTCTCGTTGGATACCCCATAATTTATCAATCGCTCAAAAAAGGCTCGCGTCGATTGGTGTAAGGAAATGATTAAAAATTCGACCGTGGTGCTTTAAAAGACGTGTATAAAATCGTGACAGGTGACGAATTGTGGATATTTGCTTATGAGCCGGAAACAAAACAGCAATCGACCGTCGTGTGGGTATTCCAAGACGAGCCAAATTCAACAAAAGTTGTTCGTGTAAGAAGCACAGCAAAGCAAATGATCGCCTGTTACTTCGGTCGAATGGGTCATGTGGTCACTGTTCCGCTTGAGCAACGTAGGACGGTCAATTGTGAGTGGTACACGACCATTTGTTTGCCGGAAGTCTTCGGAGACTTCTGTTCCCGAGACTTCTTCTTGTTCAAAGGGAAATTGCGTGGTCAACGGTTTACGAGCGCCGAAGAAGCAGTTGAAGCGTTCAAAAACCATGTTTTGGAGGTGTCTCAAGAGGAATGGAAAAACTGCTATGACAAATGGTTTGAACGAATGCAAAAGTGTATTGATCATCAAGGAGAATATTTTGAAAAACAATAAAGCCATTTTCATTTAAAAATGTTTGTTATTATTTGCTATTCTCGAAATATAAATACTATCCCTCGTATTAGAAATCCTTAAGTCTATTAAAGCTTTTAGAAAAATAAAAACTTTCACCTATGTTGTTTTACGGTATTATTACGGGTTCACTGAATACGTAAAACATGCTAATTTTTTGTCATTTGTGCCTAGATAACACGGTAGATTTATTATTCTCGATTTATGATTTTATTTAAACCAAGGACCAAACTGAACGGCAAACCTGATTGAGATAAAGGATATATCGTAAAAGAGGCATTCAACTAGTTTCAATTGAATGAAAAAAGAAACTGTGGTACAGCAAATTTTTGACAATTTGAAGCCAAAAAATCCGTTGAAAGACATACAAAATGTTGCTATTTCCATTTGGTGTTGAATTTTTTTTTTTTTTTTTTTTGTTTTAAATCCTTACAAAGTTTGCCTTATTACTGTATATACTTATTATCTCTTTCAATACCTTCAATTAAAAAGCTTTTCATGTACTTAGATAACAGCAAAAAATTGTTCTATGCAATGAACTTCAAAACTATTTTGTGTCTTCTATTCATACAGTCGAACATGAAACGGTTGCATTCTGAACGGTTGCAGACTGAATGTAGTTGAATTGAAAAACCTATTAATGCAACAAGAAGAGTAGAATTTATATAAAGAGAGAACAACTTTGCTT
This sequence comes from Leucophenga montana, assembly GCA_035044765.1. Taxonomy (NCBI): domain Eukaryota; kingdom Metazoa; phylum Arthropoda; class Insecta; order Diptera; family Drosophilidae; genus Leucophenga; species Leucophenga montana. The sequence continues at coordinate 238,553 of JAWNNQ010001550.1, forward strand.
TTGTGTAATGTTTCATTTACAAAGTATTCGATGGCAACAAAGTTAATGCAATTAATAGCTCATTAAATAAATACAAATGCAAGGATATCATTGCGCGCTTCTCTACTCTCATCTCGTCTGAATTACTTCACAAATTTATCCTTATGTATATTTGCAATCGACCTTATCGTCGTCAAAGCGAGTGGCAGTGGGAATGTAGGGCTCGGCTCCTTTTTGTTGTTGCTATTCATACTGCATAAAATACCAATTAAAAAATCCATTCGGAATTGAATGCATTGCAAATGAACCAAAATAAATAATACGCATACGCTCCGTTTTGCTAAAAATAAAAAAGTAACTTAAATTATGTTAAATAGAATGAAATGGTATGAATTTTAAGCAAGAGTGTAGCGCACATCATTAGAAAAATACAAACGATAAAATGTATAACAAAATTGGTGAGCTGTTTGCAACTACTCTATGGAGAATGCTCTGAATTTTCGAAGGAACTTGTCTATGCGACACCAACTGAACAATTGCAATGATAATACTTTACATGGAAAGGGAGATGGACTAACTGCATATGTATGTGATTCTTCGATACGGATAGTCGATACGGAAGTCGAGCGTTAAGATTTTCTCTTGACGACCCTGTTGATTGAACACAATTTAAGAATTCAAGATGAAACTTTATCAAATAAGAACTGTTTTTCGGTCAAGGCCGCACGTAGGAAAGCGCACCATTCGGTGTAGTTTAGTGCACGCCGGCGCCAGTCGCTGGCAATCCGGAGCTTCTTCAGGTCATCATAAACCTGATCTTGCCATCTTCAGCTCGGACGCCCTCTCTGACGCCGTTCACCAATCAAGTTCAGTTTTCCGTCGTAAACCTTTAGTGCTGCAGCTTCGGGGTTCATCCGGATGGACTATGTCAACCTCATCATACAGCTCATACAGCTCATACAGCTCGTGGTTCATACGGGCCTTTCTCTCGAACACTCCTAAAGACGCTGTATCCGTTGATGTCAGTGTCCATGCTTCTGCGCCATTCAGCAGGACCGGGATTATCAATGTCTTATAGATTTTTATCTTCGTAGTTCGAGAGAGGGCTCTACTTCTAATTTGCTTGCTGAGGCCAAAGCAGCGGCGATTAGCAAGCGTGATTCTTCGTCTAATCTCTCGGCTAACATTGTTGTCGCTGGTAATTTCTGTTCCCAGATAGACGAAGTTATCTACTACATTGAAGTTGAAATTCTCCATATTCACAGACCGTCCAAGACGCGCTAATGGTCTGCTGAGTGAACACCAAGTACTTTTCGAAAATGCAAACCATTTCGAATCGTTGAAGACAATGGCTAACAGAATTTCGTGCACTTTTTAGACACTCAGTATACACTTCCCAGAAAACCCAGAGAACTGCGCAAAGTATTGATTGAAAGGCAATACAGCTTAAGTCAAGAAGTACGACCAACACGATGAATTAGCGCATGTAAATTGTTTCAACGTTTATTGCTTACAAACGGCGCAATTTCTAGTGTGCTTTTCAGTACTTCAAAGGCACCTCAGCCACTTATATTGGAGGATAGAGAAGTATTAAAATAATAACTGAACTTATTTATCTCATTACTACTGCTACTTCTCAGGTATCAGGGAGTAAATTTGTCACGATTTCGTACGGTCTTTATCAACGCTTAAATGCCATGGAACCTAATATGAAAACTTTGGATGCCTCAGAGATGTGTACATATAAGATTGAACGCCTAAATTATCGACGTTTTCCTTATGAGAGCCGAAAAGTGCCAAACTAACAAAACTATTGGATGCTCCATTCCAAGAAAGCAAATATTCGAAGCAGCAACAATGCGGATAAGGCAGCAAAATTGCTAGAAACTTAATTTGTCGGTACATATAAGATATTTACCACTTTGTTTGGAGGCAAATTGTACTGCTTTGAGTAACGACATTGCAAGTAGCCCTGTGCTGATGATATTGTTATTGAGTACTACTGCGCATGATGTACTGTCCTCTGTTTTTGAACTGTCTGTAAAAATCTTTGAAGAGTTAACCAAAGTTTTCATGGTAAGCCATGGACGTTGTCGTCCAAATGATGGTACTGATGGAGGCTTTAATAAATTAAGTCTGGTGCATTTGAAAATAGCTGAGGGATATTTGGGAGTTCATTTTCTCCTTTGAAAGCTTGCAGCTATTTGAAATAACTGCTTGTTTTTGCCGAACATTATTTTGTGTGTCAACCGATGAGTGCTGTAATCTACTCTCTGCTGTAGTGAATGGAAGGAAGATTCAGCAAGTTGGTTGTTGATTGGTGTAGCACGGAAAGCTCGTAGACTACGGCGTATTGCGGCATGATACGGAGCTTCAATCGATTTCAAAGTTGATTTGCCACAGCACTCATAGATCGGCAGTAAACTTCCTAGTTTATACAAATTGTTTGCAGAAACATACTGAACGATGATGTCTCATGACAGCTACTTAGAGAGGATAGTACCAGTGCATCTCTTCGATGGAAATTTTTTCAATTCTATTAACGATACTCGGTATGGATTCTTTGAATGCTGTATGTGCGGTATGCACAATTAGTAAAATGAGCGTCCGATTCTTTCGCCATTGAGACATTAGAGCTACAGATCTATCACCATAATAATTTAAATCATTCGAATTTAGCTGTCCTTTACTGAGATGCGCATAAGTAAAGCATATTAAAGCTTCGGTTTAACCAAAGATCTTCTTTTCTCTTCGTGTTTCTTTCTTTTTCACAAAATAGTAGAAATTCATTAAATTAAAATGCACACAGTGCAGAGTTTTCATAGACAATTTCATGGCAGCAAAGTCAGTGAAACTTTTATTTTGTTGAGAAAAGTGCGCTTTTATCTCTCTCTCTCTCTCTCTCAATTTTATTTATTTATTTATTTATTTTTTTTTTATGCAACTACCTCAAGTATCTTTTAATTAGCGTTACATTTGCTCGTAATATAGTCTCTTTCCCTAGAAGTTATTTTTCTAATATTCTGTTCAGCATTGCTTTCTCTCTCTCTCTCTCTCTCTCTCTCTCTCTCTCTCTCTCTCTCTCTCTCTCTCTCTCTCTCTCTCTCTCTCATCTCTATCTCTTCTGTCCAACTTTTCCGCGTATTTTTTTCAGTTTTTTTTTTTTTTTCATACTCAACGTTTCCATTTTGCCCTTCGTTGTATGTCAGGATGAGTAGTGGGTGGTTGGACAAAGAGCTGCTGTTGGAGCTAGGAATGAGTTTCATACATATTGGAAAGAGAGAAGGAGAAGAGCCGAAATAAAAACCACAAGAAATAACCCAAAAAATACTTGTTAGGCATTTCCGTTTCCGTTCCGGACATCGTCGCCTCTTTTACCATATTTGGCTTCGTTTTCCATAGCGAACTAAATATGCATGAAAATGTATCTCAACTCGAAACGAATGGCTCCAACATTCTAAAGAATGGGTAAATGAAGCGAGGGCAGATGGATTTTGCAATCAAATACATACGGACATAAACACTAACACCGTGGTTTAAACAGATAGGCAATCAGTGAACAGTTGTGCTGCTTTCTCACTCTCACTCTCTATCGCTATCTGTATCTGTCTCATGTGTCCAAATTCACTTGGCTCAGAGTTTCAACAATATTCTATTAATTCTCAAATGCATTCAAAGGACATTCTAGGGATTTGGGATTACAATAAATTTTAAGTTTATTTAACAAGCTATACAAATACACTTATGTTAGTATGAATAACAGTATTAAAGTCAGTTGGGACCATGGTATCCAGCTTTGGTGAGCATCCAGCAATTCAAAGCTTGAAACACTGCAAGATTTCAGTTGCAGTATTTTGAGAATGTTTATAAATTCGCTTAGTATCGTTTAATATTTGTGTGTGTGTGCGATATATTGCATGTAAAGCCTATGTTTGTTTTATTCGCAGTGTGAGTGATGATTGTTTAAGCCTTTTACGCCCAAAATATTCAACCGATTTTGTTACAATATACAGAGTCCGGCCTCATAATTTCCTTTTTTGAAATGCGCGCCATTCAGGCAGTAGCGATCGTAGCGCGGTGGGAGCAAACCCAATCGACAGACGTGATTCTAAAGTTTTATTTTCTTCTTTGTCAGTCGGCACCATGCGTTGGAACAGTGAGGAGCGTGGAGAAATTATTTTTTCCACGGCTTGACATTTGGTAGCAGCAGGATGGAGCAACGGTTCACACTTCAAGAGCAACGTTTCATGTTTAGAGGGAATATTTCCCGTAACGCCTTATCCCAATAAGGCGATAAGGGCGATTGTTTTTGTGGGGGGTTTTTTTTTTAAATAACAATCCCCGCTGATATGTTGGTAAGGGTCATGATGAAAGTCGGAAATCGGTTTCTTCAGTGCATGGACAATGGGGGCCTCACCTGTTATGATTGTCAAAACTATATAAAAAAAGAAACAACTTCGGTTGAACCGAAGCTTTAATACGATTCACATGAAATTTTAAATAATATTGTAAAACATAAACGTGGGAATTTAAATTGGGGCTACCCTAATGCATGAAGAGACCATCTATAAGATGCCAACATATCGAATTTCAAATTGGTGCCCAAAAAATGCGCAACATTCAGACAGACATGTCTAGATCGACTCGTCTCGTCATGCTGATCAGGTATATATATACTTTATGGGGTCTACGATGCCTCCTTTAATGTGTTACAAACTGATACCATTTCGCATTATGAGTGAATGGTATAAACAAAGTCGCCGCATATGGGCTGATGAGCAATCCGAAGAGATTCTCAAACTACCGTTACATCTTCATAAATGCACTGTTTGGTGTGGTTTATGTGCTGGTGGAATCATCGGACCGATGATTCTTTAAAAATGAGGCCGGACAGAACATGACCGTCAATGCCAAGCGCTACCGCACCATGATAACGACCTTTTTGTTACCTACAATTGAAGCCCGTGTTGTCGGCAACATTTGGTTTCACTGTTCATACAGAGCGTTAAGAAACCATTTTGGTGAGCACCTAAATTCTCGTTTCGGTCCTGTCAACTGGCCGCCTAGAACGTGTTTATAGATCTAGGTGACCAGTTGATTTTGTTCTTTGGGGTTATATAAAGTCAAAAGCCAACATTAGTCGCGTAATTCGCGAGATATCGGTAGCAATGCTGGGAAGAGTGATCGAAAATTAGTCCTTCCGAATGGACCACCTACAGCATAGTCGAGTTAAAAATTTGAATGAAATTATCTTTAAAATGTAAAAGTGGTCGTGGCATATAACGATGTATACTCTATTAACTTGGGTCTAAAAAATAGATCCGCAAAAAATGCGCAACAACTAACAGACAGACGGACATGTTTGCATTTTGCGATTAAACGTCTTCTACGCTTTAATTTGTAATCATTTTTCTATTAATACTAGTATGAATGTATTGTATATTATTGTACATATTATTGCGTTTATGCATTTGATATTGCTATTTTACCGCACGCCAATCGCAAGAACAACAACTGCAAACAGAGAGACAGTCACCAAAATAATAGCAAAGCGCATTCAAAGTCAAATACGTAAACTACTATATCTTTTGAGCTTGCAGCGGATTATCAACTTGTAACTGGTTGCTCGCATGCCATATGTGTACGGTTGTATTGTATACGGTTGTACGTTGTGTGAGTGACGATTGTTTAAGACTTTTGTTAAAAAAAAAAAAAAATATTCAATCGATTTTAATAAAAATAATGGATGATGCACATCTGTAAATGAATACCTTTTAATTGGTTAGTTTTTGTCAAAATCGGGGTTACAGCTGTTTCAAAAAGGTACTTTCCAATTAACATATGGATTTTGTATTATAGTTACACTAGAGAACGAAATGTACCTTATTGTAATGCACTTAGTTACATTTTATACGGTAAGTTTAGTTTGAATTTTCTAAAAAAATTTTGCAGACAATTTTGGTCTACGAAAAGTCGATTGTGGATGACAGGGCCGTAAACTTAATTTTTTTTTTTTTGTTATTCGAAAATTGTTTATATTGTATATTCTTAACTTTTAAATTGTATATGTTCGTCTTTTTACTATTACTCATCGGAATTTTCTGTGTGCTTATTTCAATCATATTATGAGCAAAATCGAAAAATATTTCTTATAATCTTTGATAATTAGTAATATAAATATGGAGAATAGCAATAGAGATCAGTCAGTTTCATAAATTGTGTTTCGTATCAGTCAGTATTTTTACATCCAATATAAAAAGTTGAACATTTTTATTGAATATCAGTAAATATGGCTGCATTAGCAATGGATCTAGGAATCCTATAGCCGCACACCAGTTACTGCTTTGCCACAGTGACAAAGAAAGCAACTCAGTTGAAAAGGGCAGTGGATGAACATTAATTCTACATATACCATTAAACCAGTAGGTAAAAAGTTGGTTTAAAGAAGATTCCTTAGCATACTTCACTTGAATAATCCAAGCAGACATTTATTCATTCCATAGAGAGATGTGCCTAATTCAACCTAATTAATGGGTACAAGAACCAAAACATCGCAATATTTTCTTCCAGTCAAACAGCTTTCAGATTATTTAAATCAAATTTGACTAATTCTAAGATGTTGCCTAGATAAATTTATCATACTAGAAAGAATGAAACAAGAAAAAATGTTAACTTCGGTTGAAGCGAAGCTCTAATACCAATCACACGATATTTCAAATAGTATTGTAAAACATAAAAGTGGCGGCGTATATACGCCCACTAGTAGATGTGTATGAAGCGATGTAGTATATGTGTAAGATGTCGCCATATATTGATATTTGCCATACGAATGCATACAAGTAAGCTGTGGGTTTATATGGGACTACATCAAATGTCGTATATGAAGCAGTTGTCCACTAAAATCCAAGCTAATATTGATTTAAATGAAAAATGTTTTCATAAAAAACACAAAATTGCACGGTGGGTTTGTATGGAGGCTACCCCAAAAAGTGGGCGGACCATGCCCATTAGTCTGTGTATGTTAAGCGGCTGGCCCTTAAAACGATACCACATTGGTCCCACCCATTATATGTCAAGCAATCGTCTACTTTAAGTTACTATATCAATTATTAAGTTGATATTGACTACAATAAAAAAGTTTTTCATACAAATAGTCAAAAGTGGGCGGTGGGTTTGTATGGGGCTACCCCAAAAAGTGGGCATGGCAGGTAATCTTTATACACTACTAAACTGCAATAAAAGTGTATGTGCAAAATTTCAACAGAGTAGCATAAAAATCGGTCCCCAAAAAATGTGCAACAACGTACAGACAGACAGACGGACGTGGCTAGATCAACTCGTCTCGTCGAGCTGATGAAGAATATATATACTTTATGAGGACTACAATTCCATCCTTTAATGCTTTCCAAACTCAAAGACAAACTGATAATACCATTTCACACTATGTGTGAACGGTACAATATAAAAATATGGCATTTATCTATGTATTGGATACGTGGATACACATGGGTATTCCGACAAATCTATACCCACATAGAACAGTACAGAGAAGGGCAGTCATTATTACTAATATTATTATTAATGTGGGACATAATTTTCAAACTGCGACCTAGAAAGATCTATTGTTTTGTCCTTCTTACTTGGATGTCCTGCTCTAGTCTTTAGTATTATCCTATGATCTAAGTTTTTCAGTTGTTCCTCGGCGACAACGTGGCTGCCCAGTATTTGAAATGTACTTCTGACTATTGCTTCACATTCTGCAACGATATAATGAGGAGTATCTTCCTTATCGCAAAATCTGCATTTAGGGGAATTATATACACCCATCACACTATACACTGTCAATGTTTTCAAATGGTCTGATCTCGCTCTGTTCGGGTCGAAACCCACTAGGAATATTTTTGCTTGCCTTAGTGCTTGGCTCTAACTCAGTGCTGCTTATTTGCACTATTTGTTTAATTTCGGATAAGTTAAAGTCTAGCGTTTTTCCCCACCATTGGCGTTGCCACTCCTTTCTTGACAAGCATATTATTTCCTACCATATTACTATGTCCTGGCACCCACAGCAAGTATACTTTGTTGTGTTCGCCGAGTTTTTCCAATATTATTAGTGATTTGTGCACTAGTTTGAACTTGACGTAGTTTGAGCTTAGTCTTTTGAACACCGCCGGACTGTCTGATAGAATAGCAATCTCACAGTTGCGCTAGCCTCTATCTAAATTACACTGTGCACATCTAATTATAGCGCAAAGTTTCTGTCCAAGGACTCCCAGTAGTTTAATCTGGGCCTACAACTCCTACACCAGTGTTTGCTAACGAATACTTCATATACTTAAAAAACAGGTAACAAAGAGTTTGTCCTTTTGCATTTCCGTCAGAAAAACAGATTTTAGTATTTCATGTTGATTTGAGAACACTGCGTTTTGTTTCTTTGACATTAGCAGTAATAACAACAACATACAGACAGACATACGGACGGACGGACATAGCTAGATCGACTCATCTCGTCGAGCTGATTAAGAATATATATAAACTACGATGCCACCTTTTATTTGTTACAAACTTTCAGACCAACTGATAATACCATTTCACACTATGTGTGAATAGTATAAAAATTTCGGACGGGACCCACGGTATAATTTGAAAATCTTGTGACTGGCGGGATCGGGAAAGAATATTTTTGTTTTCGGGACGGGCTGTATACTGTAGCCACAACCCCCAGGCCTGTGCCATTGTCCGTCAGGGATCCATCCTTTTAGCACTTAATGGTATGTGTCTTTAAGACATAGGCTCATTCCGACAACCAGGTTTCCTTATCGGACTATTTAATGTTGAAGCTCTGATCAAATGAATTCCTTTATGTCGTTTCGTCTCTTGGCATAGACATTAGGGATGCCCCTTCGTCCAGCTAGAGCAGGGGTTCCCAACCTTTTCTTAGTCAGGGACCACTTTTAAAACATTCTTGTTAGCAGGGACCACTGTATAGGTGTAATAAAAATAAACTGTAATAATCAAACTGAAACTTTAATTCTCAAAACTCAATAGGAACTTACACAAAAAGAAAAGATGCACTCAAAATCTGGTTGGGAACCAGTGAGCTAGAGAAACGTTTCTGACAAATTTCTAGCTTTGTTTTCATCAAAGAGTAGTCTTAGGAGTGTTTTCATTGTTTTAAATTCGATTTTTAGATGCAGATGTGTCAGATCTAGAATTTCTTCTAACGCTGCGGTGGGACGTGTTCGCATTGCACTTGTGGTGCGTATACACGCTAGTCTTTGTACTGAGTAGAGCGCCTCAGTGACCGTGACTTGGTTCGCTCTCTCTCCCCACGCAACTATGTATGTCATACAGTATACTTTTTTTCACTACCATGTTGCATAGCCAGTGCATGTTTTACGCTTTACACCCCCATGGTTTTGCGGCCAGCTTCATTCACAAAAGTGTAGCGTTGATGCATTTCCTGATAGTTACTCCTGTGTATATTTTTGATAGTAGGTTACTGTCTAGTGTTAACCGTAGATATTTAACCTTGTCCTTAACTACGCTACTACCACTCCGAGTCTATAATTTCAAATCAGTTTACTACAACATATTTTTAATCGAAAGATTCAAAAACTTTCTACTCTGATTTCGATCTAAATATGGAAAATTTCTGTTATATTTAGCTGATTATAAAAACTTCTGTACCATGTCCACTATGCCACTTTTCAGTTTATGTACAACACATAATATTTCATATTTCTTGAGCTATTAACATAAAACTCGGTATGGTAAACAATCATATAAAATGTGTCGAAATCTTTTACATTTCTTGAACTGTAAACTATATCTAAGTTAAATTTACTTCATTATTGACCAAAGCACTTAATTCATTCAAATCATTAAATGTCTTCACAGGTGGATTTTGAGTATTAAGGTTTCAGTTCTACCGAAGTTCTCCGATATTCTCTTGTTTTTAATATTTTAACTGTTCCCGCTTTCAAACATGTAGGCAGACAGGCGGTTAGATTGCACCACAGTCTGCCTGCCACCCACTTAAATTTGCTTTTTGATTCACTCTTTTTCTCTGTTAAGCTATATCTATGTATATGTATCTACGAGCATCTCCAACGCGCCCATTCTAGGCCCTCCCTTTCACTCTCAATCTTTCTATTTTCGTTAGGGTTCTTCATTCGTTTATGCGGTCGCTATATAATTGCGTATTTGTTGCTTGTTTTCCGGTTGGCTGAAGTTTGTATCCTTTTTTTTTTGTTTGCCCTGACTTGCTTTTTAGCTTTGTATACATATAGGCGCTATTGCGCTCTCTTTCTCTCTGTCTCTGTCTCAGTATACTTCTATTACTTTTCATCTATCTTTCTCTGTTACAAGTGCAGTTTATATACTCTATTGAAAATCGTTGGGCATATTGAGATACTTATAAAAAATAGAAATATGTTCCATTAAGCTGCGCTCTACCTTTCATTCGCTTCACTGTTCTGTTTCTCTCTTTTACTCTACTTGCACAATTTATCTGCATGCTTCTCAGTTTGTTTTCCTGGCATCCAGACTGTCTATCTATCTTGTATCTATATATGTATCTATATGTTTACGTATATATTTAGATACATTTGTATCTCTTACTTATATGCGAGCATGTAGCGACAAATTGATAACGTTTTGTGCCCTACTCTCAAGTTGCATTTGAGTGTGAGTATGTGTGTGTGTGTGTGTGTATGTGTGTGGGTGTGTTTACTCTCTCTGTGCATGTGTATGCAAGTCTAGTTTAAGTCTAATGGCTATCGATTCTCTTTGCCACTAGCGTTTAATGGGTTGAGTTGCTTTTGTCTGCAATTGAACATTTTATATGTACATAATATTTATGTCTAGGTACATATACAATATATAAAGAACTGTACACTTAAAAGCTTAAAAAGCATAAAAATGAAATATCTTATTGCATATTTTAATCATAGGCATCAATAAAATGCATCAGATTAGTTAAAAAATGCTTGACATCACAGGTTTTACAATATTAGCCACAATTCGAATACACTTAAATTGTTATCACCTTAGGTGAGCAATATATCAAAATTTGGAAAACAATTAAATTTAAAGCATTCAAAGTTACTTTTCTTGCACTGATTTACATAAAAAATGCTTCAAAAAGGAAAAGATTCCATAGCAATTCAGTTATATCTCCACAAATTCAAAATTTGGGATCTTTCAATGAAATCAACCAACAGAAGGGATGCTTTGCTGCTGCAGCTCTTATGTGGTCTGAACAAAATATAAAAATATTATAGTATCTTCTTACATTAAGGTTTACTTATACTCATTGGTATGTAGTGACTAAGTAATACACGCCATAAGGGAAGTAAAGTCTTGGGAGCCGAATTTCTACATGAATTTCATATTTTACTTAATTGTCTACTTTATAAAAAGCACATTTGTGAGCAGTTATCACTAATTATAGGAGCTCTTAAACTGCTCTTGTATAACTTGCTTATTTTGTTGCAAGGTACATTAAATTATATTAAATCATGTTTAAAGTTCAGTCTTGTACTGGAACTCAGTAGAACGAGTAGCAATCGAATTAAACATCTATACAAAAGTCTTCACTTCCTTTGTTATCTTTTTCAAATGCCATATTTGGTGTCGATTTTTCTTGTACCTTAATCTACGGCTTAGTGTTTCTTTGCGATGAAGGCTTCGAACATGTAAAAAATCGATAAAAACAAGAAAAACCATTAACTTCGGTTGAACCGCAGCTCTAATACCATTCACACGAAACTTTAAACAGTATTGTAATACATAAAAGTGGGGGTTTAAATAGGCGCTACACCAAAAAGTGGGTGGTACACACTCACTAGTAGATGTGTATGAAGCGATGTAGTAGATGTGTAAGATGTCGCCATATCGAATTTCAAGTTGATATTGATGTTTTCCATATAAATGCATAAAAGTGAACTGTGGGTTTATATGGGAGTACCTCAAATAGTGGGCGGAATACGCCCATTTATATGTGTATATGAAGCGGTTGTCCATTAAAATCCACAAAATCAAATTTCAAGTTAATATTGATCTAAATGAAGAATTTGTTCATAAAAAACAAAAATTGCACGGTGTGTTTGTATGGGGGCTACCTCAAAAAGTGGGCAGGTCACGCCTAATTGTCTATGTATGTTAAGCGGCTGTCTCTTAAAAGGCACCATATAGCATTTCAACCTAATATTGACTTTAATAAAAAAGTTTTTCTTACAAAAAGTCAAAAGTGGGCCATAGGTTTGTATGGGAGCTACCCCAAATAGTGGGCGGGCCACGCCCGTTAGAGTATGTATGTTAAGCAGCTGACCAACCAACCAACTTTCATTTCAATCTAATATTGAGTTTAGTAAAGAAGTTTGCTTACAAAAAGTCAAAAGTGGACCATAGGTTTGAATGGAAGCTACCCCAAATAATGGGCTACCCCAAATAATGTATATGTCAAGCATCCGTCTACTTTAAGTTACTATATCAATTATTAAGTTGATATTGACTACAATAAAAATGTTTTTCATACAAAAAGTCAAAAGTAAAGTTTGTATGGGGGCTAGCCCAAAAAGTGGGCGTGGGGGGTCAATTTTGACACTCTATTAAACTGCAATAAAAAGAAGTGTATGTGCAAATTTCAACTTCCATAGGGGTTAAATCGAGACTTCGTGGAGGTCAATTTATGTCACCTCTCCTGGAGATCAATTTGCCAGGAAAAATTTTATGTACTCGTGGTAGAGACCTGTTGGACGTGTGTGAAGTTGCTAAAAATGCGGAACAATGATGATCTATGCACGTTTAAAGCAACAGCACGCTTCCGAATCGAAAGGTCCGCGTTGTCACGAACAGACTGAGTAACACTGTCTGTCTACGGATGGAAAAATGTTATCATCGTAAACCTTACTCATGTACGAATAAACTCTAGATCAGCTCGACAAGATCGATTCTATCTAATAACTCCGTCGATCTCCGTCTGTTTCGATCTATGTGTGCATTTTAAGATATTTAGCTGTAATTGATGGTGGAAACGAACAATATGAAAATGGTGTAGCCTTCATACATTATTGAGCTTTTTGGTATGGGCATATATCCTGTATACATAGGGGAAAAAAGTATATCAAATTTGTTCAAATTAAGACTAAATAAATGACAGCTGAAAAGTAGCTGATTTAATGCAATTAGCTGGCTGCATTCGTACGTTTGGTTATCTTATTCTCAAAACTTTGTAATATTTCTCTTATTTTTACATATATAGAAAAAATTTCTTTTTAAAGACTTCAATAATTTACAGCAGTACCTAGTAGCATCGTAGAACTTTGCAAATAAATGACAGCTGAAGGTGGTAGCATTAAATCTTTCAAGCATGTCGTGCCAAATTTCTGTGTAAACGGCAGTTTCCAGTTGAGCCATTTTTTAAGTAGACCGAAACCTTAATTTTCACAATGCCCTTTTGTGTGTCGTACATGTGAGTCTCAAACAAGGCTTCTTGTATCTGATAATAACAGTTAGCAAGTACTTTGACTCTTAAGTGTATCAAAGCATTTAACTGGACGGATTTCGTTCAAGTATCTAATAACCTCTGTCAATTGATCTATATTTCTTTCATCATGATTAGAGCCTAACACTGAATAAAACTTTGCTTTTCACATTCAAGCACAAATCCCTGATAATACTTTTTTCAAAATGATTTCGTTGAAATTTTAGAAAAGAAATAGTTAACATGATCGCTTTGCTTGTTTCCCCGTTCTTTGAAATGAATTCAAGAATTGATCATACTCCCAAATTAATTCGGGTATTCGAATGTTAGTTCCATTATTTGGGTAGTTGATGCTTTCATGTCATCCTTGAAGTCCACGTTCAGCAAAGAAAAATACTTAACGACCTATTCTTATATGTATACATTGTAAGCATAAATGTTAGTATGTAGGGTCATATATTGTATTAGGGTTAAGCATGAATATTGTATTAGGGTTAATATAACCGATAAGATGGTAACCGATCGAGAATAATCAGAACGGGTAAAGATAGTAACCGATCGAAAATAAATAATAAAATAAATAATTAAATAAATGCGTTAATTTAATCTTCATAAATTATAACCTATCTGTTATTCTGATATATGAGCTATATTATTGAAAAGTTTCATTAAAATCCATTCAATAGTTTTTGCGTGATGGAGTAACAAACACACATCCATACAAACTTTCGCTTTTATAATATTAGTAGGATTATTTCATATGCAACAAAATTAAACATTCTTGCTAAATACTTAAATTAAAGAAAATTCATTATGTACAATGAAAATTGTTAAGTATAAGCTTACTTACTTATGTACTTATGTGGCGCTACAACAGTTTATCAATCATGGCCTCAAGTAGGAAGGCGCAGTTTCTGTTAATACCAAATTTGCAGAGGTCTTCCCAGACCTGATCTTTTCTGGTTGATAAGATGACCAGCTCCAATTTTGTACGCTGTACAATGTAACCTCATCATATTTCTCGTATAGATCATGGTTCATACCGATCCGAGACTACGAAGCATCTCCCAAAAACGCTGTTGTTAGGGTCCACGCTTCTGGAACAAACAGCAGAACCGGAATAGTATCCTATAAATTATTATCATTGTACTTCGAAATCGGTTTCTACTTCCAAGTTGGTTGCTAAGCCCAAAATAGCAATTATCTGCAGTCTAAAGTTGCTGTTGCTGGTTATCTTTGTTGACAGGTAGACAAAATTTTCTACAACACTGAAGTTTTAATTCTCCATCCTCACAGAACGTCCAAGACGATGCTTTGCGAATGAAAAACAAGTAATTTGTCTTATTCTCGTTCCTCGTTAGACCCATGAGATGTTTTCCAATTATATAGCATTACTTCCTTATGAAAGATCGTGGCTCAACTTTCTACGTATGAGCTTCGGCGTAGGATGTACTGAATTAGGAGATTGAAAAAGTCGCACGAAAAAGCATCACCAACTACTTCTCAAGAGTCTTTTCAGATATTTGTCGTACTGTGAATATTTAGTCGACCTATTTTCTGTCTGAAGCCACACTGATACTGTCCTATCAGTGTATCCGTGTATGACTTCAGTCGGTTCGTTATTCTTCGGCTATTTAATTAATGAGTCGATCTCATTCTAGTTTGGTAGCTACTTACTTACTTTAGATAATATTTTCGAGCATAATTTCTAAAATTCGCACTTACTCGCATGGCAATTGCAATAGATGTCACATGATGGCTTTTTAGAGCAACGCTATCCTATCCATCGCACTATATGTATCCGGTGATGTGTGCATTTACTTTTTGAGAACATTAATCAGCTAGATAGTTGGACCTTCGCTATAGAGGGTCCGGATATTCCATGTGCATATACAAAAATCATGTTCTTTAAATTGTTGATGGGGTCGTCATCAGATTGGGATCGTATTCGAGGTTTCTTCTGTGTTAAAGTCGACTTGTAAAAGTTTTTTTGCGGTGGCGCCAGTTAAACGCAGCACACCAACCCTTAAGTCAGGGAAAATTGTGAATGATATTCATCACTTCTTTAGTTGTATCATTCTCACAATTTGCTGAACCCGAGCTGATGTTCAGTGGCTACTCTGGGCTTGGTTCGTTTGCGAAAGAATCGTTTTTTTTTTTTGCCATGCCTAAGTGAATGACAATCAATAACTTTTCCCTAAGTCTAACTGTTGAAAAAAAGGAAATTCACTTGTGCCATCACTAATAAACAAATGCAATTGCGCATATCTAAATAACAAAGCTGAATTGCTAAATAGGCAAAAACACAATGCTCATGCACACACACAAATTATTATATACAATGTGTATATATGTTATAACGGCAATTAATAATGCGTATGTGTTGGTGATCGGTTGGTTCCTTGCTTTTCTTTCTTATGCGTTCAGTTTGAATCAGCCTTTTGACGTGGCAAGTCGTGATTAAAAGAATTGAAAATAAAAGAAGTGAAATATAAACTGAAATATCGTTGTTTTTAATTAAATTGGATAGCTATTGGTCTTGGACTATTTTGTTGTGTTTTTCTGCTGTTCTTTTGCTGTTGTTGTTGCTGCGTCTGAAGGTTGCTGTTGGACTGGTGCACGGAGGCGCCTGTCTTCATTGATAGACGTTTTGTGTTCAATTTATGCAATACTAACCATACATTAAAAGTATCCTAAAGCATCCTTTCAATAGTTTTAAAACTGAAGTAAACTCATGCTTTGCCGAGCAAAAATTGCAAGTGTGAAGAGTATCGTTTGCACCGAATTTGGCATTTTCTCTTCTTTTGAATGATTTAATTAGATTACAATGAGTCTGGCAGTAATTAAAAACCTATGAGCAGTATGTACGTGCATCCTGAATGAGGTCACAGTTTGCAGTTTCTCTTCGTACAAAGATTACCATTTAACTTTTCTCAACTCTCGACTTAAATCGTTGGTTGAATTGGTTTCCAAAACTTGAAAGATTTTGTGCAAAGTTCATAAATAAGAGAAACAATTTTCATATATATTTTTATATTTTCATAAAAAACAAAAAAAAAAAAAAAACAAAATATTTGGATACGTACCTATACTTTCACAGTTTCCTCAGAAACTTACAAAAAAAAAAAAAAAAAAATCATATAATTTACAATAATGCTATAATTGAATAAATATTATCAATGTAAATTGCACAAACAAACATCTTTCGACCGCTCTGCTTTATATCATTAGTTTCATAATTTTGTTATAGATATATTTACAAAAATCGCATTAACACACTAAATATTCCGATCTTAAATTTTACATCGGACAACCATGAACGTAGCCAACATTACGAAAGATTGCTGCCGCCGCAGCCGATGTGAGAAAATTGCACGGATTTGAGGCAGCTGCCGCTGCAGCCGCTGCCGCACTGAAGGGGCCAGGCAATCCGGAAGGACAGCAACCAAGCGCGGATCCGGCACCGTTTACGCCATTTTCATTTACACCGAAGTCCTTCTCGAGCGTAGCCTGATGGCGCAACTGCTCGAGACGTAACTGATTCTGACGCTTCCATTTGGTTCTGTAAAGTAAACAAAACAAAACAAAAAACAACACGCAAACTTAAAAAATGAGTCTTCCTTCAAATGGATCTACTTCTACCGCATCGCTGCTGCTTACCTGCGATTCTGATACCATGTCTTAACTTGCGTCTCAGATAGATTTAATGTTTCCGCCACATCGCTGCGATCCGCCACCGAAAGATACTTCTGACAGCGAAACTTACGCTCCAGATACGCGAGTTGCGCGTGCGTGAAGGCGGTGCGTCGACGTCGTGGCTTCCGGCCACTCTTGCTCAAATTTAGCTTGTGTTCCGCATAGCTGCCCGAGTGACTATGACTGTTATTGTTGTTGCCATTGATACAGCTGCCGAGTAGTAACATACTGTTAGCGCCGCCCAAACGTTGCTGTTGTTCTACACCACCACCACTACCACAACCACCATGTAATCCAGGCGAGAGCTGCGACGACTCCAGACTCGAATCGTTGTGCGCATAGTGTTGCAAAAGCTCATTATGACAATTAAGCGCAGCGACGCCGGTTGCACCCATGCCCGTTGTGGAATCAGGTGTAGACCGATCTTCAATATCGATGTCCGAATTGTCGTTGGAGAGTTCCATTTCTGTAATATCATAAAGTTTGTAAGAGAATATAATTTGTCTATATATAAATTAGGCAAGCGCAAATCATTTAGACTATTTTTAACCCACTTAAACACAACATATTCGCTTCATTTGTTTTTATTCTTTTTTTTTTTTGGAAAGAATGTGAAGAGAAACACGGATGAATTTAATTTTTGTCTAAAGTATTGCTTCTAAGGTAGATAAAAACAATGTAACGCCTTTGGCCAATCACAAAGACTCAAAAGACTGACAAACCTCTCTTTCTCTCAGCTCTCTCAATTTTCCATAGCTGCTACTTTATGGTTTCTTTCGGTTCCTTTGGATTCAGTTGGAAGAATAGAGATAAAAATAGTTTTTCTATCTCTTTCGTGCTGTAAAGGGCTATTCACATTGTAGAGCATGTCGATCGAGCAGCTCGACGTTATGCTCGAACCTGTTATGGGCGCACTTGCCAACAAATGTATGAATGTATGTAACAGGCACAAGGAAGCGTTGTAGACTCCAGACTCCAGATGCTTGAGCATAATATTTTTCTTTCGAGCAATCATTGGGGGTAGTATCTAGGCAATGGTTAACACAAAGTTGTCTTCCAAGTCGTTGGTTTGATCGCAGAAAACAATGACCTCCCGAATGAGTTGACGAATCGACTCATTTTGGTCCTTCTCAATACGACAATTGTTTCTTCGGTGCGCACTTTGCGGATACGTATTATCATTTAAAGTACACGTGGTGCGAAAACGATCAATGGTTAATCGAATTATCGTAAATTGGACGTACCGCAGGATAACTTTCTCGAACTCAACCATGAATAAATAATTGCCAGACCCAACCAATTTATGACAGTTTAATCTCTGAAGGAAAATGGAACCTCTAAAAAGACCATGTATATATTGATCTTCATGAAAGTATATTGATTTCCGTGAAAAATATATGTTCTTGTTTGTGTTCTACAAAATGTAAAGAGCATCCTTTGTATATACAGGAGTCGGCGCTCTAATTTTGTCATGTAACTTTTTTTTCATTAAAAGCTTCAGTACATCGAAAAAACTTTTCAAATTTTAAGAAAAATATGTTATTGTGCGATGGAACCACCTTTAGCGCGGATAATACAAGAGCATCGACTTTGTCCGTGAAGGCTTCACACGCTGCACCAATGAAGGCGTTGACCGTCACTTGCTTCCGCAGAGCAATTCGCTGGACTAAATTGTCTTTTTATTTAACCATACACGATCGTTTTGCTGAACCGTAAAAATTTTATCCATCTGAATCGACCACATTTCCAAGCACACCATTAAATTTCAAGTGTTTTAACACATTCGCTCTGGCTAAGCGAACTGCATTTTGTGCATGTAGTATTTTTTTGTATTTGGTTGGGCTTCAATGGTAGTTAATTTTTGAATATATGCCCCATGCTACGTGCAGACCCATTGAGTTTTTTCGCCAATTGAACTGCGCTTTGTCGTGGCTTACGTTAAATTCTGCACTTTTCTAATCATTTCTGCCGATGTTGCTGTTTTTGGGTGTCCACCTCCATGTCGTTTTTTTTTTATGCTACCAGTATCATTGTAACGTCTAATGGTGCGAGCACACGTAAATGCAATAGCTCATTAACAATGGCTGGTTGCAATTTTCCAGCCAAATACAAAGCAATAACACTGTTGCGTTTCAATACCATTTCGATAACTTTTTTTTAACTACGACGTACAATATAACGATATGCTTCCGTAGGCTTGTAAACAACATAACAGACTGATGCTTGACAAAACAAGAGCACGCTGTCATTAGCCGTTTGATTGCTACAGCAGCGTCAAGTTGATAACACTTCGAGCGCCGACCCCTGTACATTTATCAAAAGTTGTTAAGGATTCCAATTTTGATCATCGAGTCGCCTGACGAATCGAGGTAGCGCATTGGTACGTCTATCAGACTCACAAACTTAAAGCGTGGCCGGTTTGCAGACACAGTTGATTTTTTATGTATAAATTTTCAAAAATGTTTAGAATTTTTAGCTACCCAATGTGTACTAACTCTCGGCCTACTAACTACTTTAACGTGGGCATGTCATTGGCAGTGTCCGAGCGGTACTCTGTTCCATCACATTTCGTTAGCTATTCGCTAGGGATAATGGGGTTACCCATTCGCTAGGAATAAGGATTTAGCACTTCGCCAAGGAAAACAAATTGATCTATTTTAAAGAAATTTTCATTCTCAGCCATTAAGTTACTCTGACCACTTGGGAAGTTTATAAAGCTCAGAAAACAGCAGCAGTTCATCTTCCACTTAATTTTGCATACAAAAAGCAGTCAACGGCCAAAGTAATCAATGTAAGCATTTAAGTGCCCACAGCGAGCAAAAGGATTTGGTTTGCTGAAAAGCTTAAAATACTACAGAAAATATGCTTAATAAAGAATCGAGTGCAAGTGAGCGAATAGGCGAAGTGGACTCCGCTCCGTCTGCTCATTATTATCCTGTGGCGCCGCTCGTGTAAACGCTTAAGACGAAATAGCATTGGTAGCGGAGCCAGTGGTGATGGTGGTGGACTCAGTTCAAGTGCGTCTAGAGCGAAACGAGAAGCAATGGCAGTAAAGGCAGAGACGGCGGAGACGGCATAGTAGACAACATAAGCACGATGTACACTAATGTATTTTGAAGTGGGCGGATGGTCGGTCGGTGGTCCATTAGAAGTACTCAATGCGTGATTTAGTCAAAGTTGCTGTTGGATATATGTACGTATGTATGACTGGTTGGCTGACTGTCTGATGATGCGCAATGCTGTCAAGTGGTGTAACTTGAATGTGAAAGCATACATATGTATATGTAAGAGAGCCATACTATTGGTATAGAGTATGAAGTATGAGTATTTGATTCAAAGATGATAATGGCAACATACAACAAAACAATCAACATGTTATTTATATCCGCAAATCGGATCTCTACTGTACGCTGCGGGGCTGCCTGATTAAATTCACGTGTGCAGCTTCTGCACCATCCCAAACCAATTGGACGTTTCTTCCTATTGGAATTTAAGCATTTGCCACTTACGATTTCCGTCTTGCCAACAACAACCCTGGCGGCTCGCTCTGTGTTGTCTTCGTCGTCCTTGTCACGTGCGCACAGCATGAGTCCTTGTCATTGTCGTTTGTCGTTTTTATTTGTATTTTTAACCCCAATTTCGATTTATTTTTATATATAAACCATATAAAATATGTGTATTATTTTAACATATTCATATGTTGATTCAATTATTTGATTGTTGTTGCTGTTGTTATCCTTCCTTTCGTCTGTTTGCCAACCGTTTTTTTTTTTTTTTTTGTCTTTTTCAATCAAAAAGTCACGTCACATCAATTTGTGGCACAATTACTATTTAATAGGCACTTGAAAGTAGTATTGACTGCAGCATATGTAGCAAGCATATAAGGACGAATGTAGGTATTGGGACACTCAGAAACAGACAAGTTTGTTCAGCCATGTGTTAAGAGTTTAGTGTGAATACATTTTTTCTTTTTATACCATTCACACATAGTGTGAAATGGTATTGTCAGTTTGTAACGCTTTAAAGGAGCCATCGTAGACCCCATAAAGTGTATATATTCTTGTTCAGCGCGACGAGACGAGTCGATCTAGCCATGTCCGTCTGTCCGTCTGAATGTTGTTGCTCATTTTTTGGGGATCAACTTTAATGCTATCCAGTTGAAATTTTGTCTTTTTATTGCAGTTTAATAGAGTGTCAAGACTGTCTAGCCACCTCCACTTTTTGGGGTAGCCCCATACAAACCCACCGCCCACTTTTGACTTTTTGTATGAAAGACTTTCTTATTGTAGTCAATATCAACTTAATAATTAATATGGTAACTTTTAGTGGACGGTGGCTTGACATATACATTAATGGGAGCTACCCCACTATTTGGGGTAGCTCCCATACAAACCTATGGTCCACTTTTGACTTTTTGTAAGAAAAACTTCTTTATTAAAGTCAATATTAGGTTGAAATGCAATGTGGTGCCTTTTTATGGTCAGCCGCTTTACATACATAGACTAATGGTTGTGGCCCTCCCACTTTTTAGGGTAGCCCCCATACAAACCCACCGTGCAATTTTGTGTTTTTATGAAAAAATTCTTCATTTAAATCAATATTAGCTTGAAATTTGATTTGTTGGATTTTAGTGGACAACCGCTTCATATACACATATAAATGGGCGTCTTCCGCCCACTTTTTGAGGTAGTCCCATATAAACCCACAGCTCACTTTTATGCATTTGTATGGAAAACGTCAATATCAACTTGAAATTCGATATGGCGGCATCTTTCACATCTACTACATCGCTTCATTCACATCTACTAGTGGGACAGCCCCTTTTTAAACCCTATTTGAATGGTATTAGAGCTTCGGTTCAACTGAAGTTAACTTTTTTTTCTTGTTTTTTTATATTATAACTGATGGTTTCCAAAACACGCGATAAAATTCCAAGTGGGAGGTAGTGGGATTTTCACATTCCTTTATTTTAATTTTGTCAATTCGATTTAAAATCGTAAGAACGATACCCAAATTGCTTTAATAAAAAAAACCTCTAATATTATTAACGTAGTTTAAATTCACTAGCTTATATTTACCAATTCTATTTAACAAAATTATGTAAAATATGCGCATGTGCGAACCTGATTTTGAAAGCCCAGTGTTATAGAGTACAAAATAAAACAATTTTTAACGTAATTATCGCCACGTTTTACCATCTATTTTTGTCTGGATTATTCACTTATACATACACAGTGTGATCTAAAAAAAACCGAACTTTTTAGTTATAAAATAAAACAAGCATGGTATTATTTTTCAAAGCTAATATTTATTCAAAATACGATCCATTTAACTCAATACAACGTTTGGGACGCTCAACCAATTTATTCATAGACTTTTTAAACTCGCTTTTTGGAATGTTCTTTAGCACCTGTGTCACGACTGCTTATATGGCTGGAATGTCATCGTAAAAAGCTTCTTTCATTTCAGTTTTCAGTTTTGGAAAGAATACAGAGGGTGGTCGTTGAGATAAATCTGTTTTTTTCACCAAAAATCCATTGACTACACGAACGATTTTTTGACCATCATTTAACTGATGTGGAACAAATCGTGCACACACCTTTCTTTTAGCCAAGATTTCTTTACTTATTATTTTGGAGATTGTATAGTAAGAGGAATTTAATTCTTCTGTCAACATTCTCAAAGTGAAATTTGCATCGATAGCGATTATTTCACTTACCTTTTCCACTAACTTGACACGATTAGATGCTTCCGGTTGTCCAGGTCTTAGATCATCATTTAAATCATCACGACCGTTTTTAAATCGTGTAAACCACGTGTAAACTTGAGTACGACTTATTCAATCATCATCATAAACTTTTTTTTTACAATTCGTAAGTCTCAGCAAATTTTTTTTAACCGAGTTTAATATTTGTTCTCTTTTTTACGACATAACTACAAAAACTGTTGTTATTAAAACGTAAATTGTGTTATTTTTTAACCTATCATAAACTTAGCTGCGTTTGAAAGAAGAAAAATGTACCTTTCTACGATTTAAATTAAAAGTTCGGTTATTTTTAGATCATATCATGTATGTATGTATGTGTACTAGTATCTTAAACTACTATCACACCGATTTTAATGAAATTTTTATGGAATATTATTGCTCCTATATAAGAAAAATACAAGTTTCTATGTATTCGATGCAGAAAAATAAAATTCGCTACAAATGTAAAGGGCACCAGGAGAAATAAGCACCACTGGAGAAATGGGCGTTGTCAACGTGTCTATGAAAGATAAAATCGAAAGTCATTTGAGGTAGAAGGATTATCATTGGACCATATATAAAGGGAACAGGAATAAAAAAGTTTCAGTGTAAAATAATCGGTGTCACGTTACCATGGTTAAAACCATCCTATCTCTGAAACTATAGTATTTGACTCAAATGGATAATGAGATTTGGTACATCTGTGTGTACACGGGACTGGGAAAAAAATATTCAATATAAAAATAGGCAGTGCTAACCTCCCAAACAAGAAAAAAACAATGCCAAGTACATTTTAAATATCGAAAAAATTTTGTTTCTTAAAAATTTTGTTGAGAATAAAGTATTTTCAATACAATGAAATAAATTGCAAAGCGACCATATCACGGACATTTTCGGACTGGATTGTTTGTTCTTGTTTTTAAAAGTGTCTATAGCAACTTAATGGTTAGATTGACTCTGCTCGTCAAGCTGATCAAGAATTTATATAGATAAAATATATGGAGTCTTCGATGCTTACTTCAAGGCGTTACAGACTTTGTGGCAAAATTATATCTAAATAGCTACTTTATACTATTTACACTCTGTGAGAAGAGTATAAAAAACAAACGAAGCGAAACGCAACAAAACCTTTTTGACTATGAAACCCTAGATTAGGAAATTCTTGCGCAGTTTTATCAAGTTTTCTGCAATTTACCTTTGAATTTTAATTCAAAACTAAACAATTTCCACTGAAAGTGAAAGCAAACTTAATGAAATGTAAAAAAAAAAAAACAGGTAGCCTGGCGCAAGAAATTTCGTAGTCTGAATAGGCCTTTAGAATGTGAACTATTTGTTTCATAGATTAATTAAAGCAAGCTACGCTTTTCATAATAAATTTATTACATTCACTTTTGAGTGACAGAAATAAAAAGTTTCGAAGTATTACAGAGCTTTACATACATATATTTTCCAATCTTTATATACGATAGAAGTTTGATCCGCATTTATCACAATATAAATTCAATTACAACAGAAGTCTGAGCCAATAAAATGAGTGAGAACCGTCGCCATCAGTTTCGACTAACCAGATCGAGCATGGGTCTGAATTGCAACTGCGATAAGGAAACCGCACCAGCGGTCAAAACAGTCTCTAGTGCTGTGCTCCCGACAATTGGATCTTCGCACAAGAACCGACCCAGAGCCACCTTCTCTTTCCAAGGATTGGCACCCCAGGACCACGTGGGACAAAGTATGTACACTTTAATTTCTTTATATTTATTCCATGCTGAGCAGGCAACTCCGGGATGTCTGGTCAGTGCTCTCCTCTTCCACGCCGGTGATATTGAGTTCAAGCCTGGACGCACAACCATTACAGACACCATAAACACACATTCACTGCACAATGCTGTCACACTCTACGCAACAATAATACCCACGACCCACGAAAGCTGATTGCCCCAAATTCACCAAGATCTCGGAACAGTTGTGACAGGCACAGCTCTCTCCCAATGTGCAGGAAATCAAAAAGTATCGGATGGTAAAAGTTGTCAAATGCGATCCAATTTCTCCACTCGCACAAGAGCATATCAGCGATGATGAAATCTCTTTTGCGACAGCAGATGTTGCTCAGGCCACCAAGACCGCCAAGTTGTTCATGGCCACTGGCAATGATGCCATTTGCTCGCTCACGCTTAAGTAGCTGGCGCACTTGGTTTAGAATAACTCACAGATATTTTTAACCTCAGCATCTCCACGCTCTCCAGTCATATGGAAAGTGGGCAAAATAGTCCCAGTGCTAAAGCCGGGTAAAGAAAGCGGAATAGGTTCATCCTATCGGTGCATTAATCCCGGCTCTCGGCCGCAGTAAAGATTAGCATCACATACCATTTACCGATCACCAACATGGCTTTCGCAAGGCCCACCGCTCTAGCACGTCACAATGTGAAATCGTTCAAGGTCCGGCTAACGTCGCATTAAACAAGGTGCACCACAGGGCACCGCTTCTGTTCAATTTGAACATAGACAATATACGAACGCCACACCCGGACATGAAGTTGTTCTAATTCACAGATGACTGTACCATGCTAGCATCTGTTAGAAACGTGGAGGACATCTCCACTCAACAAAATGCCTATTTATTATCAGTGACTAAGTAGTTCTCACATCGCAACTTAAGCCTCTTGAGACATGCTGGCATAACTTCAGTCCGACTACTTACGCTGCTTTAACATCTATATGGCGAGATTCAATCCGGAAATAAACGAGAATTGTCCCAAATGTGGTTCTAGCGCGCACACCACCAACCACCTCTTCAGCTCCCCAGCAAAACCTACGTTATTGACTCCCAACATGTTAGACCACAATACATGAAGAAACACATTAATTTTCCATTTTTCAGGTTTCCTCTATGTTAATGAATTAATTGTGTTAACCTATTAACTTTTTCTTTCTCATTTAATGTACAATTTGTCTTGCGGAAGTAGCTAAAACAACAGCAACACCAACAATATCTGCAGCTACTATCGAGCCAATCGTGTTATCGACTCAGAATCTGAAGATAACCAACAGTGGAGAAGGATTGTCATCTTACAGCAATATGGACCAAGGTATGTATTTATTTTATTTCATTACTTTTAAATGCGTCTCAGTAAGCAACTCTGGTTTGCTTGCCCAATACACACTATGTAACCCTAAGCTCTAGCCCAACTAAAGCCCACAAACTGGGTGGTGCAGGATTTGCATTCGCACAATCAGGCTCCGCCTTGTGTTTCAACTGCTATCACTTTTGTCAGTTTAGTTGTTTGGACCCAGCCCATTTTAGCGCTCATGATAATCGTTCAAAGAACCCTGTTGCAGTGTATAGCTGCGAACATTATCTACATCGTTACGGCTCAGCCAGCTACATCAACAGCTTCTATAGACACCTTCTCCGCAGCACTAGATCATACAATGTAAGAGACGTAAACAACTCCGACTATCCCAATCGTTATACACTGACGAATTCGCTATCTTGCAATGGTATTGCTTTTGGATCAGATTGGAGCTGGTGTGGATTTAATTTTACATCAACATTATGTAACAGGTTTGTAACACTTTCGCCATCACAGGATTCCCATTTGAAGACCCTAAACATCGCCATTAGATCCGGTGGTGAGAAAGTCAAGATAGTATTCCACTCATCTCAACCTACACACACATAGATACAGAACGGATATCACTTTTATGGGACAATATATTGGTCCTGAGCAATTTCAATGTGCATCTCGATGCGTGGCAGTGCGTGCTTCGAAACGATGCTCGAGGCTAATGTATCGCGGAATAAATGAAGGATTCGGTCTCATTTCGATGACTGCCGGGAGTCGAATAGAGCTCAACCATTGAGCATTTCACAACAATAGTAGTAGCACTTTTAGCAGAGCACAAAAATCCACTAAACTCACTAGTCTCGATAACATTTATGACCATGTTTGAAGTCTGTGACTCCATTTAAGGTATGCTACCTTACAGATAAGCTGAATTGTTAGATCCACCATTCCTATCTCCTGTCGGGAAAGCCCTTCAAGCTTTTATACTTATACCAACTCTTAAAAAGAATCTGCTAATGGCAGCCGACCAACATGGATTCCGCGTAAGACTTAGTACCACACAAGACTACATGAAGAACGGTACTAGTTGTTCTGCACTTGTCCAAAGCTTCCGAATGATGTCCTGTAATCTGCCCAACTCACATAACGGATGGGTTATCAACTATTCTAACGGAAAGCAATTCTGCGTTGACTTATTCTAGATTGCTTGTTTCATGTTCAAACAACTTAAACAGGGTGTTATTCAAGGTGGCGTTATCTCCTCAATTTTCTTTAACTTGGATACTTCCACTCCCAACATCGGGAGTAAAATTAAGGAACAAAAGTTTCTTAGTTTTTTGTGTACTAAAATTCTGTATTTAAAAAGGTTTTCTAAATGAATCAAAAGAACATAGACACAAACAAACTCGACAAAATTTTTCAAAAAATTCATAACATTTCAACGAGTTGGTCGATTTTCTTGATCTTAAGCTTGTTAGACACGTTTAGGTGCCAAAAATAAATTTAAAAAAATAAGTTTAATGATAGGTTCTACACAATCCTCAATACCCCTTGGGGTGAGTGTTTATAATCAAAAAATTTCTTACTAGTTGTCATCTCACCGACCAACCCAATAACAATCTGCTTCCCATAAAGAGCATCACCGGTATCTCCAGTTATTTCGCATCAACCAACCACAACACTCAGAACATCTTTGCTAGCATCTTGGGTAGCTTTCCACCAAAATGCAGTCCCTTGCAACATAATGGACATAAGGAGTACTTTAGTACTCGGAGGTAGACTTCCTCCCATTGATAACAAAGAGCGTACTCTACCAATGCATACCCGCTTAACTTTAGCCAGGGACGGGTGCAGAACGCACTTTTGGGGGAAAAACACTAAAAAAGAACTGTGAAAAGAACAAGAGAAAACAAGACGATAGACCAAATTCATATTATACGAAACGTTATTAGTTTCCCAATTCCCTCTCTCTGGATTCACAAAAACCGAGCATATTATTGATTGATCTATAAATATTTTGAAAGAATACACCGCGATATTATTGATAGATGTCCGAAATGTGGTCTAAGTCCTAGGACACCAAGCAGCATATTACCTGCCATTCTCTACAACGCAGTTAACGCTTTCATTGCTCTCTACACAGCCAATTGAGGCAACCATATTACTTTAACATTTAGTTCCATAATCTAATATAATTTTCTATTTCTTCCTTTCTTTTTTACCATAAGCATACATCGGTCCAAGAGCATCTAGAACATCAATATTCTCTAGAGGCATTGTAGATACATCCACATCCTCATTTACTCAAGAGCAAAAGCAACCGAAATCGAACGAAGCGAAACAACATTTGAAAACTTGTTCCCAACACACTAATATCACTGATTATGCCAAGAATGTGGGTTTTTCACATGATATGATGAATTCACTTACCAGATTGAATGAATTAATGTGCCAGGGAGGATTTATGCAGCGTATTTCCCATGTCGTATCAGATTTGGCGACAGCAGCTACATCATCCATAACAGCGGCCGCTTCTGCTTTGACAATCAGTTCGCAGTCTCAAGCGGATAGTAAAGCCTTATCGCAATATGTTACATCATACTATCGCAATCAAATGAATAAGCATTATCAGGAGCAAAAACGTTATAATAGCGTTGAGGGTCAGATGAATATAGATCTTAACAATATATTTCTCAACCGACTGGAAACAATAGACCGTGAAAGCGGCAGTGATATGCATGTATAGTATATAAGCTTATGTGAAGGTATAATATATAAGGACGGTTCATTACTCATTATCATTTTTTCACAGCTTCGTTTGGCCACATTTCATGAGTGGACCGATTATTTGCTGCACATCAATAGCTTCATGATTGCCAATACCAAACAATTGGAAACTGAGGCTTTTGCTTGCATACGTGAGTTCAGCAGCGAAGTTGAGTCAGAAGATGTGCAGAATGAAAATCGCAAGATACGCAAGGACATCTGCCAGTTAATCAAGATCATACAAAATGGTTATCACCGAAATTCTTGGGAGTTTAAAGATATTAAATTCGAGACAATTGAATTGTGTGAAGTGCTGGGCACTAATGAATCCAGCAAGAGTGATGCGCCAGAGGTTTGTATTTTTAAACATCTGATATATTTTATTATATTTCTCTCTATCTTTATACATTTACATTCAAACTATAGGTAAAAAGCTCTACTGGTAACGTAGGCCCAAAGCAAAATAAGCACGTTTAAACATTCTGATTACTGTTCATCGTTTACTTTTATTAAGTCTTCGTACTTAAAAAAAAAAAAATATTAACAATTCGCATAACTCGTTTATACACAAACAGACAATGCCATGTTAAATTTTATGTTTAAGTTTTCAAGTTTAATTTTGGCAAAACGGTGCTAACTGCTTGTAGTATGAAGGTGGTGCTTGACTAAGCGACATCGCAATTAGGATCGACAATCTAAACTCGTCCACGCACTTCCTGAGCATTGATGGAAAAGAATAGCTTGCTGTCAACATATTAAATCAAAAAGGCTTTCAAAAGAACATATGTTATATTCATCTCAACGACAAGATGTTCACGGATCAACCATTGATCAACCAGGCGCTCCACACTTAAAGAATTTTGTACAAAGAAAAAGGCCACAATATGTTCACTTATTATACTAATCCAATAAAAACGGAGTTTTATTTTTTAATTTAATCGCTACTGTTTTATTATTACTAAATCCGTATAAGCCAGTTGACCAAAAATCCACAAATGATATCGCTGGCAACATATTTTCCGAAACTTTCCATTTTTTAGCTTCGTGCTTCGAGAGAGGACTCTACTTCTAATTTGCTTGCTGAGCCCAAAGTAGCAGCGATTAGCAAGCGTGATTTTTCGTCTGATCTGTTCTCTGATCTCTAGGTGACGGTTTCTCAAATTCCGAGAGCGCCGATGAATGTCATCAGCATACACGAGTAGCATCACTTCCTTATGGAAGATCGTGCCCGACCGTTCTACGTATGGACAGTGGCGTAGGATGTACTCCATCAAGAGATTAAAAAAGTCGCACGATAAAGTCTCAAACTGCTTCATCTGTGTGATAGCTTCATCATACAAAGTTCGGGCGTTGAAGAAGTTCGTTCTTAGCGGCCTTATAATCAACCAATAGACGGTGTGTGTCTTTGTTGTACTCACGGGTCTTCCCCAGGATTTGTCGTAGAGTGAAAAAATATTATCGAAAATTTGCTGAATATATTTTTTCCATATATAATCGAACCATGTCTATTTCACAATGCAATAAAAATATCACCACTCGCTCAATAAATATGCATTATATTTTTTAATAGAATCGTGCACTCTTGTTGGAACACCCATACGTCATTTTCGTTATCATGAAATTAAGCCATTCCACCATGTTCTGGCGGCTAAGTGCTATTATTCATATGAGAAACTAGTTAGTACCTCAATAATTCCAATACGCGCCATATCGAAGCTTTTACTGATAAGTGGTATTGGAGCTCGTGGGGGGCCTATTACCCCAAACTTATCGTTAATTAATTATTGGCGCCGAGACAAGGCCAACGAGCCCAAGATCAGAAAAAAAATAAAAGTTATAAATTTTTAAAAATTTTGACGAATTAATGGAATAATCTGTGTGAGTGTTTGTTTGAATCCTGTAGAAAACCTAAATATTTCAAAATGGTGAATTTTGGTGGGGAAAGTTGAAAAAAAAGCTAAAATTTCAATTGCCTACTGTGGCCAAACGGAGGAATATTTTTGAACATTGCTCGTTGGAAAGGTCTTTCTAACACCTTTCAAATGATTGATTATGGTGTTGCCAGATTTTAGCTTTTGACATTAGTGTTGCCAGCTCCCGAAATATAAATAGCAGCACTCGTATGTGTATAAAGCTACCATCCATAAGGAGCCACCATATCGAATTTCAAGCTGATATTGACTTTAATAAAAAAGTATCTCATACAAATGCATAAAACTGAGCTGTGGGTTTGTATGGGGCTACCTCAAAAAATGGGAGGGACACGTCCATTTGTAAATGTATTTGAAGCGGCTGTTCATAAAAAGCCACCACATCAAATTTCAATCTAATATTGCTTTAAATAAATAAGTTTTTCATACAAAAACAAAAAAGTAGGCAGTATGTTTGTATGGTGACCACCCCAAAAACGGGGTGGGACACATTTATTAGTATATGTATGTTAATTTGAACCTAATATTGTCTTTAATAAGGAAGTTTTTTATACAAAGGCACAAAAGTGAGCGGTGAGTTTGTATGGGGCTACACCAAAAAGTGCGCAAGTGGGCAAGTCAATCTTGATATTATATTAAACTGCAATAAAAAGGAGTGCAAAATTAGTCCCCAAAAAATGCGCAACAACATCCAGATAAACGGCTCGACTCGTCTCGTCGAGCTGATCAAGAATATATCTACAATACTTTATGGGGTCTGCGATGCCTCACACTATGTGTGAATGGTATAAAAATAAGATGCGTTACTCTAAATATACCTGTATACACATATATCACTTACTTCCTCCTATATCTGAAGATTTTCTAACCGAATTGTGCTGCATTCATTAACGGAGTACTATACGATAGGATACAAGCAATTATCCTGAAAAACTTCTCATGATTCTAATGATTTAGATTCTTCCTCTCTTAACTTTTTTTTTTTATGCAGCATAACACTCAAAAGCGACATTTCTAAAATACTTTCCACACTTTCGCCGACATCGTGCTGTGCTGAACTCATAAATGAAGCAGAATATTAATAGAAGCCAAATGATGATTCCGCTATGCCTCGGGACAAACGATTTTAAATAGCGGTGACAAAGTTGTCTGAGCGAGAAAAAAGTGAAAATCCTTAAATCCTTAGAAAAGGATCAAAACACAAATATAAATACATACATATACGAATGAATGAATGAATGAATGAATGAATGAATAGATGAATGAGTGCATACTGTCGAGTTGCTAAAAAATGCTTAAGGCAATAATTTAATTTTTTTATTCTGTATTTGGATTTTATACTCTTAACTTTTGTACTTGCTGTTGCTGATGTTGTTGTATCTGCGTGAAATGTTAACATGTTCATAAGCAATTTGTCACGTACAACCACTTTGATTGTTTAGCAAAATAACAACACCATCAACACCACCACCACCACCACCACCACCACCAAAAACAACAACAACGATGACGAGGATAAGTACGACAAAGGACTCATATCATATACATACATTTTCAGCAACCCAACGGCGAAAAAGAATGAAATCTATTAGAGCTTAGTCGAATTGCTGAAGTAATTTTGTAGAACTTATGTAGTTACATGAACTAGAGTCGTAACTTTTTTAAGAAATAAATAAGAAAATTGCTCTTTAATTGTTATATCAGACAGAAGAATGTAACAATTTTATAATACATGGGTTGCCTTTTATATTGTGCAACTAATAATAAAAAACAAGAAAAAACTTTAACTTTGGTTGAACCGAAGCTCTAATACCATTCACACCAAATTTTAAATAGTATTGTAAAACATAAAAGTGGGGTTTTAATTGGGGTTACCCCAATTACTACGCCCAGTAGTAGATGTGTATGAAGCGATGTAGTAGATATGCAACATGCCGAAATATCGAATTTCAAGTTAACATTAACGTTTTCCATACAAATGCATAAAAGTAAGCTGGGAGTTTATATGGGACCACCTCAAAAAGTGGACGTAACACGCCCACTAGTTGATCTGTATTCAGCGTTGTCCACTAAAATCCACCAAATCAAATTCTTCATTTATTTAAATGAAGAATTTTTTCATAAGAAACACAAAATTGCACGGTGGGCTTGTATGGGAGCTAAACCAAAAAGTGTGCGGGCCACGCCCTTTAGTCTATGTATGTTAAGCGGCTCACCATAAAAAGGCACGGCATTGCATTTCAACCTAATATTGACTTTAATAAAGAAGTTTTTTATACAAAAAGTCAAAAGTTGGCAGTAGGTTTTGTATGGGAGCTACCCCAAAAAGTGTGCGGGCCACGCCCTTTAGTCTATGTATGTTAAGCGGCTCACCATAAAAAGGCACCACATTGCATTTCAACCTAATATTGATTTTAATAAAGATGTTTTTATACAAAAAGTCAAAAGTTGGCAGTAGGTTTGTATGGGAGCTACCCCAAATAGTGGGCAAGTCCCACCCATTAATGTATATGTCAAGCATCCGTTTACTTTAAGTTAATATATCAATTATTAAGTTGATATTGACTACAATAAAAACGTTTTTCATATAAAAAGTCAAGAGCGGGCGGTGGGTTTGAATGGGAGCTACCCCAAAAAGTGGGCGTGGCGGGTCAATCTTGATACTCTATTAAATTGCAATAAAAATAAGTGTATGTGCAAAATTTAAACTGGATAGCATAAAAATTGGTCCCCAAAAAATGCGCAACAACAGACAGACAGACAGACAGACAGACGCACAGACAGACAGACAGGCGGACAGAATATATATACTACGATGGGGTCTACGATGCCTCATTTAATGCGTTACTAACTTTCAGACAAGCTCATAATACCATTTCACACTCTGTGTGAATGGTATAAAAATGGAAGTATGTATGTCCTATGTTCCCTATAGTCTCCGAAACCGCTCAACCGATTCTGATCAAATTTTGTGGCAATATTCAAAATAGCCCCGTGGCTAATCCTGTGAAAATAGTTTCGTGGCAATTGGATAGACAGAAAATTTTTTAGATTATTTAGATTTTCCTTCCATGTTTTTGTTTTTGTTTCAATAAGAATAAGCATGTGGAATGTGGGGAAGGGGGAAGGAGTGGCAGGAGGATGGAGTGCCAGGGGAAAGGGGAGGGCCGTGTACAACGTCGCGGGGCCCTACTAGTTTTAAATAAAAAACTTAAAATAGCATTGGATGTCGAAATATTTATTATGACACGAAAGAATAATCTCTGATATTCATTTTTTAGACATAATTTCTTTCAAATGTTGGCCGCGACTACGCTGTAGGTGGTCCAATCGGAAGGTTCAATTTTCGATCACTCTTTTTGCAGCATTGCTACCGGTATCTCGCGAATTATGCGATTCCCCCAGCCCACAAACCATAGCAAACAGTGCATTTTTGTGGAAGCAACGGGTTGCTCATCATTGTCGTATCAATTGAGCCAGAAATGTGCCTCATCACAGAACAAAATTTGGTGCGAAAACAGCGGATCTTCATTGAGCTGTTCCCGAGCCCATTGTCAAAAATCAAAGCATATATTCAATTTTTGATCGAGTTGGATTTTACATGCCTTTGAACCAAGTTCCTGTCCTAAAATTCGTCAAGTTGTTGCATACGAGAGGCCAAGATGCCGCGCACTGCGTCGAATCCATTGGTCATGGTCTTCAGCCACACTCCCTGCAACAGCTCCTACGTTCTCCTCACTACGGCCTGGATGTGGTCTATTTTGGTATCATTCAATAACGTACACTGATATTCAAATTTGCGAATGGTATTGGCAATTGTGGACTCGGAAGGTCAATGACGCCTGAAGTACACGAGAAACATTTTTCACAGAAGTTCGGAGGTATCGACGTTTCAATACTCTTCACATTTGCGCTTTTTGCAAGGCAACGCTGGTGTTTTAGTTCAGTTTTTAAATTTTTAAGAGCATGTTTAGCTTTACAAATTTTTAATATATTAAATCCTACTCATATACATTTATTTCACTAATGGGCTAAAAGGTTGTACGAGTAGATAAATTTATTCCACATGAAAAATAGAACAAAATTTAAAAAAAAAAGAAATTATTGATCGAGCAGGGTATGAACCCATGACGTCTACATTGTTAGGCCTCACGCTAGACAGTTGAGATATCGATGTCTCATATATTTGACAATATATATCTATAGTTACAATTTAAAATCAATCATTATTTTAAAATTAATTGCTTCAATTCAAACTTGTTCGATGCAACAAAATAAATACAAAGTGTTTTTGTATTAAAGCTATACCTTCTAGTGATTAAATCGCGGTCATTTTTGAACTTGTTTTGCTTCTGTTTATCTGGTAACAAACATTGTAACAAAATTATAGTACTACTCTTCACCCTGTGTGAAAAGTATATCAAAACAAAAACCGATAGTCCATATAATCATCTCATATATACATTGCATCCGTCTAGAACTAAACTACTACTAGATGTGTTGATGTATCGGAAAATACGGAATATTGACAATGTCAATTTGACATTTTGACGAAAATATTGATATATCACATCAAAAATATGATTGTAGAACAAATTCAGCGAAAGTTGCTGAACGTAGTACCTGGGGTACAACCTGCAATTGATTTAATGATAGAGTATGATTAATTTGTTTAAACTAAGTAGCGATCAAGAAATTTTAAAAAAGATAAAAATATTGTGTTACGTAATACTTGTACAGCATCTAAATGTACTACACGGTGTGATCTAAAAATAACCGAACTTTTCAATTATAAAATAAAACAAGCATGGTATTGTGTCACAACTGCTTATATAGCTGGAATGTCATCGTGAAAAGCTCCTTACATTGCAGTTTTCATTTTTGGGAAGAGAAAATGATCGCACGGTGATAGATCAGGCGAATACGGAGGGTGGTCGATGAGACGAGTCTATTTTTTTTTTTTTTGTCAAAAATTTATTGACTTTTTTGGTCTTGTGAGGTGGTGCATTATCATGCCATAAAAACAGCGCCTTTCCATTGCAATATGCGGGCCTAACACGTAGAACTCTCAATCAAAAACGATGTAAAACTTTTAAATAATATTCTCCATTGACAGTTTGCCCTCCTAGAACAAATTCCTTGTGAACAATAGCATTGGAATCATAGAAAGTTATCAACATTGTCTTGATTCTTGGCATTTGACAACGCAATATTTCAGGTTTTGGCTCGTTTATTGACTTCCATTCTGCAGATTGTCGCTGAGTTTCAGGATCATTTTTAAAACAGCATGTTTCATCAGTAGCTCTGATGAAATCAAGAAAATCTGGATCGTTCTCATTGGTTAATATGATATCTTTGCAAATGCTCTACACAATGACCGATTTTTTGATCATCATTTAACTGATGTGGAACAAAAAGTGCACACACACCTTCTTTTACCCAAATCAACATAAACTGCTGCTATTAAAACGTGTGTCATTTTGTAACATGTCAAACGATTAGCATGAACTTATCTGCTTTCGAAAGAAGAAAAATGACATTTCTAACACTTGCAACATTTAATATATGGCGCTACGTGTTCTATGATTTAAATTAAAAGTTCGGTTATTTTTAGATCACAGCTAGCTTGTATGAACAGCTGGTAGCAATCATCATTTGCAATCTCACCAAATACTTATCGTATCGTTATTGGAAAGCCTCGTCTTTCTTCATTATGAACTTCATGAAGTAGTTCGGACGTACTAGTCCTTCTTCATAAACTTCATGAACTTCATTTAAAAAGATATTTATAGCTAAATTTTGTAAAATTACTGATACAGTGGTTACATGCGAAGAAAAACACAATATTCGAATTTCTTCTCATAGTCAACAATACTAAAATTAATCGCTATGAAAACATTTCTTTAAACAAACAGAATTTCTTAAAATTTCATTTTGCTTTTAGCATTCGTATTAGTTTTCTGTTTCGCAATTTTCCCATTAAATAATTTCTATATAGACATTAAATATACTCCTATATGTATTGTATATATGTATGCATACTTACTTATATATGTATATGTCTAAAGCGTTTTATAATGATGCCATCTAACTGCGGTTGGAACATCATTCCACCCTCTCTCGTCCTCACATCCTTTCACCCTGACAACGCACTTAGGTAGTGTGAGATTGCAGTGCATTTTTCATTTCGTTGATTCTCAAAGAGCCGCAGGCTGTTGTCAGCTTTCATTATATGTTAATTATGACATTAAATAGAGTTTATTTTGCCACACAGAGACAGAAGCGCAGTATTATATTTATGTAGATATAAATGATGTGATGTGTTAGAGCAATTAGAAAACTATTTAGAGGCTAATTGTTTCGTTGTATGTAAATACATATAATCGTATATGAAGGGTGTTTTTTTAGCAGGTGAGTTTTTTAATGTGACACCATTAAAAAAGTTTATCGCTTATCGAAAATAAGTGTTTGGCAAATCTTCATACAAAGACTTACAATTAAAAAAATTGAAGTGTTTGGGCGCTTGAACGGTTGGAAATCAATCCACTTTCGAATTCATCGATGAGGTTCACTGCTGCTTCAATAGTAGACAAAATTTGTTGCATTTGGTGCGTGAAAAATTCAATGGTGTTTTGTCAGGATGGCGGAACCATCGACTTATTGAGTGAAGTGTTTGACAAACCCATAACATGGCTCGCAAGATCGTGTGTTCGGACAGCATTGAAACATAATATCAAGCACACTATTTGTGAGATATGGGCTGAAATTATTGAAAAAGTGGTGGAATATTGAACCTTAAAGGTTGCAGTTCGGCAGACTTTTCCGTGGCAGAAATAAGCCCGAAATTATTTTCCATTATTAAAAACTGACTCATTCAATTTATTTGTATGTGATTTATTCAATGCAAAGTTCTAAACCACTTAAAAAACACCCTATAATTGTAGTTCGTATGTCTGACTGTTTTTCTTTTCACTACAATATTTAAGTCACTTAATGAGCCTTCCAAGAAGTTGCATGAGTATGTCTCAGGTTTTCTTTGCACATGGTACCGAGTTAATTGTTTGCATTAAAAGCTGTTGGAGTGCATGAATGACATAAAGAAATACTTATAATAGTTTCTTTTGTGCTTAGGTTATTTGTGTGAAATGAAATTAAATGATTTTTCATATAATAATGGCAATGTGCTTAAAATTTATAAATAATTCAGTTCACTTTCAAATAAATAGCTATACCATGCAAAGTAACATGTGATGTGAAAAATAATATTAAAAACAAGAAGAAACATTAACTTCGGTTGAACCGAAGCTCTATTAAATTTTAAATAGTATTGCAAAACATAAAAGTGGGGGTTTAAATTGGAGCTACCCTAAAAAGTGGTCGGTACACGCCCACTAGTAGATGTGTATGAAGCGATGCACTAGATGTGTAAGATGCCGCCATATCGAATTTCAAGTTGATATTGACGTTTTCCATACAAATGCATAAAAGTGCGCTGTGGGTTTATATGGGACTACCTCAAAAAGTTGGCGGGACACGACAATTTATATATGTACATTAAGCGGTTGTCCACTAAAATCCACTAAATCAAATTTCAAGCTAATATTGATTTAAATGAAGAATTTTTTCATAAAAAACACAAAATTGCACGGAGGGTTTGTATGGGGGTTACCCCAAAAAGTGGTCGGGCCACGACAATTAGTCTATATACGTTAAGCGACTGTCTATAAAAAGGCACCGCATTGCACTTCAACCCAATATTGACTTTAATAATGAAGTTTTCATACAAAAGTCAAAAGTGGGCAGTAGGTTTGTATGGGGGCTACACTAAAAAGTGGGCGGGCCACAACCGTTAGTCTATATATGTAAAGCGGCTGACCATAAAAAGGCACCGCATTGTATTTCAACCTAATATTGACTTTAATAAAGAAGTTTACATAAAACAAGTCAAAAGTGGGCATTAGGTTTGTATGGGAGCTACCCCAAATATTGGGCGGGTCCCACCCATTAATGTATATGTTAACCATCGGACCACTAGAAGTTACCATATCAATTATTAAGTTGATATTGACTACAATAAAAACGTTTTTCATACAAAAAGTCTCAAGTGGACGATGGATTTGTATGGGGGCTACCACAAAAAGTGGGCGTGGCGGGACTATTTTGACACTCTATTAGATTTCAATAAAAAGAAGTGTGTGTGCAAAATTTAGACTGGATAGCAGTAAAATTGGTATGGTAACTTCTAGTGGACGGATGCTTGACATATACATTAATGGGTGGGGCCCGCCCACTTTTTTGGATAGCCCCTTTAGAAACCCAGCGATCAATTTTGACTTTTTGTAAGAAAAACTTCTTTATTAAAGTCAATATTAGGTTGATATGCAATGTGGTGCCTTTTTATGGTCAGCCGCTTAACATACATAAACTAAGGGGCATGGCTCGCCTATTTTTTAGGGTAGCTCCCATACAAACATACTACCCACTTTTCTTTTTTGTACGAAAAACCTCTTTATTAGGTTTAAATGCGATATGGTGCCTTTTTATAGACAGCCGCTTAACATGCATAGTCTATTGGGCGTGGCCCGCCCACTTTTTGTGGTAATCCCATACAAACCCACAACTCACTTTCATGCATTTGTATGGAAAACGTCAATATCAACTTGAAATTCGACATGGTGGCATCTTACACATCTACTACATCGCTTCATACACATCTACTAGTAGGCGTGTACCGCCCACTTTTTGGGGTAGTCCCTATTTAAAACCCCACTTTTATGTTTTACAATACGATTTAATATTTCGTGTGAATGGTATTAGAGCTTCGGTTCATCAGAATTTAACGTTTTTCTTGTTTTCCATTAATTTTAGTATTATGTCTGAAATAATTTCACCTCATTAATTTTTATTAATCACTTAAACACTCATTTTCAAAATGTAGATATGAAAATGTTTGCTTGCTAACAAAGAGATATTTGTATTGCACACCAATACAGCATTTCTCTCAGTGCAAGCACTACCACATATATTTTGTACAAAATTCAATAGTGTAAGTGTGTTCATCATTGCTCTATATCGTTCGCTGTTGATCGTAACGTCTCTGCCGGCCTCATTTTTAAAGAAGTTACTGCGCGCGATGACGCTCTGATGCCAGCTCTGACTAATTTAGGACAGTTTAATCCCTATATCCCTATCGGAAAATGGAAAATCTAAAAAATTGATTCTGTATATCAGCAACTAAGTATTCGACCGATCGTTATGAAACTTTTTCAGTGTATTACTATCGATAAGTAGAAGATTATGAGCTACATATCATTTAGAAAAAATTTAGCAACGTATAGCCTATGTATAACTTTTTGTTAGCTGTAGCAACGCTCGGTGGTTACCCGCTAGTTGTTTCTAATAAATAAAGATTCTATGGAAATCGCTCAAAAGGTTTGGGAATTCTCAGCATAGTAGCAAACCACGCTCATTGAAGTAAATGTTTATGAAGCATTGACACTACACAGTGAAAAAAAGGATCAGTATCAATTAGACATTGTCTAAGAAATAATAACAAAGATCAATATGATATTTTTCTATCAATATTATGAAATGATATCAAAAAGTTTTAAATTAATATTAAAAATATCATATTGATCTGAATTCATATCATCCGCCACATCAAAAAAGGCCAACCAAAAGACACGAAGCAAAAATATAGTAGGTTATATGTAAACCGAGGTAGTTAAGAAGATGCAAGCCTGCAAGCTGGCGCCGTTGGTATTGTCTTGTCGCGATTCAAATACCAGCACCTCTACCAGAGAAAATGTTTTTAAATCTGCAAACAAATACACAAGTTGTATGTAATCCTGTATATTTTTATACGAGTACTAGTATTCACACAGAGTTTGAATAGTATTATCAGTTTATCTGAAAGTTTGTAACGCATTAAAGGATTCATCGTAGACCCCATTAAGTATATGTATTCTTGATCAGCTCGGCGAGACGAGTCGAGTCGAGTCGATCTAGCCATGTCCGCCTATCTGTCCGTCTGTATGTTGTTGTTATTACTGCTAATGTCAAACAAACAAAAAGCAGTGTTCTCAAATCAACCTGAAATACTAAAATCTGTTTTTTCTGACGGAAATGCAAAAGTTCAAACTCTTTGTTACCTGTTTTTTTAAGTATATGAAGTATTCGGTAGCAAACATTTTTGTTATCTGAGTACTCGCTGAACCACCCTTCTGGTCCCACCAAATACAGATCATGAGCTTGGCACCATGAATATTCGGCTTGGCAGTCGATGTTGATACATGGCCGGGTGGTCCCCATGATTTTTTTCACTTTGGGCTGTGGTAATGGATTCACTTTTCATCGCCAGTAACAATACGATGCAAAAAACTCTTCCGAATATGGCGTTGAAGCAGCTGTTCGCACAAGTGAAAAATCTCCTTTCGACATCTCTTGGCTTCAATTCGTACGGCAACTAATTTCCTTGCGTTTGAATCATTCCTATGGCTTTGAGGCGTTTGCCAACTGTTGACAAGTCAACTCCCAATAATTCTGACAATTCTTGACGGGTTTGACACGGATCTTTGTCGAGTAATTCTTCATCTTCAAATTTTTTAGGCTGGCCCGGACGTTCTTTGTCCTCCGTACCAAAATCACCACTTTTAAAGTGACCAAACCAATACTCACAAGTTGAAATCGATGGAGCATAGTTCCCGTAAGCATCACAAAGCGTACGGTGGGCTTCACCTGCTTTTTTCTTCAAATGAAATCACAAAAGGAAACCTTCCCACAAATTGCGTTTTGTTGGAACAAAAGTCGACATGTTCACAGAGCAAAAACAAATATGTTGTTTACACTTCAGTGGAATGACACATACTGAAAATGAAGCTTATGAAGTAGGCTTTCACATGAATATAGTCACAGGTTTACCCGATGCGATATAGTACGCATTCTCTTATGAATCGTTTAAAACTAACTCCAATATACATAGGCTTGTAAACAACATAACAGACTGACGCTTGACAAAACAAGAGCGCACTGTCATTAGCCGTTTGATTGCT
The DNA here is from genome assembly GCA_035044765.1 of Leucophenga montana. Taxonomy (NCBI): domain Eukaryota; kingdom Metazoa; phylum Arthropoda; class Insecta; order Diptera; family Drosophilidae; genus Leucophenga; species Leucophenga montana. The sequence continues at coordinate 280,273 of JAWNNQ010001550.1, forward strand.
ATAGCAGCGTCAAGTTGGTAACACTTCGAGCGCCGACTCCTCTATTTGTTCGAACTTTTTTCTCCATCTCCAGCCAATGATTATTGCTTGGAAAACATAAAAGATGCCAACACGAATGACATGTAGCTTCATCAGTATGAAGTCACATCCCATATATTGCTCATAAACATTAAATTATTGAAAACACACATTCATGCTATGGACCCATCAATTAACATCCAAGAACTCTTGTTGCTTCTCAGAATATCTCAACTCATTGGTTATGATTTTAGTTTGCTTAAGCTTCACTTACCGGAATCCGTTGGTGGATGATTGATTAAATCGCCAAGTAAATCGCGTATGAGAAACGATTTTGAACTTTGCATGTTTGTGCAGTTAAAGATATAAATATTATATATATTATTATAATTTTGTGTTTCTTAATTAACTATTTTTTATTCTTTATTTAGTTGATTTGTTTAAAAAAAAAAATTCTTATATTAAAAAAAAAAAAACAACAACAAAAAATTTAGCACACTTCTTGGCGCAACTTTCGTATTGGTTTTTCCGACGGCAAAAATTTTAAGTAACTTGCGTGCTGCCAAATGAGATGCGAACGTTTGTATATACCTAAGTATATCAAATACAATTTCAATATGCCAGCGCAATTAAGCCGGCGCACGGCACTTGCCTTGCTACTTAATTGAATTGACAACGTTAGTTTAGTTAGCGCTGCAAAGGATAAACAGGACTAAACTAAAATTTACAAAAAACGAGCAGTGGCAGCAACTGCGACTAAACCGTTTGGCGCGATGTCAAATGAACAACTGAGACATTAAGTTTATTAATCCTTTTAATGATGGCGACAACAGACACAGCGCGTTAAGGAAACGGACATGAGCTATGAAGTGAGCGAGCGAGCGAGTGAGCGAGCAAGCAAGTGGGTGGTTTGGCGAAGGGTTCAAATCAAATGTAAGTGTACGTACTGCTGCTCTAAGCGGTGGGTGTTATTTTGTGGGCGTTGTGGTGCGGTGTGATTGACAACTGCAAAAATGTGCTGCACTGTGTGCTGCTGAAACGAATTATGGAAATATAAAAATGTTATAGTCGAGCTTTGCGTTTATGCGATACCCTGCACAGTACCAAAGAGTTATGTGTACATTAAAACTGAATTACATACCCACACTAAATTGAACAAACTGTGTATTTGGCATTTAACAAAAAGGTTTTCATAGTTTGTAAGATTTATTTCAAATACTGCATTTAACAGAACCTTTTGCTGACTGATTACTGATTTCTATTTATTCAAATAAATCAAACTATTCAAAAAATTTGATTTTTTAACGGAAGAAATGCAAGCAATAATATGGACGGCGTTGAAAATAGTCAATGAAAATGCGTAATCAATCAGCAAGAGCAATCAATCAGCACCGAATTTCCAAATGAGGTCGAAAAAGAGGCACGAGCTCCTAAGAAAATACCAAAATAGAAGGTCTAGCAACTTTGAAAATAATGTAATATGTGATAGTGTTTAGTTTTATTACTACGATCCTAAAACCAAACAACAGACCAAGATATATATAACAGAAAATTTTCATATCCACCAATTAAAACATAACAACAAAAGTTAATAACAAATGTTAATAACAAATGTGTGATAATGTGTTTTTACTTCTCTAAAGTACAAATTGTAGATGATATTCCAGTACTGCATACTGGTCAGAGAGAGAGTAACTGCAAATGGTATACTGAAGACAGGTTGCCAAAAAGAAAAAATGCGTCGCTACTATTTACATTACGATAATGTGCCAGCTCAAACTTCTGAAAGAGCTATTAACCACATTCTCCGAATCTGTGATATCTGGCTATTTCCAAAAATGTCATGTTAATTAATTGTCTACTAAAATTTGCGAAGAACTCATCGAAAGCATGGTTAAAACCTTTTTGGCAGATATCTGTACATGAATAAGCATTTTATTTAGTGTCAGTCGATTCTACTAATGATGAACGAATCATAGATCAATTAAAAGTGGTTGTCAAAAACGTGCAAGAAATCCGATTGAATTTATGTGGGCATATGGGCAAAGAGTATTTGGAAGCCGTGGGTATATGCCTTTAAAACTGCCGAGGTCAATCGTACGACAATGCATATATCCGGAAAGTATAAAGGCATGCAAGCTTCGATACTGGAGTTTAAACCTTACAAGGTATTTATTCCTTACTGTGGACATTCTCAAAGAATTTTATTGGAAAAACAGCTGTTTGTATATATTCTACTACTGTCCATTTAATCACATCAAACGACCGACAGACAGACGGGCATGTCTAGATCGATTCGATTCGTCTCGTCTCGTAGAGCTGATCAAGAATAAATACACTTTATGAGGTCTACGTGAATAACTTTGACAAACTGATAACACCATTTTACACTATGTGTGAATGATTTAATCAGCGCTGACTCAGAGAAGTTAACATTGTGGACTCCACATTTTTTTTTTTTACCATAAACTCTGCTTAAACTAGTTGTGACTTTAATAGACTTTCAGCGGAAGGTTTTTGAAAAACTAAGTTAAACTAATGATATTTTCCATAATTTCTATCAGAGAGGTTAATTCTCTTGAATTTCCAACAAATCACACAGTAAATTGAAAAGCATTGGAAACCGGGCTTATTATAGCTACTATTGTAAGGACAAGTTTATCAATTCAGAATAACAGACAGCTAAATTTTAACCGGAGCCTGAAATACTTGCTCTAGTAATACTCAATTATAATTTTAACCATAAATTCTTAAAAAAGCAAAAAAAAAAATTGGTAAAGTAAACAAAATAATACTTTTTCAAATCTATGCCCAACTAGTTCATCAAAATTAAAAATTAGGTATCTATAATCTCTGATGTATCAGAGGTTTGGGCGATTGGCATGGCAAAAAAGGCAAACATGAATCGATCAAAATTTCTCGTCGAGTAGAACAAATTTACTGTAATATTTTGTTAAAAAAGTTCGAAATGCTATTTCAAATATGTATGTATGTACATAAGTGCAGGGTACACATAGTTGTTGTTGTTATTATAACGGTTAACAGTTTAGCAGCATCAATATACGCACATATGTATGTGTATAACTACATATGTATATACATAGCTTTACATGCACAAAGCAAAAATACATACACACAGCAGACAAATACAGTTAAGCTGTGTGCCATACTTCCTTAACATGCCATTTAACCGTAATTTAATTTAATTTCAAGCTGCAGTCTATTGCGCGCTTTTTCGCTCCCACGCTATGCAACATAACACACACATAAACAGTTAAACATAATAGCTGACGTTAGCCATTTTGTTTTGCTGCTTTGAACTTTCCAACATTTATTTAATCTTTCATTCTTACTCGCACACGTTTCTATGTGTACATTTCTTAGCCCGCACTCGTTTTCTCTACACGTATACACAAGTGTACTACTATCTTATGCTCATGCTCTGTTACACTCTTTCTCTCTCACTCTCTCTATTTCTTGCCTACTTTTGTGCGCATACTTGCGGCATAGCGGCACCAACGTGAACGCATGTGGGTGTGAGTACGCCCATAGTTGAAGATGGACGCTGATTGGCTGACAGTGCACTGCAACCCTTGTCGCTGGCTCTGACAACAGATAAACTGATGCCAAAGGAGTTTTGGGGGAAAAATTTGCACATTAGTTTGATGACTGGCAAGCTGAATGGTTGGCAAATTGTATGTTGGCAAAAGTTGCAAAACAAATACAGGACACAGGATCAGCTTGCAAGTGCTAACCGTCTGCTAGTTCAGTTGACTAAACGTTTAAGTTGTAATTCAAATATTCAATATTTAATGATTTCAATTAGATAAAGTGTTGGTTTTTTTTTTTTGTTTTTTTGTTTTTTGTTTTTTGTGTGACAGTTAAGTGAGCGTTTAGCGAATTTAATAAAATTAGAGGAAACACACAATATGCACAATATAAAACTCTTCTGTAGTGATCATATGGGGCTGATGCCGCTACGGTCCGAGCGATTTAATTATAAACTTGGACTATAAGTTCGAGTTTAAAGAAGGGAGTAGAAAGGGTGAATTGCCACGGACCCGTGATCAATTTTTTTTTTTTTTTTTCGACAAAATATGATGGAAATTTAAATTGTTCTGCTCTTGCATTTGGTATAATATTTTGACTGAAATAATTAGAGAAGTATCATACATCAAACCAGAGACGTCACTATCGATTTCGAAATTCAACATTTTAAAAGTTTACTGTCCAATTTGCTGCTAATTCGGGATGAAATGGAATATAATTTTACTCGAGTGCAAAACAGTACCGAAATAAAACAAAACGAAACTGAAATAAGAATTGAAAACTTTCAAAAAAACAAGTAGGAAGATTCAGTCGAGTATTCACGATTACGAAATACACTGCAGCCTTGAACTTATGCAGAGCTTGAAATTTTAAATTACTAAAAAAAATGTTTTTTAAAATTAAACAAACAAAAAAAACAAGAAAAAAAAGCGTTCGGTTGAATCGAAACTCGAATACCAGTCACACGAAATTGTAAATCGTATTGTAAAGCATAAACGTGGGGGGTTTAAATAGGGTTTACCCCAGGTACATGCCCACTAGTAGATGTGCAAGTGTATTAAAGTGATCTGTGGGTTTTTATGGGACTACCTCAAGCAATTATGTTAAGCTGCTGTCCATAAAAAGGCACCACATCGCATTTCAACCTAATATTTACTTAAATAAAGAAGTTTTTCGTACAAAAAGTCAAAAGTAGGCAATAGGTTTCTATGGCGGCTACCCCAAAAAATGGGCGGGTTCCACCCATTAATGTATGTATATGTGAAGCGTCAGTCCACTAGAAGTTACCATATCAATTATTAGGTTGATATTGACTTCCATAAAATAGTTTTTTTTTTTTTTTTTGGGATAAATAGAAGCTACCCCAAAAAGTGGGCAGTACACGTCCACTAGTAAATGTGTATAAAGCGACCATCTATAAGATGCCACCATAACGAATTTCAAGTTGATATTGACGTTTTTCATACAAATGCATAAAAGTGCGCTGTGGGTTTGTATGGGACTACCTCAAACAGTGTGCGGGACACTGTCCTCCATACAAAGAGGAAACATTGGGCGTGTGGTTTTTATAGGGGCTACCTCAAAAAGTGGGAGGATCACATCCATCAATATATATGTGAAGATTTCCTTCATAAGAATCCACCAAGTCAATTTTAACGATGATATTACCAGCAGTAAAACAAAAAATTATACAAAAAGTCGAAAGTGGGAGGGGGAGGTTTGGTGGTAAGATGGTACTTTAAGTACTCACCTGCTTTGTTTATATTCTAACGTCAACTATGGGGGCTACCATGAAATCAGCCATAGTTGACATTAGAATATAAACAAATCAGATGAGTACCTAAAGTACCATCTTCCCACCAAAATTCCCAAGATCTTTGTAAGCATTGCATATCAGATGTTACGGGAGCCCCACGATTCCGACTAACTCCCACACTATCGTATGGTTTCTTGTATGCTGGAAGAGTTGTGTTTTGATGTCACTTTCTAGAAAGGATTGGATATAAAGAAACGCATGAAAATATAGAAAGCAGCATTTTATTTTTCTACACCCGTGAAAGAGTCCAGATGTGCGCAGAAATTAAGGTCTACGTACCATAAAGATTTGATTTAATACAGGTCAAAACTGCACAAATCAATTTAAATTTTTACTTTAAGAGAGCTGTGAAAGGCAACACTGAACTATGCGTGTAAATACACGCGGCGACGTACGCGTCAAATTTGGAATGTAATCGTACGAGTTGAGTGTAAACTAATCATCAGGAGCAACATGAACTGTAGCAGCGACTAGTTCATGATGCCGTTATTGATCCTATTTGCGCTTTTTAACTACGTGAGGCTTCTTGAAAATTCTCCAATCATGTTCAATCTCGTCAAATTCTCTCTCAATCCTTTTTTTGCGTCTGCGCAGAGTTCGCATCTCATTTAACAGCTGACTATATTTCGTCAAAAGCGCTTTGTAGCGCTCTTTATAATTATAGACTAGTTTAATCTGTTCTGCCACACTGATCGCTATATCCCGTTTCGAACTTGGACGTGATTTGTCCACGTGTGAGGCCCTTGAATGGTCCATGCCAGCATGATGCACTCTCGGGGCCTTGGGCTTTGCGCCACCACGTGTAGATTTAGTGTCGCGTATCTGCTGGTCACGTGCGCTGCTGTCGCCGCCACCACCACCACGTTCAGCAGCAGCCGATTCACCTAGACGTCTATGGCCAGAGCCACCGCTCCTTGCAGAATTGCTTGCGCCAACAGTCTTGCCACGAGCGCCGCTGTCGACATCTCATTTGTTGGACTTCACTGCTCCGCAATGGTTCATTTTATTCTCACGGTCAAAATTGCGACGATTTTTTATTTTGGGCAATGCGCCCCTACCCTTTGATGTGGACATCGTATTTTGTTTCGAATATTTATATCTTGTTTTCAATAAAACAATTAAACTTTATATATTCAGCCTGTTTTCCACAGCAAATACGTACGTACGTATATCAAATTACAAAACTGACTTAGTTTCGAAAAATTTAAAATTTGATATTACTTTACCGGCCTACTGCTTGTCTCGATATTATCGTAATACCTATTACTAGTTATCAAAATTTAGACAAGCAAAAAAAAAAAAATATTGATAAATATATTGGAGTATGCTCTATGGACTTCATTTCCTGGTGAAACATCTTACTATAGCAAAACTAGTGGACCTAAATTAAAAAAAAAAAAAAAAAAACAAAACAAAACCGTATAAAACCTTAGCAAAGCAAGTTTCGTAAATCCAAAAACTTTAAATGTAATAATTTGCCGGGAATTTGGCGTAAATTAGTTGTGACAAATTAATTTTGTCTATATGAACTATGTAGGATTTATTAGTATTGACTTAAGATATACAAAATTTTCCGTTTCTAGCTTAATTAAGATCAAAAACAACAATATTTTTGTACAAAGACTCAAAAATAGGGAGCAGTTTTGTGTGGGAGCTACCTCATACAGTGCGGTTGGCACGTTCGTTTAATACACTTTATCGGAAGAGGAAATAAGAGAGAGTCTATAACTCTTATAGTCTGCAAAATCTATTCATTCAAACAGACGGACGAACGGACATGTCTACAACGACTCGAATTTTGATGTTGATCAAAAATGTATGTACGTATATGTACAGCATACGTTTCTAAGAATCTACCATGTCAAGTTTCGAGTTGATATCCACTATAATAAATAAATTTTTCTTACAAAAACCGAACAGTGGGCGGTGAGTTTGTATGGGGGCTATGTATCAAAGCATGGTGATTATATTCATTTGCCTGTACATGAAACATCCATTCTTAAAAGGTCACCATAACAAATTTTAAGTTGATATCTACTGTAATAACTATCAAATAAAAAAACCTCTTGACGAGGTAAAAATCAAGTGACGAAAACGAAAGCACACACAAAACTACTGATATAAATTTTGTGACAATATATTTATATTTTTCATTTGTATGTATTTGTACATATCGATTACAATCGATTCCAACCATACAAATGAAAAATATAAATATATCGTCACAAAATTTATATCAGTAGTTTTGTGTGTGCTTTCGTCACTTGATTTTTGCCGCGTCAAGAGGTTTTTTTTTATTTGATATCAGTCATTTTAATAGAGAAGATAAATAAAATAAATTGAATAAAACTTTATATGAAACCTAAATCTTGCTTAAGGCTTCTTATATGAACCATAGATTTGTGTGGGGCTAAATTTTTAATTGTCCCTTCTGACATATGGGCACATTTCAATTGAATTGAAAAAAAAAATTACAATAAATTCATTCCAAAATAAAAACATCAAATTTTTATTTCAAAACTTAAAAGTGGAGCCATATTTGTATAGCGGCTGCCCCTTAAAATGTTCTTTTAATACACTTTATCTGTAGATTGAAAAGAAGAGTCTAAATATGCATACTTGAAGTCTTTATCTCTTATAGACTACGAGATGTTTTTGTTCAAGCAGACTGTCGGACGGACAGACGGACAGAACTATATAAACTTGTCTTGGGATTGTAATGGGATCTACCAGTTCTCATTCTGTTGTTAAATAGATTTCGACATAATTACTATTCCCTTTTATCTTATCGTACCGTGTATAAATACATATCAATTAATGGCAATAAATGTGCGAGATTAAATAACCAATTTTTTTTTTGCATATGCATATCTATATATGTGTATATGTGTGAATACATGCAAAAACAATCCAAAAATAAAAGTGGATAAGAGTATAACAGGTTTATGTTAACGCTGTGTAACAGTAACAGCAGCTTAAAAGTTACAGCAGCTTAACAGTAACAGCAGCTTAAAAGTAACAGACATTATAGTATGATATTAGCATTCGGAAAAATAACTCATTTTTCACACTCTGATATTTGCGATGTTATATCTCGGCTATCGTATAGTGGATATAATTACAAGTGGATTCGAGAAGAAACTGTATTCTGCGGCAGCATTTCTTGATATACGACAAGCATTTGACCGAGTCTGGCATCCAGGCATGTTATATAAAATGAAAAAACTGCTTCCTGCTCCATTTTTCCTCTTATTGAAATCGTATCTAAGCAATCGAAACTTTTATGTTCAAATGGAAGGAAAAACATGGAAACTATATAGTATCCATGCTGTGTTCTGGGACCTGTCCTTTACACAATATTCCCAGCCGATCTTCCTGTTGATAGTGATGTTCAAGTAGTCACTTATGCTGATGATACAGCTATAATTGCATCTAAAGACACTGCGGCAGAAGTATCTCAAGATATTCAAAATGAAATAGTTGAAATAGAGCGATGGCTTAAGAAATGGAAAATAAAGGTTAATACATTTGTCACATTTGCTCTGAGAAAAGGAGATTGTCCGTCAGTATTTTTAAATAATTCACAAATTCCTCATAGTGACTCCGCAAATTATCTTGGACTCGATATAAATCGGAGAGTGACTTGGAAAAGTCATATTAAAGGCAAGACAAAGAAACTCAACATAAAAACAAAACAAAAATATATTGGCTGCTTGGGAGAAAATCGCAGCTTAGTTTGGAGAACAAAGTTCGGCTTTACAAGGCTATTTTAAAGCCTGTGTGGACATATGCTATCCAGTTATGGGGAACTGCAAGCCAATCAAATATTGAAATTCTTCAACGATATCAGTCCAAAACGCTTAGACTTATTGTTGACGCCCCCTGGTTTGTGGCTAATGATCAAATTCACAAAGATTTAAATATTCCATACATTAAAGATGAAATACGTAGAATAAGCACAAGGTATGTTGAGAGACTACATGATCATTTAAATGTTTTGGCAATAGGCCTACTAGATAATAGCGATACAACTCGAAGACTTAAAAGAAATCATGTGTTAGATTTACCTTTTAGAGATTAAATTTTGTATATATTGTAAATAAACTCTCAATTATAGAATTTTGAATATAATAACTGTTCTTACTGGAGTACAGCTATTTCTGTTATATTATGAACTTTCAACTAATTTACTTATTGTCCTATTGATAGATTGTAAATTAATAATAATAAAAAAAAAAAAATATCTCGGCTCACGCAATTTTCACAGAAAAGTATAATATATCAAAATTTGCGCAATCTCGCGAATTTTTATCACTCCAATATAATATGAGCACGAAAATTTGGTTTCATTTTTCGGCAAACTCGCAGAATGAACTTTTGAAAATTTATTTTGACCTATATTTTTTTAAGTAGGTATTGTACAGCTCCATGCTAGCATTCATTTGAAGGTATTCAAAAGACCTCTCCAACGAGCTATTACACATTGATTAAAAATATTAAGCCGTTTGACCACAGTAACCAATTGAAATTAAAGCTTATTCTGAGCTTTTACCGCCAAAATCCGCCACAAAGTTTCTTAGTTTTTTGTGTACTAAAATCCTGTATCAATAAAATTTTGCTTTTCTAAAGGATTCAAGCAAACAAACAAACACACAAACAAACTAATTCATCAACTCGTCAAAAATTTGTAAAATTCATAACTTTTTTAACTCGTGAGTTGGACTCGTCTCGGCGTCAAGAATAAATAAAAAATAAGTTTTTCAACCCCCCCCCCCCACATTTGAGACTGGAGTGATCCGATATTATATGTTTTAAAATTTTCTGAAAGTATGTTTCAAGACCTTTTTATTGATATGTAACACGTTTCGATCGAACTAACCAGTAAAGACTTACTTATTGCGCGTATAATTTAGTGCTAGTGCAGCAGCCACACTGAGGTGGGTTTTCGTCACTTGCGCGGACTATCGTCCACAGTGATTATAATAGTTAATTATTCAGTTGGCAAATGATGTACTAACTAAATAATATGTCGAAATAATTTTTATTCAAAGTGCGTTCGAATTTAAAGTTCGTATTCAAACAATCTGTTGTGGATTAGCTGATTTATGCATATAGTATGTGTTGTATTGTTGTTTTCTTTCTATTTTTTTTTTTTTTTTTTGTTTTTTTTTTCACAAATAATCGAAATTATAATTTTATCGAATCAAGTGTGAATAAAAATAATGTAACACTATACCGATAGTGGCGCGTTCATAGAAGAGTTCGTCATTGTCACTGAAACCGCAGCCATTTTACCGTTGGCATTGGAAGCAATAGCTGGGTTAACGGAAGCACCACCACTGCTACCACTACCACCACTACCACCACTGCCACCACCGTCATTGCAGTTAGCGGCCAATGTATCTGCAAGATTATCAAGCGCAAGAGTGATGGAACCAAGCAGGTGTATTGAACCAGTGACCAGTATATCAAGCTGCACGCTGGGGCCAAAGCGATTGCGCAAATCATCAATTACATCGGTAACTGACGGATACATTTGTGAATTATGTGGCACACCTGCCGCTTCGCAAACATCGCGCCAGTTACGCATATTGTATAAGGTCCGGTCCAATTGCACTATACCCGGAGCACGTTTCATTACGTGATCTTTACGATTGCCATATAATGAGGTTGTTGTCATATTTGTTGTAAAAGCGGCGTGCGCAAAGTTAAACTTGTAGCGGAGAATATCGAGCATTGGTAGGGTATCACATTCGCCGGTGCGATTGAAAATAAGAATCTTGCGATTCTTGCTGTTTTGTAGTGTGAATGAGAGCAAATATAATAATAGTAGCTTTTAAAATATTTAATATGCCTGCCTACCTGTCCTTTGTGCCTGCTTGAAACCAATCGGCACACAAACACATACTCTCCACCGTGTGCGCACCTTCCAGAAACATACGCAAATTGAGAAAATCAACTTGTTGAAAACGTCCGGGCCAGTGGCATTTCTGTAGTCCACGCAATGTTGCCTCTGGCAGCTCTATACCGTTTACAGCATAGTCGCGATGGAACTTATCCTCGCGGCGACGCAACCAATCGTGTGCCAGTTGTATAGACAATGAGCCATTAAGACCAACCATTGGGTGCAGTTTTCCTAGCTCTTCCTTATACGGACTATCCTTAAAGTAATTCTCCAGCGGCGGTACACGATACACTTTGGCCTAAAATGAGGAAAAAAATAAGAGACTTAAAGCTGTTCCAGTACAATTCGGTTGCTAGCGTTCTGCTTACATTTTTCTTTTCGGCACATTGGTGAATAACCTCCAGACACTCTGGCTGTGTCACTATCGTAAAGACACTCGCCTCTGGTTTAATAATGCCTGCCTTCTGACTGGCAATCTCACGTAATGTTGTACCCAAAATATCGATATGCTCCAATGCCAGCGAACAAATACCCACCGACTTTGTATTCCGCAACACATTTGTACAGTCCAACTCACCGCCGATGCCCACCTCGAAAACACCCACATCAACTTTCTGTTCGACGAATATATGAAATGCTAAAATAGTCAAAAACATAAAGTACTGCGGCATATCATCCTTATTTTCTTTCTTCTCGTCCAGTGCGCGATATAGACGCCAAAAATTACGCGTAAATGTTTGCTTGTCAACCGGAGTGCCATCGATGCGCACGCGTTCCGTTGTGGTGACCACATGTGGTGAACTAAAGAAGCCGGTACGTGCGCCGTGCGCACGTAAAATTGATTCAGTCATGGCGCAAGTGGAACCCTATTTCGAAAGACAGAGAGTAAGCATTCAGTTAACATTGAAAAGTTAATTGTAGAAATCATAGAGGTGACAAAAACGTATCCTTTTAGGCAAAATTCAAACAATGTACGATAATTATACGATCATTTTTTGTACATTTCTTTCAAGTCGATCGAAAAAAAAAAACAAAAAAATTTCATACAAAAACTGAAGAAAAAAAAAACAGATTTAATGGGGCTACACACTGATTTAGGTCTATATAGAATATTTTGCAAGGTTGGACTTAGACCAGCCATCTAACGCAGGATATAATGACGTTAATAGAGCTACTATATGACAATAGTTGCACTCTCTAAACTTGAACTGCGTATGAATCAAGCGAGTTTAAAAATTCAAGTTTGGAGGCACTTTCTTTTAAAGTCTCCGAAAACTCGTTGTTCAAAAAGATATACTAAGGATGGACGGGCGGACGGACGGACGGACGGACGGACGGACGGACAATGCTAGACTCAGCTAAATAATATACATATGTATATACTTTACGAAATGTCTCGTTTTGTCTATTACATACATTTGTACAAACTTTGTATACCCTTGGCCCATTTTCACGACTTAGAAATTCATTAGAGAATACGAATTTCCAAGATATGCTATTGGGCGAATAATATTGAATCGTGCATTTCACGACTTGACAGTTGTAATAAATCGATTTCGAGTAGCACTGCAGTATAAATATGTGTTGTTCCTGTTATCGTTCAAAATCAGTCACTTTTCTGGTATGTTCTCGTTTAAAATCGGTTACTTTTGTTTTATTTAACGGTCAGCTGCATAATAATAAAACAATTTAATAAGACTCGAGCAGTAGAAAAAACCAATCCAAAGATATTGGCAAGTCGTTGACATGACCCTTAGTGTTTGTTCAAAAGTACTGACTTGAATTTTAAGTAGTGCCATAAAATACATGTATTAATAGGGTTCATGGTGCTACAAACTTTGTGCAAAAATTAATATGCTAATCGCACTATACAAGCTTTGATCTAAAAATAACCGAACTTTTAATTTAAATCATAGAACACGTAGCGCCATCTATTAAGTCGCTAAGTTCATGCCAATATTTTGACAGGTTAGAAAATGACACACGTTTTAATAACATCAGTTTTTCTAGTTATGTCATAAAAACACAATGGAACAAAGAGCAAATATTAACTTTTGTTTCAAACTCGGTAAAAAAAACTTACGAATTGTTAAAAAAAGTTTATGATGATGATTGTATGAGTCGTACTCAAGTTTACACGTGTTTTACACGATTTAAAAACGGTCATGATGATTTAAATTATGATCCAAGACATCTAATCGTGCTGAGTTACTAGAAAAAGTAAGTGAAATAATCCCTATCGATGCAAATTTCACTGTGAGAATGCTGGCAGATGAATTAAATTCATCTTACAGCACAATCTACAAAATATTAACTAAAGATTTGGGTAAAAGAAAGGTGTGCGCACGTTTTGTTCCACATCAGTTAAATGATGATCAAAAAATCGCTCGTGTAGAGCATTGTAACGACATAGTTTAAACAGCTGAAAATGATTCCTTGAGTTCATTATAGCTAGTGATGAAAGATGCTATTTTAAAAATGATCCTGAAACTAAGCGGCAAGCTGCCGAATGGAAGTCAAAAAACGAGCCAAAACATAAAATATTGCGTTTTCAAATGTCAAGAATCAAGACAGTGTTGATAACTTTCTATGATTCCAATGATATTGTTCACAAAGAATTTGTTCCAGAAGGGCAAACTGTCAATGGAGAATATTATTTAAAAGTTTTACATCGTCTGCGATTGAAAGTTCTACGTGTGAGGCCCGAATATTCTAAAGGAAAGCAACTGTTTTTATTGCATGATAATGTACCACCTCACAAGACCAAATAAGTCAATAAATTTTTTATGAAAAAACAGATTTGTCTCATCGACCACACTCCGTTTTCGCATGATCTATCATCGTGCGTTTATTTTCTCTTCCAAAAAATGAAAACTGCTATAAAAGAAGCTTTTTACGATGACATTCCAGCCATACAAGCAGCCGTGACACAGTTGCTAAAGAACATCCCACAAAGCGAGTTTAAAAAATCTATGGATAAATTGGTTGTACGTTCCAAACGTTGTATTGAGTTAAATCTATCGTATTTAGAATAAATATAAAAATGTGAGTTATTATTAGATCATACCGTGTATGTGAAAAGTATAATGATTACCAACATTTGTGCCACAATTTAAAACTACCGAAACTACCGAAAATACTTCATATATTCTAAAAACAGTTGACCAAGTGTGTGACATTTTGCATTTCTGTCAGAAAAAACAAAAAAAAACAAAAAATGAATATGTTTTCACCTAATAAATATCTGATTTTAGTATTTCATATTGATTTGGGAACACTGTTTTTTGTTTGTTTGACGTAACAATAAATAATTTACAGTTTCGGTAGCAAAAATATTCATCGATCTTAGTATTGGGCTTAAAGCTGTACAATAAGTAGGTACCAGAGAACTGCAGCGGTGCACCGCAACAAAATGTACACCGCATGCTTACTTGCGTATTTTTCTCACTTATGTCTCCAAAACGCTCAACCAAATGCGAATTGGTGGTTTTTTTACACACAGCATTTTTTTTTACTTAGCTCAATGCGTAATCTTCTACTTACTCATGTTTTTACTTATGCTGAGAAACAACACAGAAAAGTCTCTCTGAGTGTATGACATAATCTAGTATTGAGCGCATTTATTACTTTGTTCTTCTTTGACCGATCGTTTGAGTCGATCACATGAGTCGAGATGCAATTTAATATAACATGTATATTGTGTCTGTATACATCTGCATATGCATCTAGGCACGAACTTTTGGATTGAATGTACATATGTGCGTTTTGCGAGAAATTATAGTCGCTTTAGGCAGCAAGTCGTCAATGTTGATGAAAAACTTGATCATAACCTTGAAACCAGGTCCTTCGACGCATGAAAATGGGCGACAGTCTTGAATAATAAATTTGGCACAGGCATCATTGGCTTCCTTTTTGTCAGCTTCTGAAACAGTTCGCAAGACTTGTGGTTCCTTAGCAGCTACGCAGCACCTCAGACGACTTAAATTGGATGTTTGGTGTCCAACAAATTTTAGTATTTTGTGGCATGTTCGTCAGTATACCAATCCTTCTAAAAGTGTGCCATCATCTTTTAATATTTCAGAAACTATATTCCAAATGTAACTTTTACACTTGCGTCGTTGCGTTATAATGAGTTAAGTGGATCGTATTTTGAATAAATATTTGCTTTGAAACATAATACCAAGCTTGTTTTATTTTACTATTTACTAAAAAGTTCTGTTATTTTTAGATCAGACCATGCTTTTGTATCGGGTTACAAATATCTAAATATTTACAAATGCAAATGTCGAAGTCCAAACTCTTCTGTAGCACGTTTGAACGATATGAACAATTTGGTTTTACGGAAACTTTTGTTTGTTTTCATTGTTTTCATATAAAACAAATATTGAATTTCAAAACTGTATTAATTTATGGCGTCTATATGTAAGGCTTAACCAATTCCGTTCAAATTGAAAAAAAAAAAAATTCGTGATTGTTTGGAACAGATCAATTGTGAAATTCTTATTTAAACTGAACTTCAGTGCTTTAAAATACTTAAGTTTCGTTAGATTTGCTTAACCAAAATTGCTATTTAGACACCAAATTTTGGTTGTTCTTTGAAATAATATTTTACTTAGAACATGAAGCTGAACTATGCAATGTACTTAACATAATGCAGTTCAATTCAAACTATATCCAATTAAAAAAACAAATTTATGGACACACTTATTGGAAAATATTCATTTACGTACTACAAATATTTATGCATAATTTAAAGAGGTTTGAATATGAGAGCAACATGCTACAGTACCATAAATTAACCAATTTCGCTTATTGTTTGGGAATAAATAGAACACACAAAACTTCATTGATCTAACTGTTTTTAGCAATAGTATAACTGTTGACAACTTTTAGTTATTATACTCTATTATACATAGTGTAATAGAGTATATTAATTTTGTCATAAGTTTGCACCGCCATAAAGGATGCATCGTAGATTCCATAAAATATATATTCTTGAGCAGCTCGACGAATCAAGTCACTCTAGCCATGGTCGTATGTATGTATGTTTGGTGTCGCATGTGGCAAATAAGTCTTTTCATTTTTATACCATTCACACATAGTGTGAATTGGTATTATCAGTTTGTCTGAAAGTTTGTAACGCATTAAAGGAGCCATCGTAGACCCCATAAAGTGTATATATTGTTGATCAGCTCGACGAGACGAATCGATCTAGCAATGTCCGTCTTCTTTACTATTGCAGTTTAATAGAGTGTCAAGATTGACCCGCCACGCCCACTTTTAGGGGTAGCTCCCATACAAACCCACCGCCCGCTCTTGACTTTTTGTATGAAAAACATTTTTATTGTAGTCAATATCAACTTAATAATTGATATATTAACTTAAAGTAAACGGATGCTTGACATATACATTAATGGGTGGAACCCGCCCACTATTTGGGGTAGCTCCCATACAAATCTATGGTCCACTTTTGACTTTTTGTAAGAAAACTTCTTTATAAAAGTCAATATTAGGTTGAAATGCAATGTGGTGCCTTTTTATGGTCAGCCGCTTAACATACATAGACTAACGGGCGGGGCCCACCCACCATTTGGGGTAGCTCCCATACAAACCCACCGTGCAATTTTGTGTTTTTTATGAAAAACTCGTTCATTTAGATCAATATTAGCTTGCAATTTGATTTTGTGGATTTTAATGGACAACCGCTTCATATACATATACAAAGGTGTGTGTCCCGCCCACTTTTTGAGGTAGTCCCATATAAACCCATGGCTCAATTTTATGCATTTGTATGGAAAACGTCAATATCAACTTGAAATTCGATATGGCGGCATCTTACACATCTATTTGGGGTAGCCGCTATTTAAACCCCCACTTTTATGTATTACAATACTATTTAAAGTTTCGTGTGAATGGTATTAGAGCTTCGGTTCAACCGAAGTTAACGTTTTTTCTTGTTTAATATCAGTTTGAAGTTGTTATAGATACTTCTTGGTATAGATACTTTTGATAAGGTCAATGAACATTATAGTTCTCATACAAAAAGCACAGTAATTCATTGAAAGCCATTTAATTTAAGCAAGCATTAAAAAAATCTTCAACGAATAACTCAAACTTCAATATTACTTTTTTTTTTTTTTTTAGGAAAAAATTCAGTCCACAGAATATGCTGTCCGCATATATACAAAGTATCTTTTCCGAATTTCAAGTTGATTTTGTTGCATTAAAAAAATGTCCCATATAAAAAGCAGAAAATGCGTTTGTATGGAACTGTCGCTGAAAGTGGTTGTTGCCAACTGACTTGGGAATTTGAACATATCAAAAAAATTTCCAAAGTTCAAAACTGAGGGACTAACTGCGAAACTAAAACACAGACAGACAGACAGACAGACAGACTTAAAACATGGCTAGAGTGACGCTTCACCTAGAGCATTGATTAAGAATCTTTGTCTATATCGTATTTGATGCAAAATTCATATACATACTATGCACATATGTGTATGAAGAGTATACAAATCGATTGACATTCCTAATCTACATACATATGCACATACATACATATATATATATATATATATATATATATATATATATATATATATATATATATATATATATATATATATATATATATATATATATATATATATATATATATTCGTACTTATTGTATGTCTATCACCTGTATCGTACAAAAGCACTCATACTGTTCCATGGTATGTCCATACAGCATGATGTGTATGGATTTCTGAATGATAAGATTTGAACATTTATATAAACTCACCTTTCCCTTGCTGCCGGAAACATGTACAATTGTCAATTTTTGTTCCAGTTCATCCAAGGGCAAACCACTGCGTTTTAGATAATGTTCTGTTTGGCAAACGAAGTCCCTTTTCGAATACTTGGCCAGGGTGCGTGTAGCCTCATTCGATTGCAATTCATTCAAAGCTTTAATAGCATCCTGTAAAGAGTGACAGGCAAAATGTATCCATGAATTCAAAATGCATTTTTTTGTATTCCCCTCACCTGATATTCGCAATCGATGCGCAGAATCTCTTCGGGACTATCACGATGATCGCTCGGTTTTCGTCCGTCCGGATATAGTACCATATCTTCAAATCGACGCTGCTGTTGCATCTCGACATCGGTGGTACTAATTGGGCGACTCTGTTGCATTTTCGATGCTGTCTTAGATATTTTTGATGTTATTGCTGCACCTGTTGTTGCTCTAAAATGATAGTTTCGCATCCACCTTGTGCCGCTTATGTCTATGCCGGAACTCCAAAAGGCCGCCGTACAGAGCAATGTTCTACGATGATTTGTGCTTTTGTTGACGATGGCGACTAAACGGCAGCCTCGACACCAAATCATTTTTATATTTCAATTTTCTGGCTGCGTTTCAAAGAGAGACAGAGCTACGCAGAGAGAGAGAGAAAGAGAAATTTAGAGTGTAAGAGAGACAGTGGAAAATATGCAGTCGAAGCTTATCGCCAAACAACAAAAACAAGTGCTTAATTTGATAGAGCACGTCGTCGCTTAAAAAGAGAAAGAGGAAGAGAAACAGAGTTAATATAAAATGTCAAAAGAGTAGTAATAATTTATGGATTTGCGTAAATAATTCGTTGGTGAACTTGTTTTTGCCATTATCGCACACTTCACGCATATTATAATTATAGTATTCTCCGTTCCAGCAAAAGTTTGTAACAACCACATCCGAGGATATGGGATACCATACGAGTATAAAGTAAATTTATGCTTAGATTTTGATGAAATTCAAGTTTATTTTTCAACTTTCAAATAATTGTGGAGATGAAAACGTGGAAACCATGGACTTTAGGGTCACTTTTGATCTCGTTTTAACTTATTTTTTTATATCTCAGAAACTAATACAGATTGTCTCAAAAGAAAGTTCACATTTGATTTGCTGATTTCGTGAACGCAACTATTCCGAGGGGCGCGGGGGTATGTCAATCGGTAGCCCAGCTTTTGGGAATTTAGTCGCTATGGAGCGTTTCTCGGAAGCGGACCGTGCGTTGTGCGTACGTGAGTTTTACAAAAACGATAATTCAGCGACTGTAGCGTGTAGAAAATTCTGCAGTAATCGACATGTTCGTCATTTAAATGATGCGCCAGCCAAGCCCTCGACTAATTGGAAAATGGGTCGAGAAGTTTAAAGAGACCGGTTCAAAGCTGGAAAAATCAAAATCCGGGCGTCCAAGGTCTTCGAGAACGTTCGAAAAAGTAGACAGTGTTACTCAGTCTGTTCGTGACAACCCGGAACTTTCGATTCGGAAGCGTGCTGTTGCTTTAAACGTGCATAGATCATCATTGTTCCGCATTTCTAGCAACTTCACACACGTCCAACAGGTCTCTACCACGAGTTCTTGAAATTTTTCCTGGCAAATTGATCTCCAGGAGAGGTGACATAAATTGGGCTCCACGAAGTCCCGATTTAACCCCTATGGACTTTTTCCTGTGGGGTTACGTCAAATCTAAAGTTTACGGCAACAAACCGACTTCCCTGGCACAATTAAAAGAAAATATCCGTCACGAAATGGCAGCCATCACGAAGAATACCCGCCGAGCCGTCATAGGAAATTTTAGTGCTCGATTAAATGAATGCCGTGAACGCAACGGTTTATATTTGGACAATATCATTTTTAAGAAATAAATTCCCAAAGTGTGTATTTTAAATATGTAATAAACATTTTTTCTATAATATAAACTACTTACTTTTTTTATCGATTTTTTAAATGTGAACTTTCTTTTGAGACAACCTGTACTTATAGAGCTGAAACTTCATGAATTAATTATTTTCTTTCAATGATTTGGACTTCCAGGGTCAATTTCAAGCCTATTAACTTTATAGTAATGAACGCAATCTATGAATAATTGTGTATATTGGTGCGTTTATTGAGAGTATGTTGCAAAGATTATATGTAAGTATATTAACAAAGATGATGCACTGCATACAAACAAAAATTTTCTAATTTTCTTGATTCTCGCATGCTATCGTATTTATGTGTGTGCGTTTGTATTTCATGTAAAGTCTATGTGAGTTTGATTCGTTGTGTTAATGACGATTGCTAAAGCCTGTTACACATAAAAAAATTTAACCAATTTTGATAAACAATATAGAATGTGGCAATGAATAACTTCCAAATGGTAAATTTTTTGTGGGCGAAGTAGCCATCACAAAAAATCGTTTCGCCTATTAATATATATTATATATATTAGTAGGTAAATAAATTAAATAGATACCCGGTACCCAAATGGACATATACCCTTGTTTGCGCAAATGTATGTAACAAGCAGAAGGAGACGTACCTGACCCCAGAGAGTATATATTATCTTGATCTGCATCGGAACCTGAGTCGATATAGCTAGAGCCACCAAATTATTCTATTATGAAACCGATATGTCATACCCACTTTTTTAGGTAGCCCCATACAAACCCACCGCCCAATTTTGAGTTTTTGGGTGTAAAACTTTTTTATTACTATCTAGATCAACTTGAAAATGAGTTGGTGTCTTACTATGCATAGATACTTCACTTCAATATGGTGGATTCTTATGAAGAGACGCTTCGCATAAATATCGATGGGCGCATCCCGCTCCACTCTGTGTGAATTGAAACTATCCTTCAGTTTTTAAGATATCGATATGAAATTGGATATGAAGACTACTTATGTTCCTATGATGAACATATACCACAATAACCATGACACGCTCATTTTTAAGGTTTGGCCCCATATAAAACCCAACATCCCACCCACCTCCTCCACTTTCCGGTTTTTGCATAAAAGACTTTATTGCATTCAAGATCAACTTGAAATGCGATATGGTGTCTTCGTATTAATAGACACTTCACACAATTATTCATAAGCATATCCTGCCTATTTTAGGGGTAGTTCCCATAGCGACCATCCGCCTTCTTAGTAGTTTTAACGTAATTTTTTTTTTTTTTCGAAATAACCACTTGAAAAATGGAATGAAGGCTTCAAATTATCACTATAGCATTAAAAGACGAAAGAGTATTGATGGCTCGGATCTACCGAAGTTAACATTATCTTGGAATAGTTTGTTTTAATTGGACCAGGGCATCTAACTGTCGGGCAAGCTCGACTGTACCATTCTTACTTGTTTTCAATAGGAAAGAACTTAACCGTATTTAAAACAAGAAAAAGCCTTAACTTCGGTTGAAACGAAGCTCTAATACCATTACCACGAAATTTTAAATCGTATTGTAAAACATAAACGTGGGTTAGACCGAAATAGGGCTAACCCAAAAAGTGGGCGGTACACGCCCACTAGTAGATGTGTATAGAGCGATCATCTATAAGTTGCCACCATATTGCAATATTGACGTTTTTCATACATATGCATGAAATAGAGTAGGTTTGTATTGCAGTACCTCAAAAAGGGCGGGACACGCTCATTTGTTTATGTTTATGAAGCGGCTGTCCACTAAGATACACCAAATCAAATTTCAAGCTAATATTGATTTAAATAAATAGGTCTTTCATACATAAACACAAAAGTGGGCGATGGGTTTACATGCGGGCTACCCCAAAAAGTGGTAGTGGTAGTGGTACTCTATTAAACTGCAATAAAAATAAGTGTATGTGCTAAATTTTAACTGGATAGCATAAAAATTGGTGCCCAAAAAATGAGCAAAAACATACAGACAGACGGACATGGCTAGATCGACTCGTCTCGTCGAGCTGATCAAGAATATATATATACTTCATGGGGTATACGATGCCTCCTTTAATGCGTTAGAAACTTTCAGACAAACTGATAATACCATTTCACACTATCGGTGATGTCACAGAAATCTCTAGACAAAAATCCGTCTGGTGATTTGAAATTCTCTAAAAAATTCCGTAGGTATCGCAGAAATCTCCGAGATTTCATAGAATACAGTGTTTAGTGTACAGACGAGTTTTGTGCTATGCAGAGTTGTTGTGCTGGCAACGCTGTCATTCGTTATTGTTGCGTAAACCGACCTGGTCGATTTTCAGCAAATAAATACACATTTTTATAAATTTAAATTAAATAAAAGAAAATGTACTAAATGCTTAAATCCTAAAAAGCAGTTAGGAAGAAAATGCATTAAAACTAGCACATAAACAAAGTTTTACCCTATGATTTGAAGAGTTTATATATGCAATCAACAATTTCACCTAGCACAAGGATGGAGATTTCAAACGGTCTGTGACACCTACGAAATTGATTTAGGTCGGAATTGGGGTGAAAGAGATTTCTGTGACACCTACGTACATATGTATATGTGAATAGTATAAAACCAGACCATTTTATCGAAATCACTTTCGATTAATTTATTCGGAAACCGGAACAGGGTGGTACATAGAACTAGTATCAGCATAATTTAAATCTAACGATAGCAGAGCAATATAAAAAAATTGCTAATTGTTACAAAAATCGATTAAGTTCATATATGAAACTGATATCTAACTATTATCTCGTTTATACGAAGGGATTTCTTATGAAAACATTTCATGATAACTCGAAAAAATTTGCGTAGATGTAGATTGTCACTTTCATGAATTTCGTTTTATTTCGTGATATTCTCTCGTCGTTGCCACCTTGTTATTTTTATATTGCGAAATGAAATGTCAATTTGTTAGCGCAAAATTTGAAGTCGAGTAGGCTTGCCTTCGTTTTCAATTGCTAAGTGCGGCCACAACGAAACAACTATGAACTTGCCCTGTTTTGGGGTTGGGGTTAATAATTTCATGAAATGTGTGTAAATATATGCTATATGATGATCGTAACAGCCAAGTGGATCAAAATTATAGTTCAAATTTTGTACATAGCATACAATCAAACGCACAAATGAAATTAAATAAAAAAGGTTAGCCTCTATTTCATGGAACGCTTTGAAAAAGTAGCTTAGAGTAATTTTTAGGATTCCGTACCAAAGGGTAAAACGGGACCCTATTACTAGGACTCCGCTGTCCGTCCGTCTTTCTGTCTGTCCGCCTGCCCCCAGGCTGTATCTCATGAACCGTGATAGTTAGACAGTTGAAATTTTCACAAATGGATGTATTTCTGTTGCCGCTATAACAATAAATACTAAAAAACAGAATAAAAGAAATATTTAAGAGGGCTCCCATACAACAAACGTGATTTTTTTCTCGTTTTTGCTCGATATTGAGAACGGCAACAGGTAGACGCTTGAAATATTCACAGTATATTTAGTTATATATTAATTTTAAAAATAAATAATTAAATTATTTAAGTGGGGCTCCCATACACACAACAGACATGATTTTTTTTTTGTTTATAGATAATGGTACGGAACCCTTCGTGCGCGAGTCCGACTCGCACTTTGCCGGTTTTTATTTTTAAATACAATATAGCTGTAGCAAACGGTTATTTTACGAGTATACCTTCTGATGACCATGTCCGGCCATTTTCACAAATAAGCCACAAAAGATCTTCTGACAAAATTTTAAACTGAAAAAATAAACAAGAAAAAACGGTAACTTCGGTTGAACCGAAGCTCTAATACCATTCACACAAAATTTTAAATAGTATTGTAATACATAAAAGTGGGGGTTTAAATAGGGGGTGGTACACGCTCACTAGTAGATGTGTATGAAGCGATGTAGTAGATGTGTAAGATGTGTAAGATGACGCCATATCGAATTTCAAGTTGATATTGACGTTTTCCATACAAATGCATAAAAGTGAACTGTGGGTTTATATGGGACTACTTCAAAAAGTGGGCGGGACACGCCCCTTTGTATATGTATATGAAACGGTTGTCCATTAGAATCCACAAAATCAAATTTCAAGCTAATATAGATCTAAATGAAGGATTTTTTCATAAAAAACACAAAAAAAGTGGGCGGGACACGCCCAATTGTCTATGTATGTTTAGCGGCTGTCTCTTAAAAGACACCATATCGCATTTCAACCTAATATTGACTTTAATAAAAAAGTTTTTCTTACAAAAAGTCAAAAGAGGACCATAGGTTTGTATGGAAGCTACCCCAAATAGTGGGCGGGCCACGCTTGTTAGTCTATGTATGTTAAGCGGCTGACCATAAAAAGGCACCACATTATATTTCAACCTAATATAGACTTTGATAAAGAAGTTTTCTTACAAATGATCTCTTGAACTCTTTCTGTAACAAGTTTGTTATTGTACGTTTAGAAAAGATAGCCGTAATTGTTCTGGTAAAGGTGTCCTGATATCAGTCAGATCATCTCTGCTGACTGCAGAAATTTATGTTAGCAAAACAGAATATCGAATTCGTACTATGTGTTAAAATATTATTCTGTGATTTTAACATATACATTACGTGCTCATATATCCCGCCTTCTTCGGATATGAGTATTAACTGCACTTTCTCATATAGCCACCCTTTTACGATTTAAAGATCATCTTATAGTCATGGATGATTTTAACTAACCCAATGTAGGTTGGTCAATGCTCGGTGACTCTTGACCATGACTTTCTTGATAGTCTTCTTGATTTGTCATTGCAACAGTGTAACAACACTTCCAACATTTCAGGTCAGCTTCTAGAACTTGTGTTTGTTGATAATGGTTATAACATATCCGTTAACAGGATTCCTCCGATAACATTGCCTGAAGACAATTATCATTCTATTTTGCAGCTATCTTTTCAGCTCTTCGTGTAAGTTGTTTTAAAAACAAACTACTGACTATGTTAAGTTAAATCGACTACTCTTCTGTATATTGACACGGCATCGAATATTTTTTATTCAAACGTTTTCAATTATTTTGATATATGTATTTCTTACACTACTGTATCTAATTTGATTTGTACGTTGCCCTGGTTCTCTCGTAGTCCCAGACGATTGAAACATATTAAGTCACGCTTTTCAAAAGATATAAACACAGTGGTTCAAACGTTGACTTTAGTAAATATTATATTGTTCGCTCTAATTTTAACTCATTTAATAAATAGTATTACGAGTTTAAAATAAAAACGTGACCAATAATCCAAAAGCGTAGAAATATGGTTTATGGCAGGAAAAAATACCATACTAATATGTACATCTATGCGAGGGATGAGACAACTCTGTACTCAAAAATGACAAAGTACCAAAAGTTCGGCAGAAATAGTGTATTTATCTACATTTTTAAGGTGTTTCGGATTATTTATTCATTCGGTCACTCTTTACACAAAAAGTGTACTAGCGTACAATAAAACTAAAAAAAAAAGACCAATAATGACTAATGCAAAGACAATTGCTTTGGCATGTCATGCGCAAATGGTGAATATACTTAATGCATGAGTATATTCACAAACATCAAGTGTGACCTATACGAGTCGATGTGAAAAATGTTGCCGTATGTATATAGCTATCCCTTTCGCAAGCTCTCTGTCGTGTTTAAAATCCCAGAGCAACGAAAGGGGAAAAAATGTGCTCATTGTATTTGTGTGTCATACGGCCATTAGCCCATTTCAACATGGATTTGTTAAAGGTAAATCCATTTATACAAATCTTCTAGAATTCTTTTCTATCGTCAGTAATGGTTTTATGTCTGGTTGCCAAACCAATGTCATATATACCGATTTTAGTAAAGCTTTTAACTGTGTGTGTCATAGACCTCCTATATACAAATAAAATATCATAGGGTTTCCACCTTCTTTGTACGAATCTTCTAGAATTCTTGCTTACAGTCCTACCCTTTTAGGTAGATCTCAAAAAGTCATATCCAATAATTGTTTAACTAAAACTATAGATGTCTTTTCTGGTGTTCCGCAAGCTAGCCATCTACTACACATTGCATTGTTCTTTGTAATATTTCTCTAACTGACCTTCCCTTAGCAAACAATTATGCTCATACGCTAATGTACGCTGATGATGTCAAACTATGTTTGTCGTATTATGATACTTCCCAGCATAGACTCTTGCAAGCAGATTTGAATTCGTTACACACCTATTGTTTAACAAACTATCTTAACCTCAATATTTCTAAATGTAAATGTGTGACTTTCCAGCGCAGAAAACTTTTTATTAATACCTACTTTTTAGAAATTGATATTAGAGAAATTTGTATTAATGATTTAGGCCTTCCTTTGGATTCCAAATTGAGCTTAAACAAACATATTGTTTATATGGTATAAATATAGCTAAAAGTTTTCTTCATTATACTTCTTCCTTAGACCACTAAACTTCTAAATACTTCACTAGTTCGTCCGATCATAGAATTTGCCTCCTGCGTTTGGAACCGACATCATGTAAATCAAGATCGGATTGAGTCTGTTCAAAAACAGTTTCCGCTGTTTGCTCTCACAAACCTCAACTTGGCTTCTGATATACAGCTCCCGCCATATGTGGTTCCATTAAAACTAATTGATCTTCCAACTTTATTCGCGCTATGATCGATGCTTTCTGTAGTTTTCCTTCATAAGGTCCTAAGTGGTGAAGTTGATTCAGCACATTTGCTTCAATCTTTATTCTAAACACTCCCTCTCGCTTTATTCGTAATTATGTGCCTTTGAGGTAGTCTATTTGCATAATAAATCATGCCTGCCATAATTTACTTCGGTCCCTTTGCTATATCTATAATAAATTCTTTCATTTATTCTGTTTTGATTCGTCTTCAAACTATACAAAGCAAAACTCTATCCTTAACTCTCCACTACAATAAATTGTCATTTTCTTTAATCTTTTGATTTGTAATTAGGACTACTTGGACCACTTCCACGGCTGTGAGACAAGGCACAGTCGGCCAACCTGGCGACCATACAAAAATCCTCCCTACTTTCCTCTATTTGTGATAGGTATTGAGTGATTAAGTATTATGTTTGAAGCAACTGTTTTAGTTTATGTAGTTGCAATAAATAAATAAGAGGTGAGACTTCTTTCTATCACAAATTGTTTCATAGATCTGCGCACAAGGTGGATTTTATATTTCTTTTCAGCGTTTACTTTTTCTCCCTCTGAATATAAACATACTAGTTAGTACCAGGAGCATTGCAAATTGAAATAAAATACCAAGATTACATAATTTCAAACTAAAATTTGGCTTTATAAGAAAGATAATTATATGCCATTTCTATTTAAATATGATTTCGGGTATATGTTTTCGAGTTCATAAGCAATGTACATACAAAATCTGAATTTTAATATATGTATCTACTTATATTGTCACGGAAACTCTGGAATACCTCATCTGCAGCTGTCCAGCAATCGTAAAATCATCACTAAAACACCGTGACACCTTCGGGTTCGTGTCACTGGAAGAGGCGGCCAGAAGGACTCCTAACAGGCTGTTGGCGTTCGCCAAACAATCAAAAATTCTATAGTACTTCAACAGTTCCTGAACGACCTCCACCATCAGCATCAGTAAGGATCATATAGCTTTATGTCTGACCCCTTTCAAGGGGTCAGCCGGAGTAACCTAACCTATATTGTTCATATACTGTACGTACATTTGAAAAATTTCTACAAAATGCCAAAACTTTGTCTGGAAACAGTTTTATATACTCCTATTTACTTTGGGAGTGGACTTTTAAAAATAAATTCTTTCCTACCTCAAAAGTGAGTTTTTTCGAATCTTCATTAATAAGTGGGTCATTTACTAAATCTGTTAATCAGGAAAGGTCTTTTTTGATTATGTAAGTATTTACATAGTGTGTTTTTCAGTTTCCATTTTCAGACAGGGATTAAACTAAATTGGTCAAATCTGGTAACAGCATTGCCATTTGTGCTATGTTTGGTTTGTCATTTTATCATGATTTGACTAACGCCAACCATAAATCGTTTTCACACCACAAACCTCTGGACCGGAATTGACCCGGACGGGATTTAGATTTAAACCGAATCGGTTCGGTTCTTCTTCTTAAGTTGGCTGTCACTGTCATTGACATGCATGCCAAGTTTGAACGGGATGCGATAATTAGTCTATGTTTGACAGTTGCTTGTTTACGACGCGAAAAGTTTGTATGGCGATCGATGAACAACGAGTTTGCTTGAAATTTTGTGTTTCCAATGGAATAACGGCAACGGAATTATTCAAAATTTAACAAAAGTGTTATGGGCATAAAGCATTCAGTGAGGGTCGTGAAATCATAGAAACTTGCCTCATGCAAGTCGTCCATCCACCTCTGTTAACGATAAAAACGTCGAAAAAGTGATGGAAAATCATCGTGGCATTGGAAAGATAGCAGAGACACTCAACATCTCTTATGGGTATGAAATGCGTCGCCGCCAGACTCGTCCCGAAAGACCTGAATTTTTTGCAATTTTTTTGCACATTCCAGCTTGATTATGACGGAGTTTTTGGCCAAACATGGAACAAAAGTCATTGCACAACCACCGTATTCATCAGATTTAGCACCCTATGACTTTTTCTGTTTTCGAAACCAAAATATCCCCTCTGGGGAACGCGTCATGAGTCGCTTGAGAACAATTGGATTAACCGTTGCCATGCTTCGCTCAAAAGGAGCCAATTTTGAAGGCGATAATAAAGATTTGTATTAAAATGCATAAAAATTTTGTTTTTTTTAAGCTGCCCGGGTCAATTTTGATATACTCTAAATGATAATACGTATCCTCAACCACATCGTACACTATTGAGGAGAACACAAATGAGTAGATCAGCCATTGCGCGCACCAATTAGAGTTGTGTGCATTCACTTTATGGACAATTGTCCGTAAAGATCTCGGCCTACGACCTTTTAAAATACAGCTGGTGCAAAAATTAAAGCCGAATGACCATCGTTTGCGCTGTACGTTCTGTAAATGTGCTGAAAATCAGCTGGAAGTCAATATTCTGTTCAATGATGATGCTCATTTTTTGCCTCAATGAGCATGTCAATAAGCAAAGTTTCCGCATTTGGAGTGAAGAAAAGCTATGAGAGATTCACGTGACACCATTACATCCACAAAAAAACATCTGTTCGGTGCGCTTATGGAACGTTACCGTCAACGGCGTGCGCTATAGAGCCATTAATAGAGATTATTTCGTGTCCCAATTGAATGGGATGTTTATTGAAGACATGTTTTTCCAGAAGGACGGCTTCACAAGCCATTCAGCGCGTCAAACAATCGACTGAAGGAAACATTTGGCGTTCGCAATGGAACAGTCAATTGGGCACCGAGGTTGTGCGATTTAACGCCTTTGGGTTATTTTCTCTGGGATTATGTGAAGTCATTGATCTATGCGAACAAAGGAGCAACTTCGGACGACATAGAAGATAAATAGAAGACAAAGACGGATCCCATAGTTTGAAAAAGTGCTCGAAAATTGAACTTTTCGAATGCGCAACATTTGAGCCAGTGCTCAGTGCCCACGTGTCCGAAATCATATATAACGCCATAAAATTAACTTTCTAATAAAGTCAATTGTTAGTGTAAAATTATGTAATCTCAATATTTTAATTCGTTTAAATAAAAGAAAACTCAATATCTTCAGATTTTTCTTTTATCTTTCCAAATGACGCATAAATCAGTTTGTAAATTATTTAAGTAATCTGTCAATGGTAAACAATGAAAGGGTTCGTAAGCAAAAGTTTTCGAACTTTGCCGAAAGACACAAGGATAGTCACCCTATAAAAATAGAAGAATAAAAACATGTTATAGCCTGTAAAAGGATTGTTGATATTTCGTTAATATCGATATTTTGATATTTTTATATCGTGTTCTCAAGAATATAGTCTAGGATGATCCTATTCGTAAAACGATTTATGACTTAACCCATTTCGGTTACAATTCTTCAAAATATAATCAGAAATATGGTCAAGAGAGTCGAGTTCCTACCGGTCAGTTGCAGTGAAGAAACCGTTTGCGTTTTATTTAAATACAAATTACCACACGTCTAAATGGAAAACCCTTTATATTTGCACAAACTTTATTTACACGATACAAAAATATCAAAATTATCGGATTATCAAGAACTTCAGCCTGTAACTAAATGATGTTTCAGGTAGAAATTGAAATGGTAGACCGCATAAATTATATATATTCTTGATCACCATCGCAAACTGTTGTATTAAGCCATTTCCGGCTATTCATCCGTCCGTCTGAATGTATGAGCCAATAATCTTAGGAACTATAAGAACTAGTGACTTCAAACTTAGACAATTAAATTCTTCTTGACCATTCGCAGATAGTTTATATTAAAAATGGAGGCCATGCACACAATACGGTCATTTGACCTGTTGTATTTTTTGTTTGCTTTTCCGGGCGTCCAAGGTCTTCGAGAACGTTCAAAAACGTAGACAGTGTTACTCAGTCTGTTCGTGACAACCTGGACCTTTCGATTCGGAAGCGTGCTGTTGCTTTAAACGGGCATCGATCATCATTGTTCCGCATTTTTTAGCAACTTCATACACGTCCAACAGGTCTCTACCACGAGTTCATGAAATTTTTCCTGGCAAATTGATCTCCCGGAGAGGTGACACAAATTGGCCTCCACGAAATCCCGATTTAACCCCTATGGACTTTTTCCTGTGGGGTTACGTCAAATCTAAAGTTTACGCCAACAAACCGACCTCCCTGGCACAATTAAAAGGAAATATCCGTCACGAAATGGCAGAGCTCGATTAAATGAATGCCGTGAACGCAACGGTTTACATTTGGACAATATCATTTTTAAGAAATAAATTCCCAAAGTGTGTATTTTAATATGTAATAAACATTTTTTCAAAAAACTTCTTACTTTTTATACCATTCACACAGTGTGAAATGGTATTATCAGTTTGTCTGAAAGTTTGTAACGCATTAAAGAAGCCATCGTAGACCCCATAAAGTATATATATTCTTGATCAGCTCGACGAGACGAATCGATATAGCCATGTCCGTCTGTCTGTCTGTCCGTCTGTATGTTGTTGCGGATTTTTTTGGGACCAATTTTTATGCTATCCAGTTGAAATTATGCACATATACTTCTTTTTATTGTAGTTTAATAGAGTATCAAGATTGACCTGCCATTTGGGGTAGCTCCCAAACCTACTGCCCACTTTTGACTTTTTGTAAGAAAACTTATTTATTAAAGTAAATATTAGGTTGAAATGCGATATGGTGCCTTTTAAGAGACAGCCGCTAAACATACATAGACAATTGGGCGTGGCCCGCCCAGTTTTTGAGGTAGCCCGCATACAAACTCAACGTGCAATTTGTGTTTTTTATGAACAAATCCTTCATTTAGATCGATATTAGCTTGCAATTTGATTTTGTGGATTCTAATGGACAACCGTTTCATATACATATACAAAGGGGCGTGTCCCGCCCACTTTTTGAAGTAGTCCCATATAAACCCACAGTTCACTTTTATGCATTTGTATGGAAAACGTCAATATCAACTTGAAATTCGATATGGCGGCATCTTACACATCTACTACATCGCTTCATACACATCTACTAGTGAGCGTGTACCACCCCCTATTTAAACCCCCACTTTTATGTATTACAATACTATTTAAAGTTTCGTTTGAATGGTATTAGAGCTTCGGTTCAACCGAAGTTACGTTTTTTCTTGTTTTCATCGATTTTTAAAATGAGATTTTTCTTTTGAGACACGTTGTATAAATTTACATAGATATTCGTAGAACGACACATATATAGATATACATGTGACTAGGTATGAAGAATTATAGATAAGTGAATAAACAGATCGATAAACAGATAAACAAAAATACACAAAAAAATGCTTGTGAATATGGAATATGGACAAAAGGCTAGCTACATGTATATAAATATTTTTCAAGATAACTATGTCGATATATACTTTCATAGATAATTGTGGAGAAACTACACTCATTGACACAGAGATTATTTTTTAATGTTTGAGACATTTTAATATTAAAATGTAGGTTTTTGCTTACGCGATTCTAGTTTCTTAATAATGCAATTATTGCAATATTATATATTAAAAAAGAAATCTCTGCTATTCGAAAAAGAATCGCTAGTAACTGCCGTTATCGATAGTTTTGTCCGAAAAAAAACTATCGCCAAAAGTTTTGCTAACGATATTATTTTCGACCTTTTGGTCGACTGTGATGAATGTTGTTCGATGCAGTTGTTAAATTAAGTAGTGGTTATCAAGAATCAATCCCAACAACATGAAAAACAAAAAATTGATATCAGAAGATTTGTGAGTTTCAAGTAGGCTTTCGTCACTTGGTTTGTGTTGATATGAACGTTTTTCATAAAAATGCATAAAAGTTAGCTGTGGGTTTGTATGGGACTACCTCAAAAAGTGGGCGGGACACTCCTATTTTTATATGCCTATGAAGCGGTTATCCACTAAAATCCACCAAATCAAATTTCAAGCGCATATTGATTTAAATAAAGTATTTTTTCATAAAAAACACAAAAGTGGACGGTGGGTTTGTATGGAGGCTACCCCAAAAAGTAGTCGGGACACGCTCATGTATGTTAAGCGGCAGTCCATAGAAAGGCACCACATCGCATTTCAACATAATATTGACTTTAATAAAGAAGTTTTTCATACAAAAAAAAAAAAAAAGTAAAAAAAGAAGTTAGCATGTCAAGTATTAAGTTGATATTGACTACAATAAATAAGTTTCAAAAGTGGGCGGTAGGTTTGTATGGGGGCTATGCCAAAATTTGGCGTGACGGGTCAATCTTGACACTCTATTAAACTGCAATAAAAATAAGTGTACGTGCAAAATTTTAACTGGATAGCATAAAAATTGGGCAACCCCAAAAAATGCGCAACACATAGGTATGGGCTATACATGCATATGTATGTTGTAGGTTTTCAATTTGTAGGGCACTGCAGTTTAAAAATCAGTTTATACTGCAGGGTATAAATGCGAGGGGTACAACGAAGCGGAATACTCTTACAAAACTTTTAAATAGCAACAGCTGAGCGACGCTCTTTGTACGCTCTCTGAAGAGCAACAAAACAAAACACGTGTTTTGTTGGCATTCGCGCTCTGCCTCGCTCTCTCTCTCTCTCATACTCTCGTCGTCTTTTTTGCTTACACTATTATGCACACGTTCTTTTTATTGTGTATTGAATCACTTCAACGACAGAGGCGAAGTCGTCGGGCGTTTTTTATTTTGTTTTCTTCCAATTCATTACTGAGAATTATGTGCAAGTGTTTTTTTTTCTTTTTGTTAATTTGCTTAAAACGATAAATAAAATTACTTTTAATATTAGGCAGAATGAAATAATACAGTACTATTAACGATGAATGTAACACAAAACGCAACTGTGGCGGCAGCGGCAGCGGCAGCGACGGCTGTATTTTTCTAACCTTGAAGCGTATGGAACGCGTGTTCTTGGTGCTGGCTTTTGCTTTACACCGAATTGCTTTGTTGCAGACGCCAATTGTTCATTATAATTTTATTATAAACAAGTGTATCGATAATAAATTTTCAATGTAATTGTAAACGTAACTCGACGCATGTAAAAAAAACACGCACAACCTCAATTGAAGTTGAGAAAACACTGTGGCAGACAAATTCAACGGAATAAAACAAAAAAAAAAAGAAGTGAAATAGTCAAAACAGCTGAGCGAAAATAAAGGTAGCAGCAACGTTGGCAACATAGAAACGGAAGCGGCAGCGTCGGCAGAGTTGATTGCTTGAGTTGATAGCAATTACCATACATGAAATACACATGTACATTAATTGAATGTGAATTAAAAGCAACAAATAGAACATTAGAACATAGAAATAACAACAACAAAAACACGCGAAATGGCAGAAGCCGCAACAACAACATTAACAGCAGAAGAAGTGCTGCCAGCGTCCGAAAGCGTAAAGAGCAGCAAAGTAGCAACGTCGACTGCGCGGCTGAAGTGAGTACAAATACAATTCACAAACAACAACAAAAGTCACCGAAATAATCACAAGTTTTAATAAAATCTTCTTAATTACACTAGTCTGCAGCCTAGAAATGCATTTCAGTGCAATATTTATTTTGCGTTTTTTCGGTATGAATTTTAAAGGTTTTTTAGAAGATAGTTTTATTATTTTAGCTACATATGTATGTACATCTCGAGTTAGAAACGTCCAATATCACATTCAAAGCTAATATTTATTCAAAATACGATCCATGTAACTTAATACAACGTTTGGAACGCTCAACCAATTTATCCATTGACTTTTTAAACTCGCTTTTTGTGATTTTCTTTAGCACCTGTGCCACGGCTGACACTGTATGGCTGAAAGGTCATCGTAAAAAGTTCCTTTCATTGCAGTTTACATTTTTGGGAAGACAAAATTATCGCACGATGATAGATCAGGCGAATGCGGAGGGTGGTCGATGAGACATATTTTGATTTTCATTCTGCAGATTGTCACTTTGTTTCAGGATTATATTTAAAACACCATGTTTCATCACCAGCTATGATCGAATCAAGAAAATCTGGATCGCGTTCAGCTGTTGAAATATTGCCTTTGCAATGCTCTACACGAGCGATTTTTCGATCATCATTTAACTGTTGTGGAACAAAACGTGCACACACCTTTTTTTTACCAAAATCTTCAGTTAATATTTTTATAGATTATACAGTAAGATGAATTTAATTCTTTTTTCTGCCAGCATTCTGACATTGAAATTTGCATCAATAGCGATTATTTCACTTACTTTTTCCACTTACTCAGCACAATTAGGTGCTTCGGGTCGTCTAGGTCGTAGATCATCATTTAAATCATCACAACCGTTTTTAAATCGTGTAAACCACGTGTAAACTTGAGTGCGAATCAGACAAACATCATCATAAACTTTTTTTACCAATTCGTAAGTCTCAGCAAATTTTTTTACCGAGTTCAAAACAAAATTGAATATTTGTGCTTTTGTTTTTACGACATAACTACAAAAACTGCTGTTATTAAAACGTGTGTCATTTTGTAACCTGTCAAACGATTAGCATGAACTTAGCTGCTTTCGAAAGAAGAAAAATGTACCTTTCTAGCACTGCCTCCATATAATAGATGGCGCTATGTGTTTTTTATGATTTAAATTGAAAGTTCCCCCATAAAGTATATATATATTCGTGATCAGCATGGCAAGACGAGTCGAGTCGATCTAACCATGTCTGTCTGTCTGCCAGTACGTTACTGTCCGTGCGATTACCACAACTTTTCGAAATATTTTTCTTTGTTTATCTTTGTATGATGTGTAAATTCAAAAACAGTAAAAAAGTGTTTTTTAGTACTATTCATTAATTGAAACATATTCATAAATTTCATTCGTTTGTTTCTCATTTTCTTCGTAATAATTCGTTATTTATGCAACAACAACAAAAAATACAAAACCTCGAAAACTTGATTTTGAATTTGATTTTCCTCTATTTTAATTTATTTCAAAAAAACTTTATTTTTAAAGTAAATATCCTTATAACTTTCAAACCATTCAACCGATTTTAGAAAACTCAAAGCATTTTTTTTTTTTTTTTTTTGAGTATTTCATTGATTTCATTTTGACATTAGTCGCAATCAGATTTGTCGTTTCTAACTCGAGATATAGCTCAAATTTTGGACATGCATTGGAAAACGTATCCATTTAAAAAGTGTTTCAGGCAGTTTTCGAATTCAGCAGACTAAAACCACTTTTAATTTATTTTAATTTTTAGTCGCCAATAGTATTATTATTGAATAGGCAATGTGCAAGTGTGACCACTATTTGGGTATAGCTAGCTATAATTAATCACAACTGAAGAAAATTTAAATTAAAATTTTGGGCTAGCTCCCATACAAACCCACCGGCCACTTTAGACTAAGAAAAACTTGTTTATTGTAGTCAATATCAAGTTAATAGATGATATGGCAGCTTCTAGTGGCTGAACGCTTCAAATATACATTAATGGGGTAGCCCCCATAAAAACCTACTGCCCAATTTTGAGTTTTTGTAAGAAAAACTTCTTTATTAAAGTCAATATTCGGTTGAAATGCGCCAGCTCACACTTTTTAACGAGCATGTCCCGCCCATTCTTTTGTGTAGCCCGCATACAAGCCCACCTCCCACTTTTGTGTTTTTTATGAAAAAATTCTTTATTAAAATCAATATTAGCTTAAAATTCGATTTGGTTGGTTTTAGTGTACAACCGCTTCATATGCATATACAAATGGGCGTATCCCGCCCACCTTTTTTGGTAGTCCCTTACAAACCCACAGCTCACTTTTATGCATTTGTATGAAAAATGTCAATGTCAACTTGAAATACGATATGGTGGTACCTTTCTGATGATCCCTTCATACACATCTACTAGTGGACGTATATCGCCATCTTTTTTGGGTAGTGGTTTCTTATGATAAGAAGTTTCACAACTATATATAATTGGACGTGTCCGGGCCGGAAATGCAGTGGCTGTGAGTGACATTCGTTACAGAAACATGCTACTTAAACCACCCCCACCCCCGCCACGTACTATATATAATTTCGTGTGAAAGGTATTAGAGCTTCAGTTCAGCCGAAGTTACCGTTTTTTCTTGTTTTAGTCTATTTTTATAAATAACATCTGGCCCCCAGACACAAAAATCGAACCTTTTTCGTAATTTTCCATCAATTGGTAAGTTTCTGGAGAAATTTCTGTTGTTCCTAAGGTATGTTGGACTAAATTTTGGCATGAGCAGCAGGTTTATTGGCATAAACCTTGCTCTTCAAATAGACCCATAAGAAAAAGTCAAGCGGAGTCAAATCTCAGTGCTCAGTCGAAATCACCATTTTTCGAAATCAATCGATTAGAGAACATCCGCTTCAATAAATCTAGTGTTGCGTGACCAGTGTGGCATATTGTGCCAACCTGCTACGAACAGTAGTCCTCATTTTCATTTTCGTTGGAGAAGCTCCCCAGCTCCAACCCCCCCTTCTTGGTTCCGCCAATAGTAGGATAGAACTAGATGTCTTTGCTGGGGGTTTAACTATTATTATAGTACTACTACTATTAACTATAGTACTTAGTACATCTTTCGATCCCCTGATTAAATTCTTGTCTCATGTCACCAGGAAAATTAATCGTCTCAAGTCGAGAAACAAAGTGCTGAACGCGCTTGCTGGGTATTCCTGGGGATAAGGAAACCATTATTATTAAAAAAGCTATTGAACGATCTGTCTCTGGTCACTGACGTAATATATTGCTGTCGAAAAAATTTTTATTTCATATCAGGGATAGCATCAGACGTTACAAAACGAGTATAACTCGATTCTCACCACAAGACCAAATAGAGCAGCGCATTTATATATCCGGAAGGGTTCAATTGCATAAAGATGAAGTTGAAGATTCAATAAACTCTCTCGGGGTCAATATTGAGCTCGGTGGCAGAGCGTCACCTATTGATGAGAGTGAAAAATGTCTCCCTCATAGCACCAGGACTAAATTAGTACAATTAAGATGCAAATGGAGCACCATGGCCGAGTGCTGGAGCTTCGGGGTTCATCCGGATGCAGTGCAGCCGCTGGAATTTAATGCGCTGGACTTTATCAGCCTCCGTCCGTTGATGTCAGTCTCCATGCTTCTGCGCCATACAGCAGGACCGGGATTATCAGTATCTTATAGATTTTTATCTTCATAGCTCGAGAGAGGGCTCTACTTCTAATTTGCTTGCTGAGCCCAAAGTAGCAGCGATTAGCAAGCGTGATTCTTCGTCTGATATCTCGGCTAACGTTGTTGTCGCTGGTAATTTTTGTTCCCAGATAGACGAAGTTTTCTACAACATTGAAGTTGAAATAGTCTATACTCACAGACCGTCCAAGACACGCTGATGGTCTGCGAGTGGACACCAAGTACTTCGTCTTGTCTCTATCTCCGAGAACGACGCTTTGGGTGTGTGATAGCGTCACCATGCAAAGACGAACGATCTTTGCTGGGATAGCAAATTCAGATAGGGCGTTGAAGAACTACGTGCTTATCAGAGTGTCGAAAGCGGCCTCATAATCGACAAATAGGTGGTGTGTGTCTTTATTTTACTCATGGGTCTTTTCCAGGATTTGGCGTAAAGTGTAAATTTGGTCACTGGTCGACCTCTTTGGTCTGAAACCACACTGATACTGGCCTATCAGTGCATTCGTGTATGGCTCCAGCCGTTTACACAGTAAGCGGGACATAATTTTGTATCCTATTGAAAGAAGACTTATTTTCCGGTAGTTCACGCAGACAGCGGGGTCTCCTTTCTTGAAGATAGAACAAAGAACACTGAGATTCCAATCGTTGGGCATGCGTTCATCGGACCCTATTTTGCATAAGAGTTGGTGCATACGCCTTTCTAACTCTTCGTCAACGGTCTTGAATAACTCAGCTGGCAACTCATCGGAGCCTGCCGCTTTGTTATTCTTCAGCAGAAGAAGACGAAAATAATATAGGAGCTATCCCTAAAAGTGTGCGTCCCAAACCAACTTTTTGGGAAAATTAGAACATTTCATATGCCATATAAGTACACCCCTGACTTCTAGGTGCAGGTAATTAAAAAATACGAGTATCTTTTAAATATTAAAGAATTTAAAATTAAGTGAGAGCAGTACAAGTACTGATACTGATTAAAATAATATTCTCTACCCAATTTCGATTTCTTAGCGATAACAATCTGCGTCTTGGCCAATGTGAGGTCTGCGCGACACACGCAGCACGTTACAGCTGCCCCAAATGTGAGGTCAAGACCTGCTGTGTTGCCTGTGTACAGATACATAAACGTGAACTGGCCTGCGATGGCATACGCGATCGCACAAAATTCATACCGCTACGTCGGATGACCAACAAGGATTTCATGAGCGACTATTACTTTTTAGAGGAATGCACACGTTATACAGAGGATCGTAAGGTTGATCGCATCAAGCGCTATACGCGCTTCAATCGTGAACTACCAATGCATTTGCACCGACTACGAAATGCAGCACAACAGCGTGGAACACGCATGTTTTTGCTCCTGCAGAATTTTACGCGCCACAAAGAAAATACCACATATTTGAATTGGAAAAAGCGTCGCTTATACTGGCGCATCGAGTGGGTGTTTGTGAATGCATTGAGTGATGCGAAGCCGATCACAAATGAAAATGAACACAATGATGTACACGGAGTACGCTATGCGGATGCACGTTGTGATGAAGAGCAGACTCTGTCTGCGCTACTTCAAAAATATATGCAGCCTGGCAAATACAAAGAGCTAATGTACTACCAGAGTGCCGGTATGCAGGCGCTAAAGGTAAGTTTGCTGTTTGTAACACCAGAAAAACATATGTGTATAAAAAAGACAATTTTTTTTTTACAGTTGCTACTACGTGCAGAACGCCAATATGGACGTAAAACGTGCTATCACCAACTTGATGTAAGCAAAACGTTGCGTGAAAATCTAGCGCAAAAGACTATAATCGAGTATCCTTCCATCTATGTTAGCTACGAGCAAATGCCAGCGGGTTTTGATATTATCGATAGTGGTCAGTGGCATTGATATATTCTACAATGTAGCATAGCAGAGAGTATTATAAGTAATCCGCTTTTTTATTTTGTTTGCACAGATGAAGACATAGAAGAGCCGCCGGCAACTAAACGCACTGCACCAAATGATGAGCCAGCAACAGAAACCGCACCGCCGGAAACAACAAAGAAACGACGGAAACGAAAAAAACCAAATATACCAAATAATAGTAGTCTACTCTTTACAAATGAGCAAGCAATCTCTACGAATGATGAGGATACGGCTACAGATACCGATTCAGATATAGATAGCAGTAGCAGTAGCAGCAGCAGCAGCAATGTGAGCGAAGATGCTGCTGATGATGCTGTTGTGCCAGCTTTTGTAGATGATGAAGCAGAATATTTTGATAATGCTGTTGAAATAGTTGCCAATGAATGCATAGCACCTCTCACAACGAAATCATAGCATATGAATTACCTTCTGGTTCCAACTATATAGCCACTTGTTTGTAAATTTAAATGTACTGCAATGCTTTGATTCACAACGCTTGTTCACTATTCCCGATACTAAATACGACACTTTGATGCAACTGCATCCATTTTTTTAACTAGTAATTTTTTTTTTTTTTTTTTTATTGTTATCTTCTTGATAATTTATACAAAACTAATAAACAAAATATATGTCACTAAATGTCAAATATCTAAAGAAAAAAAAAATTTTTTTTTTTTTTTTACAAAATTAACTTGATTGAAATGGATTTAAATTTAGAATTTTTTGTTTTTTCTACACGTTACGCTGCCACTTTGCTTTAATATGTACTTAGTTGCAGTTACCTGCAGCTCTCAATTCCTTGTTTTTGAATTCTTCATGGCTTCGGCAGCATTAGCGTTATCATCGATATAAGTGTCTTCTTTGCCAGCATTAGGTTTGCCTCCTTCATCTCCTTCAGTATTAGCTGCTTCTCCAACATTATCGCCGCCTCCAGCAGAAGCTGCTTCAACACTATCGCATCCTTCAGTTTTAGCTGTACCAACACCACAAGCAACGCCAGCCTTGATTTTACGCCTAAAAAATGATCTCGGCGAACCGCAGCATACACAGAAATCAGGATTCATCTTATAAACCAATGAATTGTCCACCATATCATCAGCCTGGGAAGTTGTTACGCTTAATTTTTCCATAACATAGTTCACAAGTGATTGCTTCGATACCGGCTCATTCATATCATTCAAATCGAGTAGAACAACTTTCTGTTGCGGCGATGACGAGGAAGTTGGTTTCTGTGTATTATTATTATTATTATTCATGATTTTTGGTGGCGGCAGCTCCGTGTTATATATATATATATATATATATATATATATTATATACGCATGTATAATATATCTGAATATAAGTGTAGAGCGCAATGCGTTCTTTTGTAGTTTATTGTTTCAATGCACAAAATGTTCTGCTGATTTTTTAGCTAACTAGATTGAAATTGAAAGTCATGTGAAACTATTTAACTGGCAGCTGGAAAATGTAATTATATTTTCTAAACATATCTGTCTGTCTGTCATCTTTATATAGGTAATATTTATATATAAATATATATATATATATATATATATATATATATATATATATATATATATATATATATATATATACATATATATTATATATACGTACGTACCCTCGCATATATACATACATTCGATATATATGTACAACGTCTATTTTAAACAACGCTTATTTCTTAGATTTTTGCAGTAAATTG
Organism: Leucophenga montana; assembly: GCA_035044765.1. Classification (NCBI taxonomy): domain Eukaryota; kingdom Metazoa; phylum Arthropoda; class Insecta; order Diptera; family Drosophilidae; genus Leucophenga; species Leucophenga montana. Next base: position 321,660 of record JAWNNQ010001550.1, read on the forward strand.
AACTATTTAACACATAAAGTAAATAATACAGGAATTTTGTGTAGCTTAGAATAATGTACTTTCATTTTGTTCTCTAATTTTATTTAGCAAGGGCGTACCTAGATCTAAATAGGGGGTAGCCGTTAAGCAGTATGATTAATGTGGCATTCAGCAGAGATATTTGTTGACTGATATCTGTCTTCCGCTCAATATTTTCAACGCTTGTTATGGTTTAGTTTCTTTTTGTACCCCTAAAAAGCCGTCTATTTTAAATAGTATAAAATCAAGCTTTCGTAAAATGCTTCAAATAATATGTAAAAAGAAGCAATCTTAAATGGTTCTCGTGAACGCACCGAACTACAACAAGATTTTTTTTATATGAACATACACGGTATGATCTAAAAATAACCGAACATTTTAGTTATAAAATAAAACAAGCCCATTATTTATTCAAAATACGATCCATTTAACACAATACAACGTTTGAAATGCTCAACAAACTCGCCTTTTGGGATGTTATTTTGGAATGATCTTTTGTGATGTTCTTTAGCACCTGTGTCACGTCTGCTTTTAAGTCTGGAATGTCATAGTTAAATGCTCCTTTCATTGCATTATTCATTTTTGGGCAAGAGAAAATAATCGCACGGTGATAGATCAGGCGAATACGGAGGGTGGTCGATGAGACAAATCTGTTTTTTCATCAAAAATTCATTGCATTATCATGCTATAAAAACAGCTACTTTCCTTTGGAATATACGGACCTAACACGTAGAACTCTCGACCACAAACGATGTAAAACTTGTAAATAATATTCTCTATTGACAGTTTGACCTTCTGGAACAAATTCCTTATGAACAATACCCTTGGAATCATAGAAACTTGTCAACTTTCTTGACTTCTGAAAACGCAATTTTTTAGGGTTTGTCTCGTTTTGACTTCCATTCTGCAGATTGTCGCTTAGTTTCAGGATCATATTTAAAACACAATGTTTCATCAACAGCAATGATTCAGTAATCTAGAATATCTGGATCGTTTTCAGCTGTTGAAATGATGTCCTTGGGTGATTTTTTGATCATCATTTAACTGACGTGCACACACCTTTTTTTACCCAAATTTTCTGTGAATATTTTGTAGATTGTACAGTAAGATGAATTTAATTCTTTTATGCCAGCATTCTCACAGTGAAATTTGCATCAATAGGGGTTATTTCACTTACTTTTTCCACTACGAACACAGTACGAACGTTTTCAAATCGTGTAAACTTGAGTACGACTCATACAAACATCATCATAAACTTTGCTTTAACAATTCGTAAGTCTCAGCAATTTTTTTACCTAGTTTAAAACAAAATTAAATATTTGCTCTTGTATATGTTGCGCTTGTATATGTTTGGATCATCCTTTTGATCAAAAGCTGTGTAATAAAGATGAGTTTATCAGTGATATTTGAGTAGCACCGGTTATCGTGAATGCTACTTTAAAATCAGTGAGTTTTAACTTATACTAGTGAAATCACTGTGTAAATAAAAAAAAAAATCAACTATTAAAATAAAAAAAGCACATCTATTTTTCATATATGACTTTTTGTAAAATAATTGAATGAACACTTTTCTTAATATATTTTTTAAATATAAATATTAACAATCACTGATATTTACAATAAAGAGTAGCAACTGCTAGCAGAGATTTTTCAGTCGCTGTGAAGAAATCACAGTTAGTTAAATATCACTCAACACTACTGGGTATACTTGATATGCATGTGCCCTGGGCCCAACGAACTGTATTGACATGAAATAATGTTTTTTACTATCAATAATAATGCATGACATGCCTAAGACACGATATTTAAGTCTGACAATTAAATTTAGTTTTTGTTTAGATCAGGCTGTTATAGCAAGAGTTTGCTTGAAAATCTTTAGCACTCTTTGCGATCTCTTTCTAATAAATTTACTCTCATTTAGAGTTATGTAGTATATCCAAAATATGTGTTATTCTATAAACTGCGCATCCAAAGAAGATGATAGATCAATAACAGATAAAAGCACTTTGCTTATGCAGCATGCAGTAGTATCATCAATAAATCTTATAGCTATCTCTAATTGCTCTGTTTCAGTTTAAAAAACAGTTTTTTTTTTTTTTTTTTTTAATATGGCAATAAGCTGGGCATTTACATTTTTTACAGTTTTGTACAATATGGTATGTGTATGTTCATTTTAAGCTGCCATCCTCTACAACTGTTTATAAAAATGTCATCAACAAACGTAGTAACTCATAAAACACATCGGCAGCAAATTAATTGTACATAAATACACATTAATTTACAAATATTATTACCATTATAAACTTATATATAGTATTTTCCTTATAGCGCAAGTTCATATTGTCCACAGAAGATTATAGTTAAAACAAAATATTTATACTTATTTTCATTACAATCTGTTTTCCTAAGCAGTCTTCTTATAGCCAATTTGAAATACTACATGAATTATGGTGCAGCTACCCAGTCACCCCTCAAACCCCCCTGTTTTATGGAAAATACACCCTTGGTATTATGATTTTGATATGTAGATACTATAAATTATTCCCTATTTTCTATATTAGCTTGTATAATGTAGCAGCTTTCTTTAATTTAGCAATCTTTAGTTTTGCTTTTTAATAATAAGCATTAATTTCAGCCTATAGAATATAATAAATATAAATAATTTAAGTAATAGCAAAGACTATATATACTTATCTATATATTAACAAAGATGGCGCAATGAGCCTAAAATGCCACACTTTTATTTTTATGATTCATGGAAAGGTCGGCAGTCGCGTATGATGCTGTGTGCGCATCTAAAAATAGAACAACAAAAAACAAGCGACTAATCATATCAGCTTTCGTATATGCATATGTATGTATGTGAAAGAAACAATAAACGTAATTGTATAATGCCGGCGGGTTGTATTGGTACGAACCGCAATAGTTTATTATTGTTTGTTTGCAGTGCATCATCTTTGTTAACACACATATAACAATCTATTGTAGTAGTTATTTCGACCCGTGCTTTCGCTCTGCACGGGTCGAATTCCCCTAGAAATATTTTAGCTTGCCTTAGTCCTTGGCTCATGAACCAGTGCTGCTTCCTTTGCTCTATTTGTTTCATTGCGGATTAGTTCCAGTATAGTATGTCTTCCAGTGCCACAAAAAGGCTCTGGTCCTACCATTGACGTTGCCGCTCCTCTCTTGGCAAGCCTATCGGCTAGCCCATTTCCTATTATATTATTGTGTCCTGGCACCCACATGTAAGTAAACTTTGTTGTGTTTGCCGAGTGTTCCCTTATTTCTGTGCTTCCTGCAAAGTGCTTCCTGCACTAGTTTGAAATTGACAGTGTTTGAGCTAAACGCTTTCAACACCGCCTGACTGTCTGGTAGAATAGCAATCTCACCATTGCTAAAGCCTCTATCCAAATTATACTGTGCACATCTAATTATAGCGCACAGTTCAGCTTGAAATATACTGGTATATTTTCCCATGGACTCCTAGTGGTTTTATCTAGGGCCTACGACTCCTAGACCAGCCACTTCTGTCGTCAAAGATCCATCCTTATACCACTTGATCGTATGTGGTTTTAACGCATATGACTTTTCCGACGTCCAAGTCTTCTTATCGGACCATTTGATGATGAAGTTCCGATTGAAGACATTTCTCCTTGTCATCCCGTCTCTTGGCATGGACACTAGTGTTACTCCTTATGTCCATGTAGAGAGACGTTTCTGACAGTAAATTGAGGTACCTTTGTTTCCTTCAACTAACAGTCTCAGGAGTGATGCCTTAGTTTTATACTCAATTTCTAGATCCAGTGGTGTTAGATCTAGAATTGCTTCCAACGCAGTGGTTGGGTATGTGCGCACTGCGCCAGTGACATGTCTTTGTAGGGAGTTTAGTTCCCTCCTTACTGTAACTTGTTTCGCCCTTTCTCCCAAAGCAACTATACCATATAGTAGCATCGGTTTTACTACCATGTTATACAACCATAGCATGGTTTTTGGACGATTTTCCGGCCAACTTTCTGTATAGTATAGCCTTGGTGCATTTTCGTATAGTTTCCTCTAAGTGCGTTTTCCATAGAAGTTTACTGTCTAGAGTTAGTCCTAAGTACTTAACCTACTTGCTAACTTTCACAACTACCCCTCCGAGTATGATTTCCTTTAGTCTTGGCAGCTTGTGCTTCCTAGTAAAAGGTATATTGACGGTTTTGGTGAGTCCTACCTCCTTGCACCAGTCCAGTGTAATTTTGAGACCTCTGTTGATTATATCACAAAGTGTTTCTTCAAACTTTCCACTTGCCATAATGACTATGTCATCCGCTTAGCCCTGACAGGATGCTCCATTCTCGCTTAGCCTACTAAGTAGGCCGTCTACAACTAGGCTCCATAGTATGGTCGAGAGAACTCCTCCCTGTGGACAACTTTTGACAGTTTGTATTCTGACGTTGGTGCAATTCACCCCTGTCTCAGCTGTTCTAGTTCTCAGCAGTGACTGTATCCATTTCACTATAATTGGGTCTACTCCCCTCTCTACTAGTGCGTTACAGATTATGGCGTGATTAGTGTTATCAAACGTGACCTGTTTGTGTTCAAGGAATGTTTCAATTACCCTCGTTAGATTTAGAATTAAGCTATTTATATACTATATAAAATTTTATGCTAAGGAAAAATGGTAAAAAATCCTTTGAGTAACAAGGATAAAATAAATATATATAACTATCTTAACACTAACTTATACTAAGAATTGACAGTTGATAGATCTAATCACAGAATAGAGGAATAAGTACCAATTTAAGCAATCTTTTATATTATATAGGGTGTCTCAGGATTTACGCCGGATTTGATTTTTAAATAAAAAACTCATGTTTTTTGAAAATTTGTGAAACTTTTATTGATACATAAAGTAGACACAAATCCGGCGCAGAGACACCCTTTATATATCCTATATACATTATATATCCTATATGCAAGTGAAATGCGGTTATTAAATTTTAAGTTAAAATTATATATTTTTTCTTCGTGCAAATTGCTAGTAGAGAAAAATAATATGGTAAATTCAATAATATTTTAAGCAAATTTATTCTGTGCAATTTGAAGCTTTTTTATATGTGTGAGAGTACGATCGCTCCGAACCTGTGAACCATACATCAAAATAGGATTAAATATCGTTTTAAAAATAAGAAGTTTATTGTTCAGTGAAAGTTTTGATTTTCGGTTTATGATCGGATAAAGTATGCATAAAGTATTGTTGATTTTATCTTATGTTCGAATTAATTTTAAACGATTCATAAGACACTAAATCGCATCGGGTAAACCTGTGACTATCTTCATGTGACAGCCTACTCCATAAGCTTCAATTTTCAGTATGTGTCATTCCACTGAAGTGTAAACAACATATTTTTTTTTTTTTTTGCTCTGTGAACATGTCGACTTTTGTTCGAACAAAACGCAACTTGCGGGAAGGTTTCCTTTTGTGCTTTCATTTGAAGAAAAAAAGCAGCTGAAACCCATCGTACGATTTGTGAGACTTACGGGGACTATGCTCCATCGATTTCAACTTGTGCGTACTGGTTTGGTCATTTTAAAAGTGGTGATTTTGATACGGAGGACAAAGAACGTCAGGGCCAGCCTAAAAAGTTTGAAGATGAAAAATTGGAAGCATTACTCGACGAAGATCCGTGTCAAACCCTTCAAGAATTGTCAGAATCATTGGGAGTTGACTTGTCAACAGTTGTTAAACGCCTCAAAGCCATGGGAATGATTCAAACGCAAGGAAATTAGGTGCCGTACAAATTGAAGCCAAGAGACGTCGAAAGGAGATTTTTCATTTGCGAACAGGTGCTTCAACGCCACAATCGGAAGAGTTTTTTGCATCGTATTGTTACTGACGGTGAAAAGTGGATACATTACGACAACCCAAAGCGAAACAAATCACTGGGACCACCCGGCCATGCATCAACATCGACAGCCAAGCCGAATATTCATGGTGCCAAGCTCATGGTCTGTATTTGGTGGGATCAGAAGGTTGTTGTGTACTATGAGCTGCTGCAACCTAACCAAAACATCACTGGCGAACGTTACCAACAACAATTGATGTAATTGAGCCGAGCCACAGTGGGCCAAACAGCTCTGCTAGCGGCATTTAATTAATACCTCGAGTAAATGAATAGATATTTTAATGAAAATTTAAACTTAAGGTTTTTATTATTCTCTTATTCTCTAAATTACAATTTTCTAGGTCAACTATATATCATAGCTCCCATACAACTGATTAATATACAATTTTGAGTTCTTAACATTTTACATTTCTAAATAATTTATTTTAAGTATATGAAGAAAAAAAAAACATTTATATGTGCTAACAACTAAGTTATTAAGCACAGAATCTGATGAATCCGAATCATTCGAAGTATTTTTAAAAATAGTGAGCAACCCAGCTGCGACACTATCTAAATGTATATCTTTTCTGGAAATTTTTGATGTTCTTGACAAAGATGTTATAAGCGGATCGGATGACATAAGTAACCTATTCATGACATCTTCCATCGTATTACTTCTATTGTCTTTACGGGTATGGTTTTGACGTAAATCCCGGAATTCCTTATTCCTCGCTTCAAGGGTTTCTTCGGACATCATGCCAATAGGTAGTGCTATATGGGATATAATGTCTGCACCATGTATTAATATTTTGTGCACAGAAGATGGCATGTAAAACCAAGAATATGTGGCGTGAAATATTTCAGCTATTTCCAGGGCATATGAGCGGAATCCATCTGTATATGTTTTTCCACAAAATTTTCGATCCAAGCTGAACTTGTAAGGGAACAAGGCAAACTGTAAACAATTGCTGTTCGGCCATACTAGTTTCACCATCTTGAAACTTTTGGCAATAGGTAGCGTGTCCACTGCTTCCATCGCAGCCCCATTTATGTATTGCTGTTAAGCTTATACTGTTGTTGTTGACTGAAATTTCATTTTCAAAAACTTGCGAGTGTGCTTGTATAATTCGGCTTACAGTATGATCTACTAAACTCTGTAGTGTTGAAATTCAGCGGAATAGTCTAGGAATTTCAATTCCTTTGGATAGCACATAACCTTCGCAGAATGCAGCTTATAACTGGGATATATTTATTAGCAACATCTGTAAAATTCTTAATTTTCGTAATGCCGTCCGGTTGCACCACTGGCCTGTCTGTGAGCAGGTGCTTAGTCGGTCAACCTAGCGGCCAAACATAACTTCCATCTGCAGGTCGAATTTTATATTTGTACTACTTGTATTTTTGTAAAATCACACATATATATTTTGTTAGTATATATCTCATTTTCGAAGAAAAACGCTGTCAAACAACAATCAAAAATGTTCGGCACGAACTGTTTTTCAGCGAGTACTCAGATAACAAAAATGTTTGCTGCCGAATACTTCATATACTTAAAAAAACAGGTAACAAAGAGTTTGACCTTTTGCATTTCCGTCAGAAAAATCAGATTTTAGAATTTCATGTTGATTTGAGAACACTGCTTTTTTCACTTTTCTCAATGTGTGAACTTTGATCCCGAATTTGACCCCCTTGCAATTCGATTTTCGCAAAACGCAAACTTATTGCTCGATAAAATTTTCTCATCTATGTTGTGTGAAAATTTCAGCCTCCTAGGTCTTATGTTTTGGGCTGTGCAATGATCAGTGAGTGAGTCAGTCAGTGAAGGCGGACAAAGAATTTTATATATATAGACTACTATTTAATGAAGGTCTGGAGTCGATCTGATGATGGAGCCGAAAGACAATCGAGGGAACTCTTCAACGATTAACAGCAATTACCTGGTGTTGGGTTTTAATTCATTTCTATTGATGAGAACTTTGCACCCATATGGGTTATAAGTGCCATTAAAGGTCTGATGATGGAGACCATAGACAGTCGAGGAAATTCCATAACGATTTACAGCAGTTACCTTTTGTTGGGCTTACTTCGTACGGTTCAATATGTCAAAATGTTCAGTTCGCACAAAAATAATACCTAATTAAGCTTGAAGTTTGACATTGAATTTAAGTAGCGTAATCGCGTCATCTCTAGCAATGCTCTTTCGTCATGTGGCCTACTCAATAATTTGTTTGAATCTAAGTCAGACAACGCTATTCCTTCCAAGGTTTTAAAACGACTCAGAGCAACATACACCTGTTCTTTAGCGAATTGTTTCTTGCCTAGATCTACAATAACAGCTTTTTCTAGTGTAGTTCCCTGTCAATTGTGAACCGTAACTGCCTAACTTAAAATCAAAGGTAACATTCGGCGCTTGACATCTCCGCATCCTTTTTGTTGCCTGAAATGTTGCAACAGTAGGAGTAATCGGTACCCAGCCATTTTCATCTTTAATTCTATTTCCAATCGTATCATCAACAAATTTAACTAACACACATACCGGTAATTCCCCTTCTTTAATTTGTGCTCTCCGAAGGGCAGGCCATTTAAATTTTTTAACAATACCCATTGCTGCGTTTACAACGCCATCTGAAACCGATATACATATACATATACATATTTCATTTGATAATCGCTTACGAATCAAACTGAGCCGATTCATTTCTTAGGTTATATTGCGTATCAAAGCAAATCGATGGTCATGATCTTCTTGACTTTCGTTACTTAGGGCCATTCTCACGACTTACCGATAAAAAAGAAAATACGAAACGGCAAGATATGCTTTTCACGACATCACAATTATAATAAATCAATTTTGATTAGCCCTGGACAATATTTGAAGAGGTGGACAGTCCAATTGCAAAAACGTAAACACAATAAAATTATAAATTAGCAGAAAAAAAAAAGAAAAAAAATGGATGAGAGTGAGCGCCGCCGCTGTAGAAAAATACGAGCAAATGTATGAATATAAACTCGCACGTTTGCATTTAAATTTTTTTAATACAAAATTTCAATTTTGTTTGTTTTCATTTTGCTTTTGCTTTGGTTTTTTATCGATCGAGTTGGCAGGTAACTTTGCAAAAAAATTCTGTTAAATTTATCGGCTCGCCGAACTCGACGTTACGGTTATAGGCTTAATTAGAGTCGTGACATTGAAAACTAACATAACGTCTGAAAAATATGAGCGGTAAAGTTAAAGCCAAGTCATGAAAACGGCCCTTAATCTATTTGACATATTTATTGAGAGCATATAAATATGTCAAATAGATTAAGGGCCTTTTCATGACTTGGCTTTAACTTTACCGCTCATATGGCAAGATCAGGTCTATGATGACCTTGAAGAGCTCCGGATTGTCAGCGTCTCAACTACACCGAATGGTGCGCTTTCCTATGTGCGGCCGTGACCAATAGACGGTTGTAGAGCCACCTAAGTAAAAGCACTAACCATAGAATGGTTATTCTATTCTCTACATAGTGGTAAAAGTAAGTAAGTAAGTAAAGTCTGTTTTTAATAATTTTAGTTGAATTTTTATTGAAATTCCTGCGATTTCCTGGCGTATGTTGTGTGCCTTGTTATTAATTTGTTTACGATTTTGAGTGCACCAATAACATTCTGCGTATTCTACACAACGTAGATTTTTGTAAAAAAATACAACATTTTTTAGTAGTTATTACTTTTAATAAATTTATTTTTATAATATATATCATATGTATATATATAATTAGACTAATTAACTAATTATATAATCATTTATTCATGTATTGAACTTGTTTTTCTCTCTCATGTATCTACATACATTTTCGCTTTTTTGCTCAGTTATATTTTGCTTATGTATTTTTGTTTTGTTTTGTTTTTAAATTAATTGCAATGCAGCGTTTGAACTATTCATAGTCATAATATAGAGTACAATTGAATTTTTATATGTGTATATATGTGTGTGTGTGTGTGTGTGTGTGTGTGTGTGTTTCTATAAAGTGCATATGTATATATCAATATTATCTTTCTATAACGCGCGTAATTTTCGATTTGTACAATACATTTTCTTTGATTTATCTTCAAAACACATTTTTTTTTTTTTATAATTTTTATTACCAGAAGTTTTAAACCAGAATTGCTATGCACCAATAAAATATAACATATAAAATTTAAATGTTATATTTAAATTCTAATCGTCTCGTCACGTAGTTTAACACATCAAAACTTTTAGCCCAAAAAAATTATTTGAATGCAGTGTGATGAATGCAGACATAAAAGCCAATGAAAGTACATACAATACATTCTATTTTAACATATATTTTACATATTTTAAAACATTTTTTATAATTGAAACACGCCATGTGCATACTATGCCAAACAGTTTTATAAATAACTATTGCAAATGCATATAGAAAATATAGTATAGAACAAAATCTTTTAAAATAGTGCACAAATAATTATTTCGAATGTGTGAAAATGTGTTTCAATAATTATGTTTATCCACAACAATGTAGTAGTTGAAGACCATTTTCCAAAGAACTGAAGCCATATTAAGACAAACTTGTAGCTGTACGGCAACTAGAGAGCCTGAAACGCTAGTTAGGTGTCTCTAAATCTTATAGTCTCTAAGAAACAGTCACTCGAACAGACGCACAGTGGGTAATGATCAATCTGGCGCGGATTACATACAATTTTAGAAGAAAAATATGTGTGTGAGAAGTGAAGAAAATTTGCTGAAATATTTTGACTTATTTTGAAGAGCACAAGAAAAAACGATTAAATGGTTAGTCTAGTGTTAGTTGAAACAACGAACAATGCTATACCTGCGCGTCGCGAGCATATGCTGAGAAACGAAACGCTTCACAAGTAGTATCAATTATAAATGCAAAAGCATAAATTACTGCAAAAATGATAAAAAAAAAAAAGTTCAAATTTCTACTCCTTACACACACACACACACACACACCTGAGAGCGTTTTGGCTCATTTTTTAGATGTAGGGCACACAAAATTCTTCATAGCAATTTATGCAATATGCTGCAAATTACGCGAAATGCAAATATTTATCAGAGCTATGATGTTGTGTGTGAAGCAAAGAGCAAGTGTTATCCTATAATGGAGTATATATATATATATGTATATGAATGTTCAGCAGAAGTGAATTTGCAATTCTTGGTTGCTCATACTGTTGCACGGATAATAGTAGCAGCAGACTGACTGGCGTACAAGTGCAAATTATAAAAAAGGTTTAGCATAATTTTACGAGCAAATGAGTGCGGATATGCAGTAACATGTTCAAAAAGCAGAAGCTTTTCGGACATACATATGAGAGACAGCAAAAATATTTGTTCAACTCATGTTCGCCGCAAATCACAAAATTTTTCGATGTATAGTACGAATTTCTCTTCCAATTGGTATGAATTTTTACAATTTTCGAGTGTATCAAACTCTAAAAATTAGCGGCCGAATATTATGGAAGTCTTGATAAACGCTCTTTTGGTTTATTTAAATGATTTGATACAGCTTAGTTCGGATGTAAATGACTAACTGACAGTGCCATTAATGATGGCTTCTCTTCGATTCAGATTTTTTCTCTAAATTATAAATATATTTATAATTATCGTCTATAATGTCTGTATATACAATAAGCACATATAAAAAAAAAAAAAAAACAAAAAAGATAAATGTTAATTGAAAAGAAAACTGAAAAACAATTGAAAAAAGAAAAAACCTCTGAAATTGTTCCTTCAACTATTTGCCAAAGTTTCCGCACCATTTTTTTTAAGTTATTAACTAATCCGTACCAGTTTGATCATTTCTTGCACTGTCAGACGTGCAGGTTTAGAACGACTTCATTTCTTTAGTTTATCACGAACATATAAACTTCATGTATGTATTCAATTTATCATATGCTGTAACATAAATTTTGATACACTTGCTCGAAAGAATCTGCGTACAGCACAAACAAATTTGAAATTTTAACTTTAATTGCAAATAGCTCAGCTAACGTTTTATGTATTGCAGCAAATTTTGTTTTATTATATAGTTTATTAATTTCTCACTCTTAACTAATTATATTTTTGCTGCCATTTAATTTTAATTCATTTTATGCTACAACATGTCAGAAAAGCATAACCGCATAAGTCTGCGTACGTGCTCCGTTTTTCGAAGAAAATGTTCTGTTAATAACTGGTAGGATAAATCTTTCTCGCCAGTACCTTCCCGTAAGATGTCAAGACATGAATTCCACAATTTTAATTTTTTTGTATCTTCAGTTGTAATTATTTCACATTCCTCCCTTATTGTTTTTTTTTTTTTTTTTTTTTTTTTTTGCATATATTTAGAGTTAATGGTGTGTTAACGGATTACAGAGTCGCACAAATGCTCTGTGGGCATAGTTCCGGACATTGGGGATGTGTCTTCAACTGATTTTTTATATTATAAAGGAGCCTGGGCTTTACTTTATGCGCACTGTGCTTTGAGACGTTGTCTTGCTGAAACCAAAACTCTTCTTACTGGCTCAACTTCTGCGTATTTTACAGCAAATTATACTTCAAAACTTAGATATAGGCTGATAAACACACCCAAACCACAACTTTTTCTCCAACATATTTTACGCTTGGCAGCAATGTTCCTTTTCAAAGGTCGCACTGCTCTTTCTTCATGCCAGCGTTTTTCCTTTTATCACGCTTAACTTATTTATCTTTGCTAAAACTCTGGCGGCTTGGCAACGTACTCATTTACAAACTCCGAGCGCTTCTGCTTATTTACAGTTGAGATATGGAGCTACTTACGGGCAACTCGAACCAGCTTTCTTATTTTTTTTTTTTTTTTTTTTTTTTTTGTTAAATATCAGAGCTGTATCATCGGAAATTATTTTTGAATAGCTTTCTTTCTTCTATTTCGTGTGCAGACAATCTTGGATGCTGTCGCATTAACTAAATGTTCGTTTTTTCTATCGTTTTGTTAAGAGAGATGGACGACCTGTTTGGGGTTTTGACTGGATTGAACCCTTTGAAGTGTAGTTAGTTACTAGTCTTTGTATTGATGAGTGAGCTCTGCCCACTACTTTTTTTCAATTTTTCTATAGCATTTTTACTCAAAATATTGCTTTAAAATAATTTTTTTCCCATTTATACAAATTTTTATTTCCTTTATTCTCTATGGCGCTATTAACATTTCTTTTACACTCCAATTGATTAAAAAAGAATCAATTAAAACTCCAAAGTGCTATAAGAATTTCTAAAAATGTTTTTAGGTAACGGAAATCGCATATTCGCTCATTCCCTGCTTCTCGTATGCAGCTGTACGCAGACTTTTGCGGTAGTGCTTTTCTGACATGTTGTAGCATAAAATGAACTAAAACTATAATTTTAAGTATTAAAATGCAGCAAAAATATAATTAGTTAAGATAAATTAATGAACCATATAATAAAACAAAGTTTGTGTGATTCATTACATAAAACATTAGCTGAGATATTTGCAATTAAAGTTAAAATGTCCGATTTTTTTGTGATGTACGTACTTTTTCAAGCAAGTGTATATAAAAAAAAAATAAAACAATATATATAGCTTCACAAATATAAAACATTTAAAATAAATAATAAAAAAAGAAAAAAAAATGTTTCTTATATTTTGCAAAAGGAAATATATATGTATATATATATATATATATATATATATATATATATATATATATATATATATATATATATATATATATATATATATATATATATATATATATATTTGTATATTAATGTGTATTTATATAGTATATTTATAAACGTACGTAAAAATTTTACCAACACGCATTGCAATTACTTTATAATCATTATTTAATATATATTATTTATTAACTAACATAAACGTATATATTTTGTCTTTCTATTCTTGTTTTCGCTTTTCATTTAACTAAATTTATGTTGTATATAATTAGATTTATGTGTTTTTATTCTTTATACTTCGCACACTTTACGCTTTTTTTAAAATTTTTGTTTTGTCTTTAAGAAATTAAAACTATTTAACAGTTAACTTGCTTTTGTTTAACAAGAAGCATACATTGAAAAAAAAAATTGACAAAAAAAAAATTATATATTTAAATCATTGACACAATTATTTAATGGAACGATTTGAAATTTGTTATAAATTTGACTAAATAAATGCTACCAAACCATACAGAAAATATAACGGACAAAAAAAAAAACAAAAAAACAAATATAGATACTACATATAAAAATAATAAAGGTACTTAAGAAAAAAAATTACAACGCCGTTTAGCGGATCAATTAATGTCATATAACGTAACAGAACTTGTTTAAAAAATATATATATATATATATAGAATATAAGAAAGTTTATGTGTGGTGCATGTATAATACACGGAGAACATACAGAACACAAAAAAATAGTAAGAAATTATATAGTAGTATTAGTTGTAATATTGTTTGTAAGTAGTATATGTAAATATATATATTTTTTTTCTTTCTTTCTTTCTTTCTCGTATAGTATCTCAAATAAAACATCCAACTCGTTAAATTTTGTTTTGCTAGAACGCTAGAACAAAGAGAGAAATATTTGCACAGCTTGCTTTTTTCTCAAAATTTCAATTCATTGATCACGACGCCAGATCCTGCTATTCCACATGCCACATGCCACAACAGATGCGCATATTACGTATTCATATGTTCATATGTAGTATATATTATATTTTAACAGCTCTTCTATGCCAACAACGCTCAATAGAAACTCTGAAAGTTAAATAAGAAAAAATTGAATATTCATTAAAATCAAGCGGAAGCTTAAACAAAAAAAAAAAAAATATATATATATATATATATATATATATATATATATATATATATATATATATATATATATATATATATATATATATATATATATATATATATATATATATATATATATATATATATATATATATAATCAAAACTTTTATTTGATTTCACACAAACGAACTACAAAATATTAGTTTGTATGCCGCTTATACAATATGTTTGGTTAGCCCGACATAACAATTACTTTCAACATTCTTTATAGGAATAGCCACAAGCAGCATTTTCAATTGGAATTATGAAAAAGTACGGCAATATAAAGAATCTCGCAAGCGAGGTAGAGGCCAGCCCATAAAACTCTTAGTTAATTTTAGACCACCCCCAAATCAAGAATGTGTCATAGCAGAAGTCAATCAAAAACTCGAAAATGATCTACATATATCCAAACCCGGATATAGAGCTTTTATGAATGTGCGTCCGTGGCATGTCTACAAGGTATGTTCTAAAAATAAGCGAACTTTTAATTTAAATCCTACAACACGTAGCGCCCATCTATTAAATGTTGACATTGTTAGAAATGTACATTTTTATACCATTCACACATAGTGTGAAATGGTATTATCAGTTTGTCTGAAAGTTTGTAACGCATTAAAGGAGCCATCGTAGACCCCATAAAGTATATATATATATATATATATATATATATATATATATATATATATATATATATATATATATATATATATATATTCTTGATCAACTCGAAGAGACGAATCGATCCAGCCATGTCCGCCTGCCTGTCTGTCCGTCTGTATGTTGTTGCGCATTTTTTGGTGAACAATTTTTATGCTATCCAGTTGAAATTATGCACATATACTTACTTTTTATTGAAGTTTAATAGAGTATCAAGATTTACCTGCCAAGCCCACTATTTGGGGTAGCTCCCATACAAACCTACTGCCCACTTTTGACTTTTTGTAAGAAACCTTCTTTATTAAAGTCTATTTTAGGTTGAAATGCAATGTGGTACCTTTTTATGTTCAGCCGCTTAACATACATAGGCTAACGAGCGTGGCCCGCCCACTATTTGAGGTAGCTCCCATACAAACCTATGGTCCACTTTTGACTTTTTGTAAGAAAAACTTTTTTATTAAAGTCAATATTAGGTTGAAATGCGATATGGTACCTTTTAAGAGACAGCCGCTTAACATACATAGACAATTGGGCGTGGCCCCCCATACAAACCCACCGTGCAATTTTGTGTTTTTTATGAAAAAATTCTTCATTTAGATCAATATTAGCTTGCAATTTGATTTTGTGGATTTTAATGGAAAACCGCTTCATATACATATACAAATGGGCGTGTCCCGCCCACTTTTTGCAGTAATCCCATATAAACCAACAGTTCACTTTTATGCATTTGTATGGAAAACGATATGGCGGCATCTTACACATCTACTACATCGCTTCATACACATCTACAAGTGAGCGTGTACCACCCACTTTTTGGGGTAGCCCCTATTTAAACCCCCACTTTTATGTATTACAATACTATTTAAAGTTTCGTTTGAATGGTATTAGAGCTTCGGTTCAACCGAAGTTAACGTTTTTTCTTGTTCTTCTTTCGAAAGCAGCTAAATTCATGCTAAACCTTTGACAGGTTACAAAATGACACACGTTTTAATAAGAGCAGTTTTTGTAGTTATGTCGTAAAAACACAAAAACTTTTAAACTTGGTAAAAAATTTGCTGAAACTTGCGAATTGTTAAAGCAAAGTTTAGTATGATAATTGTATGAGTCGTATTCAGGTTTACACGTGGTTTACACGATTTAAAAACGGTCGTTATGATTTAAATGAAGATCCAAGACCTGGACGACCCGAAGTATCTAATCGTACTGAGTTAGTGGAAAAAGTGAATGAAATAATCGCTATCGATGGAGATTTCACTGTGAGAATGTGGGCAGAAGAATTATATTCATCTTACTGTACACTCTACAAAATATTAACTGAAGATTTGGATAAAAGAAAGGTGTGTGCACGCGGAAGACAGATATCAAATATCTCTACTGAATGCCACATTAATCATACTTCTTAACGACTACCCCCTATTAAGATCTAGGTACGCCCTTGCTTAATAAAATTAGAGAACAAAATGAAAACACAATGCCAAAGCTTTAGTACATTATTCTAAGCTACACATTATTAGATAATACCGTGTGTATGAATACGACATAAATCATCCATACATCCATACAATCGCGAAAGTTTGTATGGATGTGTAGGTGTATGGATGTGTGTTTGTTACTAAATCACGCAAAAACTATCGAATAGAATTTAATGAAACTTTTCAATAATATAGCTCATATATCAGAATAACACATAGGCTATAATTTATGAAGATTAGATTTACGCATTTATTTAATTAATTTAAAACAAAATCAGCGCAAACATTCAGACTACCCGTTCGGATCATTCTCGATCGGTTACCATCTTATCGGTTACATTAACCCTAATAAAATATTCATGCTTAACTTTAATACAATATATGATCCGACATACTAACATTTTTGTTTACAATATATACACATATGAGAATAGGTCGTTAAGTATTTTTCGCCCTCCTACCCCACCCCCTATTTTTTATTCGCAATTTTAGCATTTTTTGTATGAACAATTTTATTACCCAAGGGTTCAGGAAGAAGGGCGAAGTGGGGCAGGGAGAAGGGCATCAACGCGCCATGTACTAACTAGTAAATAAATAAAACAAGAAAAACGTCGATTTGTATTTGTATGTGAAGCGGCCACTATATCGAATGTCAAGCTGATATTGACTTAAGTAAACTAGAGTTCTCCCATTGCTCGAAATTCGACCTTTAAAGTGACATTGAAAATATGAATATCACAATGCTATCGTAAATACCAAGTGAATTTCAATTGCGAAACCATTCTGAGAGTGAAAGAAGAACCATTTTAACGAAATCACTTCCGAGAAATTTATTCGGAAATGAACACCGGACACGGGGGTTATTTAAATATCTAATATAAGCATTTGAGAGTGGTTCAGTTGTGTATACATCGTTGAAAGTATATATCAACAAACACAAAAACTAATTAAATTAAATTTAACAAGATAGTGCTCTAGTCGATGTGCTCGACTATATTATACCCTGTACACACCATATTTTTTTCGTAGTACGCCTTGATTTGCCGCCAAATTTTGCTTTCTACTAACTTTATTACAAAGCATGAAAAGATTTTTTGGAGCCAAATCAAGGAATACTAAAAAATTATAACAAATATTTCGAACAAATTTACATATTGAATTTGTTTTTAACCACTGTGGTAAAATGGTTGGAGAGTTATGAAATTTCAAGTTACTCTTGTAGCAGTGCAGTACCTAGAGAGCGTAAACCGTGGGTTTAATTTGTCTAAGGCTTACCTACACAGAGAACATTTTACTCAGTCAGACATACGGATGGACTGACAGAGTCGTTTTTCGATCTGACGAGGAATATATATCTTATATGTGTGTCCGTTTCTTCTAGCGAAGGCTAAGTTGCATACATTTTGATAGCTCAACAAACCCAATATACCCTATTTCTAATATTTTTGTACTGGCTAAACTAAAAAATAAATTAAGTAATTAAAAACAAAAACAAAAGAAAAAACATTATTTATAGTTTTTATGAGGTCTACCACACCTTATTATACCCTTGTCTCTTTGGCTACAGGATATAAAAAAGAAAGAAAAGTGCAGTCGAGTATTTTCGACTAGGATACCCTGTAACTACTCTAAGTGCCGATCTGGACCTATGTATGCCGCATATTTCAACGGGTTTACTTCAGTGCCACCCACACCAAATTTAATATTGCTATCTCAAGTAAAAAAAAAAAAAACGATTTTTTTTTTGCAGCA
This sequence comes from Leucophenga montana, assembly GCA_035044765.1. Taxonomy (NCBI): domain Eukaryota; kingdom Metazoa; phylum Arthropoda; class Insecta; order Diptera; family Drosophilidae; genus Leucophenga; species Leucophenga montana. The sequence goes on from JAWNNQ010001550.1 coordinate 340,272, forward strand.
TTGTCTCGTCTCAAAAACACTCCGACAGACAGACAAACACGGTTGAATCAACTCGTCCTGCTGAGTTGATCAGCACTTTAAATAGTCTATGGAGTATACGATGCAATCGTGTACTCCATTCACTCCTTGAAAGCGTGTTAAAAGTTTAAGACAAAGTTATAACACCTTTCCGACACTATTTGTGGTGGTGTGTAATAAAGAAATATAAAAAAAAAATATATGTGTGTAATTTTCAATTCAATTCACAAACGTACATCTTGCTGCGGCTGTTGTTGCTGCTGCACTGGTGCACCCGGTACGAGAAAACCACCTTGTGGCATGCCCACAGGTGGCATTACCGGCGCCATAACATTCTCAGCAGTATTCTTAAGTGGCGCACCCGATGGATTAAATACATCAACGTATGAGTTTTTCAGTTCTAGAAAATTAAAATGTTTAGTAAAAACGACAAATTAAAAAATATTTTCTATTCACTCTAATAAACAAACTCACTGCGATAGCGTTGCGCCTTGAATGCGTTCGATTGTAGCTTAGGTGTTGTATCTGACAACTGTGTATTAATGCTGCCAGGTACTGATGTTGGTGCTATAAGCGGTTCCTGTGCTGGTGCTGCGATAGGTGCTGCAACAACGCCACTGACACTACCACCACTGCTTATATCACTCATGCCATAGTAACTATTATTATTTAGTGGCGCTGACTGCTGTTGTTGTTGTAGTTGCTGTTGCTGCTGCTGCTGTTCATATTGTGCAGACTGTTGCTGCTGTTCGTATTGTGCAGGCTGCTGCTGCTGCTGCTGTTCGAATTTTTGGTGCGTAGGAGGCACAGCTGGCTTTTGTTGCATGCCACTAGCACCAACACTCATAGTGCCAGCAGATAATTCGCTCATTTTTGGCGGCGGTCGCAAACTATGCTCTTCACTCTCATCACCACCATCTTTATTGACCCAACGCTGTTTATCCGCATCCCAGATAATGCTTGGATTCTTATCATCAGGTAATATCATTTGATTTTTCGGCTTAATCGAAAATTTATTCCAAATGCCGCCAAACCAACCAGCATTTTGCTGTCCCGCTTGATTTGGGCTGAGGCTGTTTAATAAAAAATCATAAAAAAAAAGAAATAAATAAATAAATAAATAAAACAAGAAAAAACATGAACTTCGGTGGAACCGAAACTTTATTACCATTCACACGATATTTTAAGCTAAGAATGTAGCAGCTGTAAAGAAAACAAGAGAGAGAATGCTGCAGTCGTGAGTGCACGACTTAGAAATACAATGAACCCTTGCTAATTTTAAATCACAAACAAAAAATTGGTCTTTTTATGGGCGTGGTAGCGTTGAGAATATCCACAAAATTTAATAAAAGACTAGCTTTTATAGTTCTTGAGATCTGTTGTCTCATACATCTCGACGGACGGAAAGACGGACATAGCTAAATCTACTCACTTTCCGGTACTAATCAACAATATCTAAACTTTATGGGGTCTACTACGCGCCTCATTCTGCTTGCTACATACATTTGCACAAACTTAGTATACCATTCAGGACAGGGTATAAAAATAGCTGTAAAATCTAACAAGCTAAACGTGGATAAGTTTGTAAGGACGTACCACTAAAAGTGGACGTGATAATTATGTGATGCGTTTGTCCATAATGCTAGCTTCTTATGTCAAGTTAATTTTGTCTGAAATGAAAAAGTTTTTCATGCTAAATCCCAAAAGTGGGTGGCGAGTTTGTATGTGGGCTACTATTTACCTAACACATCTATTTATGTGAAGCGTTCATCCAAAAGTCACGACTATATTAATTTTAAGTTGTAAATAAATAAATTTTAAGTTGTACTGAAAAAAGTTTCATACAAAATTTCAAAAATGGGTGAGAACCCCCTTGATATTTATGTGAAGTATTCGTTCATAAAACGCCATCATGTTAAATTTCAAGTTGATATGGACTGCAATAAAAAAGTTTGCCATACAAAAAAAAAAGTAAAAGTAGGCGATTGTTGTGTATGGGGGGGGGGGGTCTATCCAAAAAAGCCATGTAAATATGGATACTCTATTTAAATGCATTAAAAACAAGAAAAAAAAAACGGTTGAACAGAAACTCTTATACCATTCACACGAAATTTTAAATCGTATTGTTAAACATAAACGTAGGGAGCTTTAGATGGGGGGTACCAGAAAAAATTGGGCGGTACACGTAGTAGATATGTATGAACTGACTATCTATAAGATGCCACCATATCGAATTTCCAGTCTATATATTGACGTTTTTCAAACAAATGCACAAAACTGAGCTGTGGGTTTTTATTAGAGTACCTCAAAAAGTGGTTGGAACATGCCCATTGGTATATTTATATGAAGCGGCACTAAGACCCACCAAATCGAATTTCGAGCTAATATATGATTTAAATAAATAAGTTTTTCATACAAACACACAAAAGTGAGCGGTGGGTTTGTATGGGGCTACCTCAAAAAGTATGTGGAACACGCCCTTTAGTCTATGTATGTTAAGCGGCTCTATTAGAAGTTACTATATCAATTATTAAGTTGATATTGACAACAAAAGAAAAAAGTGAGCGGTGTGTTTGTATGGGGGCTACCTCAAAAAGTGGGCGTGGCGGGTCAATTTTAATACTCTATTAAATTGCAATATAAATAAGTGTATGTGGCAATTTTCAACTGTATAACATAAAAATTGGTGCCCAAAAAATACGCAACAACATCCAGACAGACAGACGGACACAGCTCTAGACATATCGACTCTATGGTATCTACGATGCCTCCTTTAATGCGTTGCAAACTTTCAGACAAACTGATTAATTTCACACAATGTGTTAATGGTATAATAAGTCAATATGCCGGGTTTCAGACAGATATTTTAAAAATTTATACAAAAAAAAACTAGCAACAATACCCAATCAGACAGACAGACAGATGGACAGACGGACATAGTCGTGGTGTCTACAATGTCAACTTTAATGTATTACAAACATTCGGACAAAACATTGTTAATACCATTTCACAATATGTGTGAAAGATATAAAAATACACAAAATGTATAGCGTGAAAAGTATGCACAAAATATACACATTTATTTCTTACCCCTTGCCTGTCGCATCTTTGCCATTTGCGCCATCATGCTTGCCACCAGACAGCATACGGCCATCACCACCACCACCAGCTGCTCCAGCACTATTCATGTCATCGTCATCGCTCTCATAGGTTTTACTGCGCGGCAATGAGATTGTTGGCTGCGCTGCTCTGGACGCATTCTGGAGTTTAATAGGCATTTGCGTTTTTTTAATTTGCAATTCTTAAAAAAGATTCTTTATCTAGTTTTTTTTTTTTTTTATTTATCTATACTTTCGTTTGTTATTCAAAAGTTTATTAGTAGGTAGGTAGGTAGTAGTAGTAGTATTTATAAATGAATACAAGCGCATAAGAAAAGTGCTCTAGCGGTAGAAAATTCGTCCTCGCATTCGCTACAAAATGCACATTCGAAGTAAATGTTAACTCAAAAAAAAAGGATAAATATAAAAATATACATATATAAATATAAAAAAGGAAAACGATTAAATCATACAAAAATAATAAATATATATGTACATATGTAAATGTACATAGAACTTAGTTTATATAGCTAAATTCCTAAAGACAAAACAATTGATTTATTTATTTGTTTTATTATTATTATTATTTTTTTTTTTTTTTTTTTTTTGTTGAATTAGCGTGTGTTAGAAACAATATATATTTGCCAATTTATAAATATATAGATGTACGTATATAAAAATAAATTTTGCAATTTTAAAATATGCGCTTTTTGTTTTGTATTATATTTTTTTTGTTTTTGTTTTTGTTTTACATCTGAAATAACAGTTTGTATAACAGTTACTCCGCATACTGTAACTCTTTGCAGATTAAATAACATGTTGTTTGTACCATGTCAACTAACAGTGGCCTATAGTATTATACTATGCTGCACTGTTAAGATACACGAAAAAAAATATATATACTATATATATATATATATATAATCACGTACACTGACAAAAAAAAAAACAATTTTTTTTCCTTAACACCACAAATACAAACAATACACACGTTTAGTACATTTAAAAACTAAATTAATAAAATTACAATAGCAAAAAAAAAAAATATATAAAATAAAATAACAAATTGACTTTGCTAGCAGCACTATTTCAAACATATTTCTTTTGCCCTTCTTCGCCCACATCAAAGAGCGGCGCATCAATATCATAAGTGCGCACTGTGCGTCGTGGTTTGTTAAGATTTAAGCCGCCACTGCCGCCGCCCGCTTTATGGACCGGCGATGACTTCTTGGCATCCAGATACTGTTCGAATTGTGTCAGACTATGTTCAACTTCACTGCACATTTTCTTATAGTTCAGCGGTATTGCAGGATTTGAAATTAGCTCCTGCATGGACCAGACTGCCTGTGGCTGTGCTGCTTCATGTTGTCGTATGTTGTTACAGCCTTGATGCTGTTGGCTGCGTAACTGTAATTGTTTTTGCTGCTGGTGGTGCATTGTGCGCTTTAGTATACCAAATTTGCTAAAGAAACCATTGTTTGGTGCAATAACATCATTGTCTTCATTATCATACAGCAGCTGCTGCTGCTGCTGCTGCTGCTGCTGCTCCTCTTCCATTATATCATCAAGCTCATCGTCGTCTTCATCTTCATCGTCATCATCTACATCATCCTCATCTGCTTCATCCACATAATCGTGCAGCATGTATTCATATTTCATTTGAGCTGCATTCACATTCGACTCAGGATCATAATCGTGCGGCGTTAGTTGCGCAAAGTGTGCGCTATTTATTGCTGTGCGCGACGACACAGGCACATCAATCGGATAAGTACCATTGAAAATGATGTTCTTGTGCGCATGCTGTTGCGCTTCGCGTTGCACAGCAGCCGCTGCGGTTGCTGAAACTGCTGACGGCAGTGATTTACTTAAACTAATGCCTTGACTTTCGTTGCTGCGTAGCGTCAAATTGTTGCGTGTTGCTACAATTAGCGCGTGTTTAGGTTTCTTGCTATTAGCTACAGCAGCTTGCTCACTTATATTGCTACAATCGCTTTCATTATCTACCTCGGCAATGGTCATGGGCAAATCGAAATTGACGCGTTTACTAGTCGATGTCGTTGTCGTCGCTACTGCTACTGCTGCGGCTGGTGGCGGCGGCATCGGCAGCGTTGTTGTTCCTTCTAATGCTGGCATTACCTGTGACATAACATTTATTACTGCGGGCGGCGGAGGCGGCGGTGTTGTTATTGTTTTTTTTGGCGCTAGCATTTCTATTGGCAGCTTTTTAGCGTTATTACAATTTACATCTACTATTAGATTCTTATTGTTAAAGCTATGCTGCAAAGCATTATGATTAAAAGAGATTGTTGCAGTTGTTTTTGTTTTTGTTGCTGTTTTTGCAGTAGTAGCAGCTACAGCTACAGTTGCTGCTGCTGTTGTCGTTGTTACTATTGTAGTTGTTGCTGTTAGCCTACTTACATCAATTAAACTAAATGCTGTGGTTGTGGTTGCTGTGGTTGCTCCTGCTCCCGCTCCCGCTGAAGCTTCGTTTACTGGCGACGTTGGCGGCAATTTCATCAAATTTTCAGATTTTTCCTTCAACTTATTTGTTGCTGTTGTTCCCAATTTTCCAGCTGCTGCTGCTGTTGTTTCTCCACGAACGGCTGATATATCGCCTGCTGGCAATATACTTGTTGTTGTTGTTGTTGTGGTTGCTGCTGCTGCCGTAAGTGCTTTTATAGTATTCAGCTTTTGTGTGTTGCTGCTATGGTTATTCATTTGCTTTGAAACCACTTTATTATTATTATTATTATTATTATTATTATTGTTCTTATTGTAGCTGGACTTTGTAGGCGTTTGTTGCTGCTCTTGTTTGCTGTTGTTAGTCATTTTTTGTTGTATTGGTGTTTTTGTTGTGTCCGTTGCCGCCACAACCACTGTTGGTGTTGTCACCGATTTTATATTTTCGATTTGTGGCTCGCTTTCGCTGTAAAAAGCTAGATGTGGTTGTTGTTGTTGTTGTTGTTGTTGCTGCTGCATTCCATACAAATAATTGTTTCAAAATTCATATTTAAAATCGCATTTTGTTAATCGCAAAAATAAAAATATTATTGCGACAGTATTAAATAAATTTTTAAAGAGTAATATGATATATATATATATTTATATATGTGTTTGTGTAGATGCATATGTGATATGCCTATGTATATTTCCAGTAAGTTAAACGCATACTTTTTCATCAAAAAAAAAAAATCCTAAAACTTTCCAAAATAACTACAATAATTTGTTACTGACATAGCGTGGAATTGGAATTCAAACGATTTGTAAATATTACAGATGATTTTTTGCAACAGAAAATCTTTATAACAAACAGTTTTTCAGAGACACAAGCACAAAATTATGTATATATATATATTTATAAACGCACAGCGAAATACACCGCATATGGGTGCAATTTAACATTTTTGAACGAGATCTTGGAGACTATAAAACATGAAAGCTCCAAAGATTCTTAGATGCGTCCGATTCACGCGCAGTTCAAGTACATTTATAAAAAAATTTGCATTTCACACACACACACACACACACACACACACACACACACACACACACACACACACACACACACACGTCCACAAAACTGCTATATATGTTGAAAGAAGTGTAATAAATAGTAATACATACTATATTATATTAACTTTCTAAATTTTATTGTCGTGATTTAATGACTCTGCGGATATTATTTTTCGCTTTAAAGTTCGACAAAATAGCAAACTTTTAATTTTTAGAATATGTACTGTTGATTTTTAAGTAAGTAGTTTTACATTCACAAGTAATATTCTCCTTCACTAAAATACAATCAAATATTTGGCCATAATGAAGGAAAGCATTTCCAATAAATCGATAAATAGTTGTACTAGTGGAAAACCACTACTAGTGGAAAAATACTAGTACTAAGTATAATCAGAGAATAACTCAATCGACCGAAATCTTGGAATACTTTTGTATATGCGTTTGATATTGTTGTTTAGTGTTTTGTATATTTTGTCAAAATTGCTTGTACTAAACTGTGAGTGTAGAGTGTAAACAAAAAATGGAAAATGAATTTTTAATAGCGATTTTTGCTTGAAAACGTTAACACATACAAAAAAAAAAATCATCCATAATCTTGTTTTCAGTAAATTTCTGCAAGTTTCTTTTTTGCTGACAAATTTCTGATAACGTCAATATTTACCGAGATACACGCCTCGTCGTGTCGTATTTTTCTGCATTTATGATATTATTATCCACTAACAATTGTACAAAACAATTAGAGTTATAAATTTATCCACGATTTATGCCTATGAGTGGACTATATATGTACATATGTGAAAATATATAACAAAACATTTGTATAAAATTTGCAAAATCAAAGCCTTCAGAAGTGAGCTTTAGTTTTGTATGAAAGTTATATTTCGTAGTGGGCTTAATGCGCCCAAAAATATATACAACTCGATTATGACTACGTCAGCTACTTTTTTAAATCTGTACAATAAAACATTTTCTAATTGAAAGGATGTCAATATATTGCGGTTATCGAATTGACGCCATCAAAACCATTTCAAAAATATATGTTTTCTGTTGATTATACAGATTCAGAATCCAGTCACTTTATTCATTTGCCTAAAAACTGTTACAAACTTATCATGACAAATTGAATTTGATGGCTCTCGTATAAGTAGCACTACTGACATTTGAATTGTGCTATAGTTATTTTAAATGAACTTTATATAAAATTCACAAGACTTGCAAACAAAATTTTAATCCACATCACATCACATCACAAAAAAAAAAAAACCAAACCAAATAAAAAACATCCATAACACGAAATATAAATCGCAGCTATATAAATTCACATAAAAAAAAAGAATACAGTAGACGCTCACAAATTAGAGCTCGCACAAATTCAAAATGTCTAGAAAATACAATGCGAAAATTTTCACTCGCTCTATATAAAAAAGTGATAATTAGCAAAATATCTATTTCTATTATTCTGTACGCGTGTTTTTACTATACTCGTGAATAGTTGTTTAGTAAGTTCCTTAATAGATCAATACTACAGGCAACAGCTAAATTATTTTTTGCTGAACTATATACCCCGATAAAGGCGAAACTGAATTCCATCCAAGTGATGGAGGGTTTACAAAATTCAAAAATCTACATGGCATTTGTTACTTAAAAATTTGTGGCGATACACTTTTCAGTGATGTTGAAGCTATAACTACATTTTTACACAAATTTCATGCAAAAGTTACGGAGTTGCGGTTAATGGACTCACACATATATAATGCAGAGGAGCGGTTTACTTTTTCTGCTCCCGAAAAATGCTTGGATGACATCGCGAATTTTTTATTAGTGGTTTCACAAGCTTGTTCTTGTCATTTTCATCAAAATGTACGTTAAAAAATTGTACGTTAAAAAGAATAAACGACTTTCTTCAGAAAATAATTTGGCTCCGATGGTTCTTCTGCCGAATTGACAACTACTCTGCCCATGCACCAATATATGATACAGCAGCTGTAGAACCAGTAACCCATAAAGTTGACAAAACATTTTTATAGAATTTTGTTAATACTTCATTCCATCCGAAATGCAATAATTAATCATTAATCGGTTTGAGTTGTCCCAAAAAGGAACGCTTTCTCCAAATTGTTGAATCGAGACTCTGACCAGTACACCGGCGCCGCTAATATGCGACTAGCACAGTTGCTACGAAAAATGAGAAATAGAGTAGAGCTCTCCAATGAAGCCAAACTCTTCTAGCAGAAATCTATTTAAATAAATTGACAAGTATAGAGCAAATTAAAGAATTGGATAAAGATAACGTCTTGGTTAAAGACGGATATGAATATGAACTCGGAAGTGATGATGCAACTTCAGTTAAAAACAAAGTCGACGTTTCCGATACCACACCACATATTTTTAATACTATAGCGATTGCAAGAATCAATGACTTAATAAATTGGTGCCAAAACGAATGCAAATTAGTTTTTTACTGATCATAAAACCAATTTTTTGACCCTCCGTAGCGATATCGTTTTAAAATATTTAACAAACATTTTTAACAACATTACTTTGTATATAGGGGCTACCCTTAAAAGTGAAGATGGTACACACACCCCCCCCCCCATAATATACATACATATGTGTGTGTGTGAAGCGAGCGACCATCCATAAGAAGTCACCATATCGAATTTGACTTTAATAAAGAAGTTTTTCATACAAAAACAAAAAGCTGGGTGGTGGGTTTGTATGGGGGCTACCTCAAAAAGTGGGCGGGACGCGTCCATTTGTATATGTATGAGAAGCAGCCATTCATAAGAAACCACCACATCGAATATCAAGCTGATATTGACTTAGCTGAATAGGAATTTCATCAAATTGTGTAGCCGTTAAGCGAGTGCTCATAAAAATCTTTGTTTTAAGCCTATATATTGGTTGTAAATACATTTCTATGGAGGCTTCTAATTATACGGGACACATCCATAGATATATTTATTAGTTCGTCTAAATACCGAGTTACAGCTAGATATTATTCAAAAATTTATCAAAAAATAATTTTTCTCTAATTTTGCTAATTTTATAAAATATGTTTGCTTTGGGTCGGTTTTTTATTATTTTGACACACCTAATTATACAATTAATGAAAATACTAGATCTCTGAATGACGTTTTAATTAAGATACTCTGACTGAACACGTCAACTTTAATGCTCAAAATCCTTTAAGTTCTCAATTCGAAGCGATTTCAGTAACAGCTGAAGATTTAACTTGCGTTGTAGTAGTATGACATGATGTAATCAATCTGTCGAAAATTCAATAAATTTCAATAAAATTTTCAAAAACATGCGCCAAAATATAAATAAAATAACACAAAAAAAAAAAAAAAAAAATAATAGAAATATACACATTTTGCACAGCAACTTGTTGCTCACGAGCAAGTGTACTTAAAATTAAAAATGATAAACAATTTCATCACACAACAAAAAATCAACATAAAAATTTTTCTATATAACATATGAATCGTATATATATATATGTATGATGAAATCTAGAACCATATTTGCTCAGCCTACCTCATCGCTTTCGAGTGTTTCGCTATGTTGTTGTTGTTGTTGGTGTTGTTGATGCTGTTGCCAATATTCATAAGCACCATAAGCGGCAGCATCGCTCGCTGTATCAACATGTTGCTGCTGTGACTGTTGGTGCGTAGGATCATAATAACTTCCGCCCAACTGTTGTTGCTGTTGTTGTGCCTCATAATGTTGACCATCATAATGCTGCGGTGCATAGGCGTTATCAGTATGTTGCTGTTGCTGTAGCTGATGATGTTGTTGTGACTGTTGCTCTGAATAGAACTGTGTTGCTTGCAATTCCGTAGCTACTCCCACTGATTGCTGTTGCAGTTCAGCATTTGTCTCAGCATATTGCAAATTGAGTTCATTAAATTGTTTATTTATTTCAACAAATTCCTCATTTATTTGCGCTGGATTTCTTATATCAGTCGATGGTGCTGGTGCTGGTGGCGGCGATGTTAGGTTGCCCTGATGCTAAAAGTAATACAAAATAATAAGATACATTTGTATTTTAAAAGATATAGTGGCAACTTACCTCATGTTGTTCATATATAAGTCGCAAGTTACGTAGCCAAGTCTGTTCGACCTGATTAATAGCAAAGTTATAGCTAAGACGCATCTCATCTAGCGGTTTCTGAAGCAGTGGATCATTAAAGCGCAAGCGATCGCCAAGATTGCAAATCTATAAGCAAAATACGTATATTAAATAGTATAAAAAATATAAGCGAAGCTGTACATTTTTTTAAATAACGAAGTTTTAATCGACAAGATTTGATTTCTTGTTCTTTATAAAATTTTATTTAAATAATTTTAAATGTTTTCCAAAGTTTTATGCTTTTACTGACTTTCAGACTAAACTTGATGACATTTATTATACTGGAAGCATAGTTATTACTCCTCAAGTGACATTGTGTTCATGCCTTTTGGATATAATATATGCGTCCTTGCATAGGCAAATGCGTTTTTCCGAAAAGGTAAAAGTCGCACGGTACCAAATCAGCCAAATACGGAGAGTGGATGGGCACGGACATATTTTTAGAAAGCCTGGCCCGCCACTAAACTATCAAATTTATATGATATATTCATTGTGTCAGATCGTTTAAAAAGCCGTTTAAAGGCATTGTCCAAATTTTTGTCACTAAGTTGGCACAACAATATACTGGCGCGGAGTGTGAGCTCCATCTTATCCATCCATTTAGTTTCTTTATAGTGCTCGATTTTGTCAATACATCTCAATTGTTTTTTCCAACTTTTTTTTTCGAATTTTTTACAACAACTCAATAGCGTAGAGGTTGCTAAAGACATAGTAGAAGAAGTCAATTTCGACTCCACATTCCTACAACACATTGTAACGCATTGACATGGGTTTACCAGTTTGACATGGAAACCAGCCAACAAGCTTCGGAATGGCGTCTTCCAACTATTTCATGTATCGATGCTAGAGATAATCTGTGATTAGATATGAGCGCTTTAACATAAATACTGGTATAAATGAAAAATATTCCTTATGTCGGGCCCTTTCGGGTTTGTTCGTGTCTTTCCGGTCTTTTCGGGCCTATGAGTAAATGCCCGAGACCGCACGAAAGAAGCCCGAATTAGATTTTGAGGCACGAAGCCGTTTTTTCTTAAGCTGAGATCCGTGGATCACGAAAAAAGCCCGGCCCGTACCCACCGCTAGTCAGAACTCAAGCAACATACGAGGGCAATGTGATAAGTCAGAAACATTTTGAAGCTCGAATTATATTGATTTGAGGGTAGTTCCTGAAGAACACAGTATGCATCATAAAGTTTGTGTTTGTCAGCCATTGAAAGCAGACATGAAAGGCAGACAGACGGACAGAAAGCAAGTCGATGACCACATATGCAATCGTGCGATAACTTCGAAGTAGTATTTAACGTTGGCTAACAGCAATATTGTCAAGTTTTTGCGCCGTTTCATCAACATGGATAAAATATGAATCCATTGCAGCACATCAGCGACCAAGCAGTAGATGAAACATTGGTTTTCTTCGATCGGATCGGCGCAGCAAGTTTTTGATTTCAGTCCGCTTTTCAGTGTTAGTCTGTCTGCTGTCTGTTTTTCATGTATGCACTGAATGGCTGTCACAGACAAACTAAATGACCCGTTTGTTCGACACTTTTACAATAGTCTATATAGCATAGTTTTTGTGTTTTTTTTTTTTTTTTAATTTTTCAATACATGTAAGTGCTTTTGGAAAGAAAACTTCATGATAAACTTCTTCCAGTTGTGACGAAGTTTAAACCAAAAATATTATAATTCAACATTTTCTTAGACATACTTAAAAAAGGGAAACGTATTTATAAACAAATACCAAATGGATAAAACTGTGCGCTAATATGAGATGTTCATATACAAAGGTTTCATTGCATTTTATGTAATTTGAGACCATAAACTTAAAGCGAATATAAAATCGATTACATGCTCTTACCTTCTCAATAAATGTACGCGTATACTGGCTAGGACTACGCTGTATATGTAAGGATATCTGCTCCAGATACAGTAAGGCCTTTGCAGTGTAGCCAGCGTCTAGCAGACGTATGGCGAGCAAGTATTTATAGTACTACAAAACCAAATGTGAAAAATATTAGTGAATTTTATTATGAGAAGATACGATCGCGATTTACCTGCAACGGCACTATGGAATAGTTACGCTCATTCAATGAGCGCGCATATTCATACACCTCGGTCATTATAATGGCCTCATCGGTAGCGAACTTTTGCAATTCCTTGTAGTGTGAGGATCCAAGTAGCACAAGTCTGGAAAATATAGAATGAAACGTACACCAATTGATTTACATCATTTATACAAAAATATTGTTTACTTCTTACAGTATACTTACTTTGGCAAATGTGGCTTAAAGGATGATTCTTCGAGTGCAGCAGCATCGTGCTGTGCAAAGCTTACATTCGCCAGTATATATGCAAAGTGCGCAGCATAGATATCGCCACGCTGAAACAATGAATCACCCAATATTGCTATTGCTTTACAGCCCAGCTCTGGATTGTGTGCCGTATTCGTAATAATCATGGCGAAATGTGAACGCCAATCACCCCAACGTTCATTGTGTAATGAAGTCACCGATGTAGGCGTATGATTACTCAGCACCTGATATAGCGTTAACAATGGATCATTGTTGGCGATATTGCTCAGTGCGAACTTCTTCAGCACTTTGGCATGTGCACGACTATCCATACGCGAGGCAATATACAAGGCGTGACCCCACAAATTCTGTTCAGTAGCCCAATCGAGCGCGTCACTCTTATTGCCAACAGTCATTAACTTACGAAACTGATCGGTTGATTCTGCTGTAGTACAAACTTCTGTTGCGGCACTAGTATCAGTTGGAAGTGTCAAAACGGCGCTACTGGCGCCTGCAGCGGCACAAGTCTCATTCGTGACAACATAAGGAAATTCCTCTTCGTTTTTGCTTAGTAGATTTGCAACATCAGTGCCATCAATACGCTATGAAAAAATGAAGACATCAAACATTTATTTATATACTATATTATACTTCAAGCGCATATATGTATTTAGTTTCAAACACTTACACCTTTCTGTCGCATCATCTGTATGAGCAGTGACCACAGCAACTTATGCGATGCGCGACATTTCTCCACGGCATCATTAACATCATCAACAGCAACACTACTAAACTTTGACTTGGCATAAATGGTAGCACTTGCCACCGGTGCACCTTGGCGTATTTGCTCCTCACAGAAGGCAATCACCTTTTCAGTAAACGATTCATTTGTTATAAGTGGTCCAGGATATGTGCTATAGAGCGTGCTCGAACTATGTTCGGTCAGCCGGTACAAGTTCATTGGATACTCAAGCATTCCACGTGCATTCTTGCGAGGCTCAATAGTCATAAACTTATCGACACAGAAACGTACAAATGTATGAGGATCGCTAAATTTCAAAGGCCAGCGTGGCGTTGTCGGCGCAAAGACATCAATACCAGATCTGTTTATATGTAGAAAACATTATTAATATCTTTCTTAAATGCTTTGTTTTCGTTATTTGGGGAATTTTAAGTCATGCAAAAAAAAAAAGAAACAAAAAAGGCATACGAAAAGTTAAAACGTTTTCACATGCTTTTCAAATTAGTTTTGTAGACGCACGGGTTTTTATTTTCAATAGTCCAAATAAAAAATAATGTTGAGAAGAAATGCGACCTGGTCCGTTTGCTTATTTGCTAAAGATGTACATATGCTAGATCTAGAAACTTTATTCTCAAAAGAAAAAGTCGTATTATCTTGTAATTACCTGTACCGTCATACCGACTATTATTGCTAACTTTCAATTATATTCTTTATTCTTTTACATAAAGTCGTCATTGAAAAATTTTAAAAATCAATATGAAAAACCCAATTACCAGAACAATTTTTATTTTATAGGTATGTATGTATGTATGTATGTATGTATGTATGTATGTATGTATGTATGTATATATGTACACAACCAAAGCGAAGGACATTGTTGAAAAAATACAAAAATATTTCTATTTTAAAATATAAAATATAAGAAGTGAGAGTACAAAACCAACACGCAATAGAATTTTATAGAATTTCATTTTTAAAATGAATTGAAAAATTTACCAATAAAGCGCCAGTGAGTAAAATCACAAGAAAACAAGACGTTAACTTCGGTGGAACCGAAGACGCGCCGATACCATTCACACGAAATTTTGAATCACACAGTAGCTATATATATAGTAGGCGGTGGGTTTTTATGAAGGGCTTGGGTAATCACATACACTGATATATATGTGAAGCGTTCGTCCAAAAGAAGCTACCATGTCAACTTTCGAGTTGATATTGAAACCAATAAACAAGTTTTTCTTACAAAAAGTCGCCCACTTGTGATGGTGGTGGTGGTTTGCATGAAGACTATTCTAAAAAATGGGCGTGGTGTCAATATAGATACTCTATTTGACTGCAATAAAAATATGTCCATGTACCGGGTTACAGCTGTAGGTCTAACTTAAAAATTAATCACCAAAAAATGCACAACAAGTACCAGACAGACGGACATGGCTAGATCGACTGGTCTCGACGTGCTGATCAAGAATATATGTATATAGGGTTTTTCAATACGGACATAACAATTTTGTATTTTAATACTAATGCACCATTAAATTTTTTTCAGGATATGTCAACCAACGTCAAAATCTCAATCAATGTTTACATTTTTATCACGGAGAAGTTTACGAACGCGAGCAACGTTTGGAAATTATTAAAAATTACTATCAAACTTCTGAATTGGTGATTGGAACTTTAAGAACGCTTACTCCAATTTTCGGTCGTAATTAATATTCGAGTCGACATGTTCACTATTGAATGTTACTGTACTAGTAAAACTCGTCGAAGTATCGAAAAAGTCGCAACCGTAAGTGTAGTTCAAAATAAAACAAATCTGTCGATTCCACGCCCGTTCACAGGAGTTGGCAATCTCTAAAACCATACATATTTTGTCGAATTTTGCATAAAGAGGCAAACTAACTCAAGAACTGAAGCTTGCTGAACATTTCAATCGCCGAAATAGAAAACTGTTATGTCTCTATTGAAAAACACTAAACTATATGGGGTCTACGATGTCTCCTTCAATGCGTTACAAACTATATGAAAAACTGATAGTTTCATTTTACACTATATGTGAATGATAAAAAAAAATATGTATGCAATGTTTTAAAAAAACATTTCTATGTAATCTGTCATTTTTATACCATTTGCATTTAAAGTCAATTTGGTTATTACTTTCCTTTTTAAAGCAATTAAAATAAACCACATGTACAACATTAACCCATTTTGAGAAATCTGACTTTAAAATTAGAGATTCCAAAAAACAAAAAGAAAACAAAACAATATAGGATATAGGAAAAGAATAAGTTTTCAAAGGAAAAAGTAAAAAGGATGTTTAAGAGCATTTCTATGTAGTCTTATTCAGCTCGGCTCTAGAACTGCTGTTCTAAAACGCTCATTAGATCTACCAGACATGCTGTGTAAGCTCACTAGAAAAGTTATTAATTTTCGCTTGTCTTCCCTAAAACCAACGCCATCAATCTGACAAAATATCGTCGAATTTTTAGCATGAGTTAACATTTGCTTGTAACTTTGGAACATAAAAAACGTTGAATTGAAAATTAATTTTCTAAATAATGAAAATTAGCCATAATTAAAAGAATTTTACAAATTCACTTCACAGTTAAATTCAGGGAAGCCAAAGCACAGTATAGTCGAATATGTGACATTATTAGATACGCTGTACCCAGTGGAAGAGTCTCTAATTGAACCATACATTTATATTGGGGCTACATTCTAATCTGGAGCTAATTTGGCGTTTCAATCTAAAGTAACAAAATTTTCTTCTTATACAAAAACTCGAAAATAGGCGTAAGTTTGTATGTGGGTTACCGCTTATGGTGGGTACGACAAACATTCATTTGACATCATGATTTTAATGATGATCCAAGACCAAGTCAATGAACTTTTGATTAAAAAACGGATGTCTCTCAACGACAAGTCTCCGTATTCGCCTGATCTAGCACCGTGCGAATATTTTCTCTTCCCAAAAATGAAAACTACAATGAAAGCGGGTTTGTACGATGACATTCCAGCCAGACAAACAGCCGTGACACAGGTGCGAAAGAACATCCTAAATAGTGAGTATAAAAAGACTATGGATATTGGAATTGGAATTGGTTGAGCATTCAAAACGTTGTATTGAGTTAAATGGATCGTATTTTGAATAAATATAAGCTCTGAAACATAATACTATGCGTGTTTTATTTTATAACTAAAAAGTTCGGTTATTTTTAGATCACATGGTGTACGTGTGAGCTCGTACATGTGAAAACGAGGGAGCTGATCTGCTCGAGATCGATTATTTGCCAATTACTGATGTACTTCATATGTATGTATTTAATGACACAAATTTTCACAAGGTTTATGAGCCCACTTGCGTAGAAATACTACTATATCCAATTTGCTCTATTGTTTCGATAAAATATTTACTTACACCCATGTTGGAACTAATCTCTGAACTATTTATACTATAAAAACGAGAGTAACAGCTAAAATGTGCAAAAATTCAAAAAATGACAGATTTAGTGCAATTTTTTCTGACTTATTTGAAAGCCAACGAGCGAGAGTGAGTTAAAAGAGAGAAACATAGTATGAATTTAGATCATGGAAACGATTTAGACCACATGAAACCGACAGAGAGCGAGATATAGATCTCGCAATAGAGTGAAAGAGCAACAAAGGACACGGGAAGTAACTATATATATATATATATATATATATATATATATATATATATATATATATATATATATATATATATATATATATATATATATATATATATATATATATATCATATATATACATATGTGTGTGTGTGTGAGTGTATGTGAAAGAGCACCTGGATTCCGCATATTCGGAATACGCAGCGGATGAGCGCCGTTGTTTCTGCTGTAACTGCTGAAGCTGTTGCTTATAATGTTGCTGATGAAGTTGCTGTTGATAATAATGATGATAATGCTGCTGCTGCTGTTGTTGTGTCATATGCAGATCATGTACGCTGCCACCCAGTGCAGTTGCTGTTGCCAATGTACCGCTAATCTGTGAGAGATTACTCGTTGAGCGAGCACCCGATAGATGCATACCACCAAGTGCAGCATAGCCACCGCTCATGCCATAAAAATGATTGCCACTAGTTATGGAATCCTCCAGCGTGGTTGAATTCAGCGATATTGAGTCAGTGGTAGTGAGCGAATATTGTAATTGTTGCTGTTGTTGCAGCAACTGTTGTTCGGTGTATTTGGGCAACAATTGCTGTTGTTGTTGTTGTTGTTGATGCTGCAGTAATTTCAAATGCTGTCGATGGTATTCATTGGCTTGTGTTATGTATGCATGTGTATACCTGAAGTAGTAGTAGCAGTGGAATTTGTAGTAGCTTGGATTTGATTTTTTTATGATTGATTTCAATTTCAATTTAAATTTTTTTTTTTTTTCTCTAGCAAGCAAATCTATGTAAATATGTAAATTTTACAATTTGCAACAATTTATTATAGTTAGAAAACTATACATAGAATGGTAAAGTATGGGAAAATGTGGGGGAACGGTGGCGGCAGGAAAATATTCGAACGAGCAATTGAGCGTTAGTTAAAAAGATAAACAGCAATAGAAAAAGAGTTAAAGAGTTACTTTAGTTAGTAGCGACGGACAAGTTTAAGTTTGGTCGATTGCTAAACTTCTTTATATATTATTTATTGTGATGCGGAATTTTAAACCATTTTATTATATGTAGTCATTATTAAGTAATCGTGTTAGAGATCAGTGTTGCTTTGTTTGCTTATATAATATTTAATTACCAGTCATATCTACCAGGGAAGTAATGATTATTAGATTTGTCTAGATTCGTTTAATTACGATATAAAAAATATGTTAATGGATCTATATAAAACTAAGTATTCTCGATTTATTCTAAATGACGTGTATGTAGGCCCTCATTTCTGCTAGCATCTGACCTCCTTTCACAGGATCAAAAAATAATATGAGCTTTCTGATATTTCCTTATATCTCGCTGAAAAGTTTTCTTCGGCCTGTTGTGATTGCAGCCTAGCTTTCGTTGAAAGTTGAGACGTGCGATAGACAAGATAGTGCCCGAGTCGATGTTGGGACCTCGTACCGTTCGAACATCCAAAAAGCTCGATGCGTGGGTTCCGTCGATCACAACATGATCAATTTGATTTCGTTTGTTTTGATCGTTAATGCGCCAAGTAGGATGTTAAGATGGGGAAATCTGGTGCTACTGATTACCACATTCCGATATCGTAAATGGGAAAGCGCTCGTACAATTCAATATTGGCAGCATCGTCTGCGACTTGCGACGGGCAAGTGCACAAATCCCGCTACTTATGAAGTACTTAGCCTGAATACGTATCGCGGCCAGGTGCTCGTCAACAAGTATGTTGTATGGGGGCTACCCCAAAAAGTTAGCGGGTCACACCCATTACTCCATCTATGTTAAGCGGCTGTTCATAAAAAGGCACCACATCGAATTGCAAGCTAATATTGACTTTAATAAAGACGTTTTCATACAAAAAGTCAAAAGTGGGCAGTAGGTTTGTATGGGAGCTACACCAAATAGTGGGCGGGTCACGCCTATTTGTATATGTATATGAAGCGGTTGTAACTAAAATTCATCAAAATAAATTTCAAGCTAATATTGATTTAAATGAAAAATTTTTTTTATAAAAAACAAAAACTTGCACGGTGGGTTTGTATGGCGGCTACCCCAAAAAATGGGCGGGCCACGCCCATTCGTCTATGTATGGTAAGCGGCTGTCTCTAAAAAGGCACCATATCGCATATCAACCTAATATTGACTTTAACAAAGAAGTTTTTCTTACAAAAAGTCAAAAGTGGACCATAGCTTTGTATGTGAGCTACCCCAAATAGTGGGCGGGTCACGCCCGTTAGTCTATGTATATTAAACGGCTGACCATAAAAAGGCACCCCATTGCATTTCAACCTAATATTGATCTTAATAAAGAAGTTTTCATACAAAAAGTCAAAAGTGGGTAGTAGGTTTGTATGGGAGCTACACTAAATAGTGTGCGGGTCCCACCCATTAATGTATATGTCAACATCCGTCCACTAAAAGTTACCATATCAATTATTAAGTTGATATTGACTACAATAAAAATGTTTTGCATATAAAAAGTCAATAGTGGGCGGTGAGTTTGTATGGGGGCTACCCCAAAAAGTTGGCTTGGCGGGTCAATCTTTATACTCTATTAAACTGCAACAAAAAGAGGTGTATGTGCCAATTTTCAACTGGATAGCATAAAAATTGGTCAGGCAGACGGATATGGCTAAATCGATTCTTCTCGTAGAGCTGATCAAGAATATATATACTTTATGGGCATCTACGATGGCTCCTTTAATGCGTTACAAACTTTTAGTCAAACTGATAATACCATTTCACACTATGTGTGAATGGTATAAAAATTACCATTTTACTTTCGCAAAAATCTTGCCTAACGTGAGACCCGGAACAGACCATATAGTAAAGTATCTATCATGAATTTTATTTTATTTCAATTTTCAATATATCTAATTGATTTTTCGATAGTCGCCAAAAAAAAAAAGAATTGTGCTTGTTAATGTAACGTATTTAAGGTAAATAAATCTATGAAAATAATTAAGCTACAATACTTCCGAAATATTCTATATTAAAAACTGATAAGCAACACTGATCCTCTAAAATTTTGAGTCT
The DNA here is from genome assembly GCA_035044765.1 of Leucophenga montana. Lineage (NCBI taxonomy): Eukaryota > Metazoa > Arthropoda > Insecta > Diptera > Drosophilidae > Leucophenga > Leucophenga montana. The sequence goes on from JAWNNQ010001550.1 coordinate 360,751, forward strand.
AAATGATTAAGTTTGTTGGAATTTGTATGAATGATGTGATGAAACAACAAATGCCATAAATTCGTTTCGTTGTGATGATGATGATGATTTGCACTGATGTGAATATTTGTTCATTGGTTTGGTAATTGGTTGATTGGGTGGGTGTTTCGTTTTTGGCATTGGTGCTAGCAACATGTGGCACATGGAGTTTTTTAGTGACTTTTTATTATAGTTTAAGACACAGTTCAGTTTAGTACAGTACAGTCACTATATATGTAAAATTAATAAACTTATTTAAGTTTATGCATTAGCTTTTTATTTAAAAATAAGTGTACTTTTAGTTAAACCTCTATCCAGATTACTTAAACAGTAATTGTTTTTATACAAACGTCTAGTATATCAACAGATCGAGCTAAACATGCTTTGTATTGCATTACTCTCGAGATATTTGAAAATCTTGAGACAAACTGCGCTAAAACAAATTAACTATCTAGTATAAAGTATGTAGCTAACAAGAAATTTTAGTTAGGAACTTTTAATAGCATTAAAAAGTGTTTAGTTCTCTTCGATTAACAAAAAACAAACAAAGTGAAATTAACAAGAAAAGTAGCAACGTATAATAAAAGTATTAGAGATCATATAGAAAAGAGTTGTAAATAAAATACATGCCACAATAAATGTATTAACTAGCGCACTGAACCGATTATATAGAGAACTACTAAATGAACACATTCAACTTACCGTTCTTTTTCATTGTTTGCAATCGAACTGCGTCCCGACTGACGCGACTCACGGCCATCGGCAATAGAGTGCGCAGGCGCAACTCCAATACCACTACCCGAATGCCGTGACGATTCCAAACCATCGGCGCCGCTGGCTAAAGCGCTATTGACATCAGTTATCATGCCAGCTACAGCGGCTGCAGCAGCGGATCTATCGTTACGCGGCGAAGGCATCGACTCCAACTCAGTATAGAACTTTGCGCACAGATCATTATACAACTGTGGATTGCGTATGATCTTCTCGTAGAGACGCGGCGGATACATGTTTGCATCGTACGGACGACGTATTTTAGACGAAATATTAACACCAGCCGACGCAGCTGCGAGTGCGTTATTGTACGCCAGACGTTCAAGTTCACGTTCTTCGCGAGCATTTCGTGAACTCCGCCGACGATACTCTTCATACTCAACCTCATCACGGACATCAGGGCGACGGCGATCATAGGAACGAGTTGTATAGTCGTTCGTTGGATAGCCGTATCCACGACGTGCACGACCATCATTGCGTCTTTCAGTGACAGCACCAGTGCTACGTTCAGTGTTAACGCGTTCGCCATCGGCACCATACCGTTCGCCACGACGCTGACGATAACCACGCTGATGTTGTTCACGATACTCATCATATTCATCATCAGCAGCATTGCGACGCGAGTCACTCGCTTTGCTACGGCGCCCATCGGGAGCGCTGCCCGTACCAGCACTACCACCAACTCCACTGTTCTCGACCTGACGCAACGATTCCTCGTTCTCATCATCAACATAGCGTTCGCGACGATAGCGTTCACCACGCAGTGAACGACGGCTTTTGCTCGATTTGCTAGCGCCGGTGCTGCCACCGTAATAGTCACTGCCACTTCTATCACCACCTCCACCACCACTGCGTCCATGGCGACGCCAACGCTCGTCATCACGTTCATCATCGTTACTATAGCGCGTTGTGTCGTCGTAAGACCGGCGACGATTATGCGGCCGCTCGCGTTCTTTCTCCCGTTCATTAAGATACTCTTCGGACTCTTCGCTCTCGAATCGTTCGCTGTTGCGTTTACGGTCGCGATATTGACCCGCCGTTTGTTGCTGCTGCGATCCAGACGCAATAACTGACGCGCCTTTGCTGCGTTTCTTATCAGCCTTCGGCAATGTTTGGCTACGGCTGTGATGTGGCTCACTCTCATCGTTGCCAGTCGAATTGTTTGAGAGAGTATGATGGTAGTGATGCTGTTCGAGTTTCGTAGATTTCGTTGTCGTTGTTATCGTATCATTCGTTTCGTGCAAATTGTTAGACACATTTGTTGGAGCCGCTGTTGTGGTCTGATTTGACGCCATTGTGGACGTTGTTGTTAATGTATTTGATGTTGCGGCCGCTACACCTGCTGTTAACTGTCCAGCTGTGTGGGACGTCAATTCGCTGCGTTGCGCTGTCGACTGTTGTTGTTGTTGTTGCTGCTGCTGCAACTGTTGTTGTTGATCTTCCAAATTTTCACCATCCAATACAATCTCACGTTGCTCGCTTATCAACGTTGTTGTATTAGATTGTACAACATTCGTACTTGCAACCATGCTTGTTGGCTCCAAAGTTTCTAGGCCAGTAACAACACGTTGGTCATTACCAATGCTCTCGCCTGCAACCAGATATAGATTACGATCGGTAGTAATTGGTAAATTACCAAGATTGCTGCTTGTGCTGCTAGTGCTGCTGATTTGCGTTGTTGATTGTTCATCCGAGGTGTCTTCGCCGTCGGCATGACGCTCTTCCATATGCAATGCATTCGCATGTCCCAGTCCGATACTGTTGCTCGGTTGCTCCGTGCCGGGCACCATGCGACGTTGTGTTTCAACCAATTCAGGTTGTCCGAGCGGTACCAAACGCGACAGGCCCGGTGGTGGTAAAAGGTTATCCACCTCCGACTCAACATCTGGATGCTCCGACAGATGACTGGTCTGCAGATATTGTGCGCGTTCATCGTTTGGTGGAGCTGCAGCTGTTGTAACTGTTATAGGGGAGCTACCAGGCAGCGTTATTTGCATTGGTGCCGCAACTAACGGCTCTGTTACAGATGCCGGTTCTGAAACGATCTGCTGATTTTCGTGTAATATTTCTGAATTTTCCAATTGCAGCGCTGAAACAGCTTCTTGCGCTAATGGTACGCTAGCAAAAGCTATCGGTGCTTGCGGCTGCGGCTGCATAAAATCAACAGCCTCGCTACTTTTGCCAATCATTGCCGTTGGTGCCGGTGTTGATGTTGCTGTGGTCTGCAGCAATCCAGTTGCACGATGATATTGCGCCGGGCCGGCTCGTGTAAATGGATTACCTGCTGCATTGTTACCAGTTGGTGGAGCCACTGCTGCATTCGCTATTGGTGGTGTTGTCGCAGCTAGTGGTGGAGTTATCGTTGCCGGCCTTTGGTCTAACAATCCATGATTTTGAAAAGCTTTCGGCGGCGAAATAGCATTATCGATTAACCCAATTTCCAAATTGAAAGTATTCTGAACCTGTTGTGAAACGGGCGGTGGTAGCATGGTAAAAGTTGTACTTGATGTTGTCGAAGCTGCTATCGCTGTTGGTACTGGGTCTTGGTTACTGTTAGTCGACGGAGCTGTAGTTTCTGGAATGTGGCTTGGATAATTATGGTTTTCTAATGTTGCATAGCTTGTTGGCACTTGTGGTATTATTTGTTGCGTTTTAGTAGGTATCGGCAATGATGCAGGGGGCGGTACACCAATTAGAGCTGTTGTCCCTGGCGTGTTGGTCGCATGCGCTGGCTCCGCATTTGCTGCTGCTGCTGACGTTGTTAGTGTTGTTATATGATTTGCATTATTTAAATTATCCCAATTCCAATTGGCATTACTCTCTACATTAAAACTATCGGCAATGAACGTATTGGTGTTGGCTTTATGCGGCTCTTGCTGTTGTTTTAGTGGTTCATTGGCATGTGGCTCGCTACTGTTGTTGTTGTTGTTGGTGTTGCTGCCACTGCCGTTCCCAGTATCATTCCAGTCCCAATCGTCCCAACCATCGTTATTGCCGCCGTTATTATTATTGTTATTATTATTTTCAAAATTCTCTTGAGGGGCACTTGTGGCATTTGTTGTTGCTTGCTGTTGATAGAAACCGATTTCGTGTTGTTGTTGCTGCTGATGTTGTGGCTCCACTGTTTGCTGGTAATATTGTTGCTGTTGCTGTTGCTGCTGCTCTGTTGCTGCAAAATAATTATTGTAGACCATTTGTTGCTGTGGTGGCTGTTGCTGCGTTGGATGATGCACTGCATGATATTGTTGCTGTGGCACTGCATGATGCTGCTGTTGCACTGCATGTTGTTGCTGCTGCACTGCATGTTGTTGCTGCTGATTATGTTGCCAGTTTTGAATTCCTGCCACAGGCTGTTGCTGAAACAGTTTGCTTGCAAGCTGAGGTTGTTGTGGGTTTTGTTGCTGCTGCTGAGGATATTGTTGTTGCAGCTGCTGCGGGTGTTGTTGTGCCTGCATTGGTTGCCAATTATTGGCAGCAGCATTATTATGCAACATATTGTTGCCTGCTACTTGTGTCGACGACGCTTTAATTAGCGATAGTTGTTCTGTTTGTTTATTTGTAGTTTGCTGTAAAAGAAAAAAAAAACATTAGGTTTAATGTTGCTAGGTTAGCTTAACAATGACAACTCATGTAACACAACGAGTTTCATGAATATAGTGCACTTTAAATCGGTGTTGCATAGCCCTAGTATCTTTCATATGTTAAACAGTATTATTTTGTTGTTGTTTTTACAAGCTTAATGTGTGTGTTTCTCATTTGTTCTATGCTTCGCTAACAGTAGATTCACACAGGCATGTGCATGTACAAAATGTGCAAGCGATCGGTGGCTTTATACGAAAGAGTGTAGGGCTGTGCAGCACTGGTCTTTAAATGATTCAGATTTTTTCTTTTTGAGCCAAACAACCACAATAAGAAAATGTATTTTTTATTCTTTTCGTAGAAACTATATAGAAACTACATATATACGGAATCAAAGACAGTTTTCCCGATAGACTCTAGTATATCGAAGGAAAAGAACTAAGGTGAAATCCGAAACTTGATGTCATAAAAAATAATCCATACAATTGAAATTTAAACAAGAACAACGAAACAACGAAATTGTGTACTTGACTAATAGATACCCTGTACACAGTCTTAGGATATTTGCAAAAGAAATACTAAAACAAATATGTCTCACCACAATGTTTTTAATTTTTTTTTAAGTCTATGTAACACTGTTGAGAAAGAAAACTGGGAAACTAAAAAAATATACATCTGTCAATGACGCAAATATCCGCAACGCGGAGTAGAGGTCTGGAAGTTGTTTTTATTGGTATACTATACGAGGGTTGCCATATATATTGCGCATCTAATAATACAACAAACAGTAATTTATCATTGAAATTTGCTCCATTGTTTTTCAAAATATTCTTCATGATGATCAATATACTCGTACTTAGGGCACATAACTGAGCTGCTCAACATGAGTTGCATTTATAAATTTAACTAAATAAATGCCATCACGTGTTTGAGAAGCACAGTCTTGTATCCTTTTATTGACTTCAGCGCCAAGAAATGTTGGCAGTGGTTTAGTTTGAACCATCGACTCGGGTAATATGCATCCCTTCAATTTGGATCATCAACGTTTAAAGACGCAAAACTTACTGTGGTTGACAAAAGAAAAATCATCTTTTCAGTTGAGTCAAATTTTCAGTTTATGTCAACAAGAAAATTGTATAATAAGGGATACGGTAAATGCACATGTTGTCGTAGAGAAGCCCTTTGCATTCTGCTCGGGCCACTGTGGCGGCATTAGTGAACCCTTTTTTTTCAATAAAAATGATAATACGATCAATGGCGAGCGCTTTCGAGACGTGATAACTGACTTTTTCTGGCAGGAATTGGAAGAAATCAAGTCAGCCGTGGTGCCAACTTCATGAAATCATTTTCCATAATTAATCGGAACAAAACAGCAAAATTAGTTAGAAACAAGAAAAAACGTTAACTTTGGTTGAACCGAAACTCTTATACCATTCACATGAAACTTTAAATAGTATTGTACTACATAAAAGTGGGGGTTTAAATAGGGGCTACCCCAATAATTGGGCGGTACACGGCCACTAGTTGATGGGCATGAAGCGATGTAGTAGATGTGTAAGATGCCGCCACATCGAATTTCAAGTTGATATTGACGTTTTCCATACAAATGCATAAAAGTAAACTTTGGGTTTATATGGGACTACCTTAAAAATTGGGCGGGACACGCCCATTTGTATATGTATATGAAGCGGTTGTCCATTAAAATCCACAAAATCAAATTTCAAGCTAATATTGATCTAAATGAAAAAAATTTTTCATAAAAAACACAAAATTGCACGGTTGGTTTGTATGGGGGGCTACCTCAAAAAGTGGGCGGGCCACGCGAAATTATCTATGTATGTTTAACGGCTGCCTCTTAAAAGGCACCATATCGCATATCAACCTAATATTGACTTTAATAAAAAAGTTTTTCTTACAAAAAGTCAAAAGTGGACCATAGGTTTGTATGGGAGCTACCCCAAATAGTGGGCGGGGCACGCCCGTTAGTCTATGTATGTTTAACGGCTGTCTCTTAAAAGGCACCATATCGCATATCAACCTAATATTGACTTTAATAAAAAAGTTTTTCTTACAAAAAGTCAAAAGTGGACCATAGGTTTGTATGGGAGCTAACCCAAAAAATGGGCGGGTCCCACCCATTAATGTATATATGTCAAGCATCCGCCTACTTTAAATTACTATATCAATTTTTAAGTTGATATTGACTACAATAAAAATGTTTTTCATACAAAAAGTCAAAAGTGGGCGTTGAGTTTGTATGGGGGCTACCCCAAAAAGTGGGCATGGCGGGTCAATCTTGACACTCTATTAAACTGGAATAAAAAGAAGTATACGTGCAAAATTTTAACTGGATAGCATAAAAATTGGTGCCCAAAAAATGAGCAAAAACATACAGACAGACGGACATGGCTAGATCGACTCGTCTCGTCGAGCTGACAAACTGATAATACCATTTCACATTATCGGTGATGTCACAGAAATCTCTAGACACACACTATGTGTGAAATCTATTAAATGTTGGCAGTGTTCGAAAGGTACATTTTTCTTCTTTCGAAAGCAGCTAAGTTCATGCTAATCGTTTGACAGGTTACAAAATGACACACGTTTTAATAACAGCAGTTTTTGTTGTTATGTCGGAAAAACATAACGAAACAAAGAGAAACTATTAAATTTTGTTTTAAACTCGGTAAAAAATTTGCTGAGACTTACGAATTGTTAAAGAAAAGTTTATGATGATGATTGTATGCGTCGTACTCAAGTTTACATGTGGTTTACACGATTTAAAAACGGTTGTGATAATTTAAATGATGATCTGGACGACCCGAAGCATCTAATCGTGCTGAGTTAGTGGAAAAAATAAGTGAAATAATCGCTATCGATGCAAATTTTACTGTGATAATGTTGGCAGAAGATTTAAATTCATCTTACAGTACAATCTACAAAAAATGAACTGAAGATTTGTATAAAATAAAGGTGTGTGCACGTCTTGTTCCACATCAGTTGAATGATGATAACAAAAATCGCTAGTGTTAAGTAAATGATTTTTTGATGAAAAGTCCGATTTGTATCATCGACCCCTCTCCGTATTCGCCTGATCTATCACCGTGCGATTATTTTCTCTTCCCAAAAATGAAAAATGCAATGAGCAAAATGAGGAGCTTTTTAAGATGACATTCCAGCCATACAAGCAGCCGTGACAACAAGTGCTATAGAACAAACCAAAAAGCGAGTTTAAAATGTATATCAATAAATTTGTTGAGCATTCCAAACGTTGTTTTGAGTTAAATGGATTGTATTTTGAATAAATATTAGCTTTGAAACATAATACCATGCTTGTTTTGTTTTATAACTAATAAGTTCGGTTGTTTTTACATCACACCGTGTATGAAATGGTTTTCGTTTTTGATATGGAGTAGAATTTTTATAGAATATACACAGCAGCTTGGCGAAAACATTTTTCCTGTCCAAGTAAGTCAAAAAAAAAAAAAAAAAAACAACTATGAGAAATACTATACTTTTACGGATAGTTCTTATTTTGCATACCATTAAGTATGGGAAATGCTGATTATCGAAATGAGATCCTAAACTTCCTTTCTATTTATACTTATATATATTGAAAGACGATTGTAGAGCCACCTACTAAGTACAAATGTAAGTATTGAAAAATACTTCAACGATGAAGACAAAACATGAACAAAATCACTTAAATTTGAAAATGTCTTAATAATAATTAAATACACAATAGATCAAGCGCGCAGCACTCTTTACCTGGCATTTAAAATAAAATTGCGAATTATAATCTGTTGTAAATATTTGCTGAAGCTGTTGTTGCTGATGTTGAGCCTGTGCAGCGGTGACATTATTCGATGCATAATTGGAATTTTGATAAATGAAATTATTTGATATTGTGCTTGCTGTATCTTCTGCATTGCTTGAATTAATATTTGGATTAAAATATTGTGAAATGTGGCTTTTTGCTCGTGCATTTGTAGGTATATATTCTTGCTGTTCTTGATGCAGTTTGGATTGTGGTTTCTGCAGCCACGAAGACATTATTTTCTTTTTTTTCTTGAAAAGCGTTGGAAATATATGTAACTGTAACGGTTTTAAACTAAATTTTTACATTTTAATTATAATTGTTGAAGCAAAATTTTAAATAATTCAAAATAAAACAAGAAAGAGATATAGTCGCGGTCTTCCGACTATATTATAACCTGTACACGCCGTATTTTTTTTTATAGTAGTAATACATTTTTTCAGCTAATTTACCATGCATAATGTGCATAATTTTAAGGATATAACCATATTGTGGGCGTGGCATCCACATTTTTTTCTTCTAAATTTGATTTGCGTACATTTCATTTGCTTTCAAATTTTGCTTTACATAGTATACTAATACATTTTTAAGGCAAAGCAAAACTTTACTATGTACATATACAATTATAACAAATATTTCGAAAAAAAATTGAGTAATGAAGTTTTTTTTTCAATTGCGGTAAAATGGTTGCGAGGTATGAAATTGCTAGTTAGTCGTGCAGTAGTGTATTACATAGAGAGGGTATACTGTAAGTTTATTTTGTCTTAGACTTCTTTTTTCTCTCAGACAGACAGACAGACAGACATACGAGTACATACGGACGGACATGGCTATATCGACTCGTCATGTCGCGCTGATCACGATTATAATATATACGTTATGGAGTTTCCGATGCTTCTTTCGTTACGTTACATACAATTTGACAGCTCAAAATAGCCAATATATACCCTGTTACAAATATTTTGTGTACAAGGTATAAACAACAACAGAAATATTAATATAAATTAATACACGACTAGCATGCTCTAAATGAAGCAAATTGCAAAACAATAAAACACTCGCACAACAACAAACATTATACTAACTACAACAACAAATTTAATATAATTTACTAATTTTTATCACAACAGTTACAAACAAAAAAACGTGTTATTTATAAAGCTCAAATTAAGTTCAACGTACGCGTTTAGTTTTTGTAAACTGGTTTAAAAGCAAATATTTTTGCAGCAATTCAGGCTTTTTAACGTAAAACAACTTCGATTTTAATATAGCGATTATTATTGTCTATAACCGCTTTTATGTATATAAATTTTTCAAAAGATATAGGTAGAAAATGTAGCTTACGAAACGTGACTAAATCAGAAATCTGTACATGTGGTCGCATAACAATGAAATCCTTCGTGAAGACTATTGTCAATGCGACCACCGTCCGTCTGATAGTTAGTTACTGTGCATTTTTTTTTTTGCTAAAATTTGTAAACATCTGGCTCAAAGCCGGTATTTAACCTTCTTTTGGTTTCATGTTAACAAAGTATCTGTATTGATATGCCACGCCCATTTCTTTTGATAGCCACCAAAAAAACTTATTATGATTATCAATTTGAAATTTGATATATTTGATTCTTAGAATCGTATGCCGCACATATATATCAGTTGTTAAGTTTCGCTCAATTTTAGGTATAGGCCACATACAAACCACCACCCACTTTTGGGTTTTTGAATGACAAATAGAAAATTTGTAGTCAAAGTTCACTTGAAATTGGATATGATGGTTTCTTGTGAACAGAAGCTTCAAAAATATATTAATTAAAGTATCCCACCGTTTTAGGAATAGTCTCCACACAAGTCTACCAATCCCAGCCATAGCTGTTAGGAACAGAATTTGAAACGTAGAGTGAATAGTATTAAAGGTTTTATTTTATGGACTGCAGTGCTCTTATGAGCAACCGCTTATACTCGTTCGAAGCCTCTATAGTGTATTTTAATTTGATAATGTGTAAGCATGTACAGTGACAACATCGTATACAGCGTCTTTTGGAACTGTTCGAGAGAAAAATTCATGGTAGGATTTTTGGCCCTATTAGAGTTACCGTTAAGTTTCGGATCAGTTTAAAACACGAGCTGTATGAGCTAAGTATATGACGAGGTTGACATAGTGCAGCGCATAAAATTAGAGCGGCTGCACTGGGCTGTTCCTCTTATCCGGATGGACAACATACTATGTAGCTCCAGTACAGAGGGGAACTCATGCTGAATTGGTGGATGCGTTGCATGCGTTGGAAAGATCAAGATTGATACGAACTCAGCAAACTTGGTATTAACAACAACTGGCACCAGCGTTCAATAGACTAAAGCGGCTGGTTCGTATTCCTACGTTCGGCTCTATGAGTCTTATAAGTCTGCTGATAAAAGTTTTCAGTTATACTATTTGCAATACTCTTACAAATATTATTTACATTTGAAAGTATCTCTGTAGCCGACTTTTAAGCAATTAAAAATAAAGTTTTGGCTAGGTGTCGGAAAGTAAACACGTCGCACTGCTTGCGTTCTATCTTATCGTAGCACAAACCATATATACAGGGTTGCGATTCCGGCAAGATTATAATAGATATGATATACTTTTAACAACTCTGAGACAGCAGTGAGAGTTGCGATGATGATTGGCAAAAATTTAGTTTCCATATCGATTTTTATTATTTTTAAATTTTATAAACAAGCTATAACATGCCCATTACAATAATTCAATCTAACTGAATGCACCGAAACGGGTGCAGCTTTTTCGGCAACATGCAGTATATTTGGATCAGCTAGCTTGTGGGTAGTAAATAAGAAAATGCCCGTTCCAATTTCGTTACAAACCGGTTTGCAGCATGGCGATATTACTGCGCAGCGCTTATCAACAGCCGGGTGAGTATCATGCGGTTCATATGAATTGCAAACGTATGAAATGAAGAACGTCGCGCTATGAGGTATACATATATGACAGATATAGCAGAGCAGCTGTTTTTGATTTGCATTCTACTCTGATTTGCTGCACTGAACAGATTATTCATAGTATTAGTTGAGACAATGAGAACATACATACATTTTTAAAGCAAATGCGACAATAACAACAACAATGTGAAAGTATAGCAACAACAACAACAATAAAACATTGCAAATAAAGCATACTACTTAATATATATAGTCATGGACATAGAAATAGTACACTTCTTGCAGTTTAGTATACAATTTGAATAAAAAGTATGTAAATATGTATATGGTGTTTTTTTTAGAGGTGTAGAACTTTGAATTAAATTAAAATACTGTGATTACAGAATTTCAAACTATGCTATTAGTATTTAACTATGATTTTGGGTATATTAGCGTCAGGCTTGGATGTAGCGCATTCTGGAAGTACATTTTTGGACCACTTATTTAGAGTATTTATTTAAAGTACACATTGTGCGTAAACGATACATGGTTAATCGATATAGTCACTCGGTTGAACGATTTATCCACCTCGATTATGTCTAACTCGAAATGTGGCAACATTCTTGAGCTGAAACATGATTTTCGAAATAAATTTGAACAGTTTACAACCGTTGTTCTGGCACTAGTTTAAATCGCGAAAGTCAGTTGTTTGCTCATTTCGCGTCGCTATCGCAACGAATATCATAACATACAGGTGTTTGCGTATAATTTGGATTTACATATGTGTGTGCTTGCGACAATGACACCTAAAGAGATGCATGCAAAATCATTTGGAATTAACTATTGGTAACGTACAGTTACAACTTAACGAATTAACGAATACCCATAAATGACTTGGGAAGCAGCAATATAAACATTTCTTAAACGCATATTCATAGAAAACGATTTGCGGCCAACGGAACTAGTACTTCGCATTTACCTGGCCAGAATGGTAACTAATTGCAACTCAGCAGAAACAGATTACGCACGAGTTCAGAACAGGCACGTCTTAGAAATCTGATGGTAGCTGATCGTATTCATGTTTTCTCATCAAAAAATCGCGGTGATATCGAATGTAAAACAAACCAAAAACATTGTTACTCTTTGTTAAATGTTTTACAACTTGTCTTTTAAAGTTCGAAATAATCCTTAGCCCCGAGCCCTTCAAACCGAACTCCGAATAATTTAGATAGTAAACAAATAATAGTGCCTATAATCGAGGTGACAAAATTCATTTAGTTTAAAATTTTTTTGTTCACACAATTTTGATTTTATTTTTTATTTTATAATATTCAGGCAATGCAAAAATTCAAACCCACTTCCCAATTGCTTCAAACACTTAAATAATTGGACATCATTCGAAGCAATATTTCTAAATGGCTTGCAATTTGTTTCGTAATACAGATCGAATTTCATGTTTATAGCTGGCTGCTATGTATGCATTGTGAATGCAAATCTATACCTGTTACATAATTGCAAATTTGTTGCAAGCAGTTCCTATATCTATATATGCATAGGTATTAATTTTCGACATTGATTGAGTATGTACAGATAAAATATCATAACGGAAGTTGCAGTAGTCGTAACACATGTTTTGCGAGAAATTTTTTTGTATTAATTACACGTAATATTTTTCAAATGGCTATTTTAAATATGCTATTATAATAGATGACCATACAAAGATCATTGCACGAACTCTACGGGTATACACGAAATGTAAAATATAGAAATTAATCATGACTGCAGCACTGAGTCCAAATGAACTGAGCAGGTTACGGATATTTGATATACAGTAAAGCAAATGCTGGACGCAATTAATATTTATAAAGAAATATATTAGAATCTGGTAACGTTAACACATAGCTTATGTACAGTTATAAGTATAGCCTTATAACTTAAGCAAGAAGCTATAAATTTGCTACGAATGTTGTTCTTATTGAGCTTAAATATTCGAAAGTGAACCAGATCTTAGATCTATTGCACATTCTTCATATACAGGTTGATTTTTTAGATGCTCTATTTTGCTCCGTTTGGGTTGCCATTTAAAAATGAATAGACCAACGCCAGAACAACGCTTCCAAATTGTGCAAATTTATTTCGATCAACGTGGTTTAGTTCGGGAAAGATACCGTACCATTCGTCCAATTTACGGTCGAAATAATGGTCCGTCCATCCGAGCATTAAATTCGTTTAACCAAAGATCGTTTCGCACCATATATACTCCAAATGATAATACACATCCGCAAAGACATCTTACACTGCGCACCGAAGCGCACAATTAGCAAAATTGACGCATTTGGAGTGAAGAAAATCGACGAGAGGTTTTCGAGGCACCTTTGGTCCGTACTGCTTTAAATATGGCTTCATTGCTGGAATGTTGTCGTAAACGGCAAGCGCTATAGAGCCATGATTAGCGATGATGATTGGCCAATTGAATGGGATGTTTACTGAATACATGTTTTTGAAAGAATATGCCGTCACATGCCATACAGCGCATCAAAATATGGACTTACTGAAGGAATCATTCGAAATGAACAGTCTATTGGTCACCGTGATCGTGCGATTTAACGCATTTCGATTATTTTATGTGGTGTCACGTGACGTCATGGGTTTATGCGATCAAAGCAGCAACCTTGGACTATTTGGATGACAACATTGTACGAACCATTGCCGACCTCTATTGATTGAAGAATTATATAATTATCTTTCTAATAAAGCCAGTTTTCTGTTTGAAATTATGTAATCTCAGAATTTAATTCAATTTAAAATTTTCCAACTAAATTACTCCTAGTTTAGTAATTGAATTTGTTTTCTTAGATATTTTCATATAATATCCAATATTGATACAAAGCTTAAACACTGTTAACACTATTAAATAAATATATTTGTGCTGAGTTTACTACCACTTCTCGTTGAAATGTGGAGAAATTTGATGCTGTTTTTAAAGTAATATAATAAATGTTTCTTCTATAATAGGCTAAACAGTACTTAAAAATCCTAATATATATACGATATACATAATTGCTTTATCAAAGATATATTTATAGAACAATAAATGATGCTGTTCTGAGGGCTCATAAAAGAAAACTTCAGATACTTATGAGGAAAACAAGGAAGAACGCTGGAGTCGAATGTGCTAAGCAACAAATCCAAAAACATTTCCATACAAAAACTTAAAAATCTGAGCCAACTTTGTATGGCGGCTACCCAGTATATTGGGGTTGGCATTTCTTTTAATACTAATTATCTGAAGAACGAAAAGGAGATTCTAAATTTATATAATTGAAATCTCTATCTCTTATAGTCTTCGAGATCTGTTCGTACAAACAGACGTTCGTTCGGACGGATGGACATGTCTATATCGACTCGTCGCCGTTGCTGATCAAAAATTTACAAACTTTATAAGATCTCCTAGCCTTTTTCTGCGTGTTACGTACATTTGCACAAACTTATTGACTTTTTACCCATGGCTAAAAGCTATAAAAAAAAACCAATGCAATAATTTTTTCGGCACTAAACATTTCTCTAACTATTTCCAAATCCGTATATTATACAATATTATCCTTCCTTTGTTGAATTCGAACTATTGTGTTCGTGTTTGTTTTATGTCTATGTTTTATCTTTACAAAAAATAAACAAGGGTACTATATCTATGTCGATGGCTGTAAATGACGCGTAGAAAGTAGAAAATTAAATGAATATTTAAGAATATTGTATAAGCTTATATATATATATATATATATATATATATATATATATATATATATATATATATATATATATATATATATATATATATATATATATATATATATATATATATATATATATATATATATATATATATATATATATATATATATATATATATATATATATATATATATATATATATATATATATATACATATGTACATATATATACATTATATAGAAATAGTCACCGCGTAATATTTATGCCGTCTCTTCTTCTGCTGTTGTTGTTGTCCCGGCCAATGATGAGGATCCTTGCAATGTTAATAATCCGATTGCCAACAATACAAAACAGTGTATTCGAAGGGGTTCTGCTTGACCAGTAGACGTCAGTGCCAAATAGTTGCAATTTAATATTTCAACTTATAATAATAAAATTATTAGCTGTATTCGCAACAGAGAGACTCTTGATTGGCAAGCACACACGGTAAGTCGCCCGGCCTAGCAGATTGGGTTGTTTTGTTGAATATAGTAGAGCGGAGCGTGCCAGTTAGTGAAAAGTTTACGTGGACCCTTCTTTTCTTCTCGCTCGCTCTTTTCTTGCTCTCTCGCTCTGCTTTTATACTCGTTTTCTTACGTCCGTACGTTCCGTTCGCTTTGCACTGGCACCGTTGCCGTCAACGTCACCGTTCCCGTTATTTCCACCTTCGCTGTTGACGTCTTTCCCACTCCACCGACAAACACCACCAGCAGCAAGTTAACTGCTCTGCTCACACTACGTTCGTAGCAGAAATATGACAAAAAAAAAACTGTTTCGAAAAAAAAAATTTTGAAACACTTCACACACGTCTCGTATTGTTATTGTTTTTTATATTATTTTTAATAAGCTGTCAAAAGCGCATTCATTCGTTACATTTTCCGTGTGTGAATTTGTAATTTAAATGATTTATTTAAATTTAAAAACAAATTTTAAACAACTTTTAATTAGTTTGTGTCTTTTTCGCTCTGCTTTCGTTTTCTCCGCACACACACACAATCACACACGTCTCACAAAAAAAAAACACACACACAGCCAGAGAAAAACCAATAAGTACTGGTAATTGCACGAAAATTGGGACGTGGACAACACTATCTTAGTGTTGGAAAGTAATTCATAATCATTTGCTCTCCTGCTCTTAAACTAAGAACAAGAAAAAAATGTAGCAGCAAACAATACTTTTAAGCATATTAGTATCGAATAACCGATTAATTTACATATAGAGCAAGTTTATCCATCAGTCGAAAAGAAATTAAACTGTTTATTTTTCAACCATTTATATCAGCTGTTTGTAAAGTTCACACAAAAAATAATAGTGAAAAAAAAAAGAAAATAGCTGCAAAGAGTTGCAAAGTAGAGGGGTGTTCATCCAGCAGTTGAAAAGAAATAAAACTATTTACCTTTCAACTGTTTATATCAGCTGTTTGCAAACTTCATACAAAAAAAAAACCAACGAATAAGAAAAAACAGTCAGTCGAGTGGCAACTAATAAATGTGATTTTTCAGTCGACGTGATTAAATTCCAGGTAGTAAAATATCGCTCAATTCAATATATATAATATATACCAAGTAAAATATATATCGAGTATATCAAGTAGCCTCTGATAGCAGTGATTTTCATTCGCCATGATTAAATCACAAGTAGTTCAATATCGCCCACTAATTATTACCTTAGTCCTTCCAAGTTCTAGTGAAGATATGACACTTGACCAATCCTGGGAAGAAGTATGTAAAAAGTAGATGATCCAGTCAATTTTTGGAAACGGAAATTAAATCAGTATCTAAGTCGAAAACCGATAACTTCCTGATATACAATCTACCCGCCTCAATTCCCAAGATTTTTTTTAAGGAATACTTCTTCTGTTACGGGAGCTCAATGATTGAGACTATATCCAACTTTCTCCTCTAGTTTTTTATGCCATTTTCAGCTAATCCTCTCCAGAAAATGGCACTAACGAGAAGATATTGCAAATACTGATTGCGGTTTCCTGAAGTATGGAATTAGTCGCAAAGAATTCTAGTGAATATAAGACATTTGATCAATTCTGGGAAGGATAATGTGGGATATATATGTTCCAATGTGCTTTTAAAATGGTCGATGCAATCAACAATAGTTGGCACTAGAGTATATGTATACATATAGAAAATATACACTTTTATTCTATTAATTGTTAAACATTAAGTTTTATTAAAGTAAAATTTGATGAGAAATTAGTTCCGTATTAGTATAGTAAATAGATAAAATGTGTTTTTTTTTTTTTTTGATTTTCATTTTAACAGTTATCGCAGTAGCAGTTGAAACTCACGGTGATTTCAAAACAGCAACACTAACCATACAATAATAATTGTATAAAATATATTGATAAGTCATTTCATACAATGAATTATTACTAAAAATTTTGTTCACAGGAGCTCCCATGCGCTCTTACAATTCACAATTGAGAAAGAAAGAGAGTGGACGACATATGTATACTTATGCATGTTTGGTTTATTTATTTCGTTTACTTGCGCTGGTCGACGCCAGCGGACTTTGTTTTCGTTGATATAAGATCTTTAGCAAGTGGCTATGTGTGTATGTAGTATGTATGTAACAGGCATAAGGCGGTTTTGCACATTTATATAATTATTGGCATCAGTGACTGAAAATAATGATTATTAATTCAATTTTCAGTTAAAAAATATTTATGGAATGGTGCACTTTCTTTCTGGGGGACCACATATGACTTTTATCCAATATTTATATTAAGAGAAATAGAAGCAATTATAATTTTTTTTATTTCTATTTCAAGAATCCAAAAATAAAAATCAGACAACTATTTTTAAGTTATTATCATTTTTTTTTTTTTCATCCGACTTTGATTTTGCTGTCACAATATACCAATAATCATTGGTTAATCATAAGACATGAATTTTCGACAAAGGTTGTTAAAGTAGTTTATCGCTGCACAAAACAAAGCTTTTAAAAGGTATGAGTTTTGAACAAGTTCTTTGAGCATATACATGTGCTTACATTGAGCAGGATATAGTTTTGGAGCAATATGTTTAATCGGTACCCAGGGAACACGTCTAAGAGGCCATCGCAATTGTAATGGGGTAAAAAATAATAGTATCTTCGAGTCGACTTGAAATCACATAATTTTAAAAATTAAGGATTCTAGAAACTAAGTTGTTTCCTTGTTCCCCAACTAAAATTACACTAAAATCACTAAAAATATACTTCAGTCGAAAAATAGAAGAGAGAGAGAGCGTAAATTTCACTCTTTGTTGTTGGTAACGAAACTCTTTTATATGACAAGTTGTTTGTGTACTGACTGAATTATTGGAATTACATTAGAATTCAATTCACAAAAGTATGCAATTTTGCATCAATGTTTTCTTATGACGTTATCACGTAAAATTATTGTCCGTAAACCGACTTTACAGACAACCATTTTTTTTTCTTTGTTTTCAATTTTTAATTTTATTTCATAATCTCATTGTTTAATTATTTTGAGTCTGACTTTTTACTACCTATATTTTTACCTATTAGCCATTAATTATTCTTCCTTATAAAAATCAGAAAAACTTATTGAGCAGGTGGTTCCTACCTTGGTCCATACCAAGGATCGAATTGTGAAAACCAATCTACGTATATATCTAATTTGGCTGTGGCGATTATGCATGTTTGAACTATTTTCTTTTTTAAATTTCGTATATCATTGCTTCTCAAAAAACACTGACTAGCACATCTCTAGTTTGAGTCTTGATGTTTTTATTCACATACTTTACAGCACTGCGCATGTATTATTTTCGACCCGCCACCGTCGCAAACAAAATTCAAGTGTTTTTAACATAGTTTTCTACTCTAAACAAAACTAAAACTCGGCAGATGTATCAATAATCAAAATTTATAAGTGAAATTCGTTTTCTCTGTAATATCATTCGCACGGTACGGTACGCGCACTGCTCAACTTTGCACTTTGCCTATGACGTCGGCGTTAGCGTCGTCATCGTCGCCGCATTTTCTAGCTAAAAGCGCCACTACTATGCGTATTTAATTGTCTGACCACCAACACCACCACCTTTGTGGCGGCTTCTTTGCCACAGTTAAATTAAGCGGCACGTTGTTGTGAATAAAAAGAATAAGAGCAGAACATTATAAACGATACCAAAATAACGTGAAATAATAAGAAATCCGCGTCAATAGAGGACGTAGGAGGAAGGTGAGTGCACAAACAAGGCAATCGATGGTGATCCATCGCAGCTCGCAGCTTGTCGCTTCTGGTTTTATTAATAACAAATAATTAATTTTTAATTCATTGTGCACTTTCTTTGCATTGCATTATATATATTTTTTTTTTAATTTTTCTTATTTTACAATGATGTCGCGGCATAGCAAATATTGATAAGAACACATGCCGGAGCAGTCAACAGTCAGTACGCATTCGTAGATGCACTGCACAAGACACAACGAAGCGACGATACATGCAAACACTAAAGTACCAACAACAATGCACTTGTAGTATCTGCGCATTCACTGACACAAATACTTGATGACAATAACAGCAACAAATACAACAGCGTAGTCCAGCGCACGGTCAGTAAAACGCGTAACAACAGACAGACAATATCGCCTGTCCAATTTATTGGCAAAGCAACAAAAAACAAAAAAAAAAACAAAAAAACAAAAAAATAGAAGGAAATAAGAGAAATATACAGTGCATATAAACAAACTGTGTGGAATCGTTAACATCAACAGTTGGCATTGAGTATTGCCAAATCCAAATCACAACAAAATATTATTGGGCAAATAAATACAACAGAGTAGAATAACAACGATGAAGATCACCGTAACCACGCTGACCGATAAAATCTTTTTTCTCGATGTATCCGAAGATTTGGAATTGGAGAATTTTAAGGCCTTTTGTGAGGTGGAATCGGGTATAGCTAGCCGAGAGATGCTGGTCGTCTTTAACGGTCGTCCATTGCTTGATAATAAGGCACCATTGCGTCAATTTGGAATTAAAGATGGTGATTGCGTGATATTGCAGCGTATACGAGATCAACAGCAACGTGCAGCACCTGTGGCTGCCACTGGAGGCGAACAACGTTGTAAGTTTATACTATTTTCTTCTTTTTTTTTTTTTTTTTTTTGTTCTATATTGAGATATGTGCATATACGAGTACTTAAGTAGATGTATGGTGAGCTGATATACTAGCTCCAACTTAATCTTAATATAGAGCAATTAACTTTTAGTTAGTCTGTCGAATAGTATTTCATGGATGGTACGAGTGTTTTAACAGATTCGTTGAATAGAGTTCGAAATTGGCCTCTGTACTTCTGTATTTTATATAAATTTTAATGCTGGGTTCAAAAACTAGCTTACTCTGATATAACCGCAATAGTGGAAATTGACTTAAAGACAACAAAGTTTAGACCTTCTATTGAATAGTTAAAGCATAATGGCCACTAATAATTCAAATATGTAGCATCGAAACATTGCTGCGCAAAAGATACAAAAAAATGACTAATCACTTTGTCTTTGTTGCAGAGACTTGAAATTGCGTAAAAAATTGTTTCATTGGGATAACAAAGTATTTTTGAAATTTTTATTTTAATGAAAAATAACTAAAGTGATATCACTTTCTTCCATAGCATCAATCGTTTAAAGTAATAAACTGAACTACATATGTATGTATGTCTAAACAGAATATAAATATGTAGATATATATGTTTTCTCTTTTTCTGAAATGCCACACTAAACCATCTGCAATTTAACTAAACTATACGTCAAGGCGCCATATAATTTTACAATTTAATATGTTTTCGTTATGAGTTGAAAGATATACCACTGATGAATTTTGTATTTAGCTGTATAAAAGTTCCCACAAGAGAAAGAAAAACTAATATAAAGGCGCCTAATTTATATTTATGGTAGGCTTTATATATTGTTTTTGTAGCACACAGCTTAGTAGAGTATCAAAATGGTTTTTTAGGGTAGCAATCAATCATACAAACTACAATCCCACTTTGGACTTTTTGTATGAACATTTTTGTTATATCCGAAAATATCACTTTAAAAATTGACATGGTGCCTTCTTATGAAGGGACTCTTCACATATGTATATATATATCAATGGGTGTGATACCACCATTTTTTGAGATAACCCCCATACAAACCACCCCCACCAACCTTTTTATTGCAGTCAATATCTACGTGAAATTTAAAATGACATCTTATGAACGGATGGTTAACATAAATATAAAGGAGCGTGTTATTTGGGTAGCCCCTTTAGAAACTTTGTGAAATTTTGGAATTTTGTATGACAAATTTCTTATTAAATAAGATAATAAATCCAATTTAATAAATTAAATTCAAAGTCGAGTCCGCAAATATTTTGTATTATTGTATATATGTTTTACAATACGACTTAATATTTCGTGTGTACAGTATTAGAGTTTCGGTTCAACCAAAGTTAACGTTTTTTTCATGTTTTCTTTATACCATTCACACATAGTGTGAAATGGTATTATCAGTTTGTCTGAAAGTTTGTAACGCATTAAAGGAACCATCGTCGACCCCATAAAGTATATCTATTCTTGATCAGCTCGACGAGACGAATCGATCTAGCCATGTCCGTCTGTCTGTCTGTCCGTCTGTATGTTGTTGCGCATTTTTTGGGGACCAATTTTTATGCTATCCAGTTGAAATTTTGCACATATACTTCTTTTTATTGTAGTTTAATATAGTATCAAGATTGATCTGCCACGCCCACTATTTGGGGTAGCTCCCATACAAACCTACTGTCCATTTTTGACTTTTTGTAAGAAAACTTCCTTATTAAAGTCTATATTAGGTTGAAATGCAATGTGGTGCCTTTTTATGGTCCGCCCCTAACAAACATAGACTAACGGGCGTGGCCCGCAGACTATTTGGGGTAGCTCCTATACAAACCTACTGCCCACTTTTGACTTTTTGTAAAAAAACTTATTTATTTAAGTCAATATCAGATTGATATGCGATGCGGTGCCTTTTTATAGACAGCCTTAACATACGTAGACTAATGGGCGTATCCAGCCCATTTTTTGGGGTAGCCCCCATACAAACCCACCGTGCAATTTTGTGTTTTTTTTTTTTAAATCCTTCATTTAGATCAATATTAGCTTGCAATTTGATTTTGTGGATTTTATTGGACAACCGCTTCATATACATATACAAAGGGGCGGGACGCCCACTTTTTGAGGTAGTCCCATATAAACCCACAGTTCACTTTTATGCATTTGTAAGGAAAACGTCAATATCAACTTGAAATTCGATATGGCACACATCTACTAGTGAGCGTGTACCACCCCCTATTTAAACCTCCACTTTTATGTATTACAATACTATTTAAAGTTTCGTTTGAATGGTATTAGAGCTTCGGTTCAACCGAAGTTAACGTTTTTTCTTGTTTTCATGTTTGTTTTTTTTTTTTTTTAATTAAGCTTGAATTTCTCTTAGAATAGGAAAAGGGGTTCAGCACATTCGATTGCAGTGATATTATCTGTTTGTCAAAATGTTTGTAACGCATTAAAGAATACATACCCATAGGGTTAAAAGATATATTAAGTTAGTACTAGTATTGTCCAAATGTATGTAACAGGCAGAAGGAGACAAGGTATAGACATAAAGTATATATACTTGATCATCAAAAGTTGAGTCGATATAGACATATCCGTCTGACTGTGTGTGTTTGAACAACAAAATATTGGAGACTATGAGAGATAGAGACTTCACAAGTTTGAATATTTAAAATCTCATATTCCTTCTACAGAGAAAGTGTATTAAAATAAACTGGTTAAAACCACTTTAAGGGGTAGCCCCCCATACAAAGCTAACTCCCATTTAAGCGTTTTTATAACAATTATTTTCTTTTGTTTTGTCTTAATCATAATAAAGTATACCCCATACGTTCAGAACTGAGTCTTAGACAAGGTACAGGGAGTATCGCAGTTGAGCACACTTGACTGCAGCCTTCTGTCTTGTTATGATATTCATATGAAAGACAAACTTATTTTTATTGCAGTCAAATAGAGACATGGCACGCAGGTACTGGGGAAGTATTTATACAATACAAACAAGCATAATTTCATTAAGGTAAAGTAGATTACTTTCATTAGATCTGTGTACAGAGTTTTTCTTCACGCACAGTATTAATTATTTTTTTTAAGTAAAGCTCAGATTTCGTGTTTCAGTGACTCGAGTTTTACATTGATATGAATAAAGAGTGAGTCATTACATCGTTTAGTCTACAAAGAATTTTCCATTGGTTGAATTTTTTATGAACCGAAACTGTAAGTCGCACTTTATTTTCATATTGCTTCATTCTTCAATTATTTTTAGCATATATTTTCAGTGCACAAATAATCATTACAATAGGTTTCGTTTTGTTTTTTCTTTTTTCTAAATATTTTTTTTAAAGCCAGAGCCTGGTAAATCTTCCACGAAAAATCAATGAATCATATGTCTGACAAATATATTTTGCATTCGAACTTACATAAATATTTGCATAC
This sequence comes from Leucophenga montana, assembly GCA_035044765.1. Classification (NCBI taxonomy): domain Eukaryota; kingdom Metazoa; phylum Arthropoda; class Insecta; order Diptera; family Drosophilidae; genus Leucophenga; species Leucophenga montana. The sequence continues at coordinate 384,151 of JAWNNQ010001550.1, forward strand.
CATTCAGACATAGTACGTAGGGCACTAAAACAGTTTCCAGAAAAACTAAGAAAAAACCAAAAGTTTTTGTTGTTGAGTGTTTTTAATGCTTTTTAAAATATTCTCCATGAATATTAATACGCTTTTGCATGCACACAAACCAATCCGAAAAGCATTTTTTCCACTCTGAAAATTATATCGCCAAAATATGCATTTTGACGGTCTCAACTGTTGCTTCTCGCGTGTCAAAAAGAATTTATTAAGTGCCAAATCAGGCCTGGCGACCGGTCTATTTAATTTTTTTCTCATTGAAAAATGCAAAAGAACGACAGACTCGATGTGTGAGATCTGGCACTGTCATGATGCAAGTTGAAGTGTCGTTTTGCGTTGTTTTTCCTCCATTCATTTAAGACTTCTGCCGTTTAACCGTTTTTCGATTCTCTAATGCTACGATTTGCTTTCCAACACTTCGAAAACAAAAAAATTCTCGTTGACTTTGCCACGTCTTAGCAGACGCACACAGTCTACTGACCTTTTCTTTCTGGCTCATACGCGTATATTCAAGACTAGTCGCCTGTCACGATGTAATTTAGCTCTCTGAACGAAGTGTTCTTGTAAATTTTCAACATTCACACGAACCTTCTTTTGTTATTCGTTTAAATTAAATAGGATCCAACGCACACATAGGTTTCTCACAACATAATGTTCATGCAATATTGTATGTCCATGTCACATGACGGCCTTGTCTTATTCAGGCACAGTATTGATGTTTTCTGAGACAACAGCTGTTTTTCTAGATTCGTATTTAAGAGAACGGCGACCGTGCGATGTATTAAGGCCGTGTTCCGACACAGTTTGTCTGAAACGTTAGTATCAGAATGTGAAAAAGTTTGTATCAATAACTCAATAATGCATTGGTAGACTTCATAAAGTATATATGTATACGAGTATATTCTCTAATTGTCCCTCTGTCTGATAGATTTTATTTTAACCAAGTCTTATTTTAATTTGAAGTTTATAGAAAGTCCATAATGATATGTTAATTTTAATTATAAAGACCCTATATACAAAAACCACCACTCTTAGGTTTTTGTATAAAGCATATAGCATATATATATCATCTTGAAATTTGATTTGGTGGCTTCCCATGAACGGACGCTTCACATTAATATTTTATGACCAATTTCTTGGGTAGTCCCTTAAAAAACGCACCATTAACTTTTATATTTTATACATATATATTTTTTATACCATTCACACATAGTGTGAAATGATATTATCAGTTTGTCTGAAAGTTTGTAACGCATTAAAGGAGGCATCGTAGACCCCATGAAGTCGATCTAGCCATGTCCGTCTGTCTGTATGTTGTTGTCTGTATTTTTTGGAGACCAATTTTTATGATATGCAGTTGAAATTTTGCACATACACTTTTTTTATTGCAGTTTAATAGATTATCAAGATTGACCCGCCACGCCCACTTTTGACTTTTTGTATGAAAAACATTTTTATTGTAGTCAATATCAACTTAATAATTGATATAGTAACTTAACGGATGCTTGACATATACATTAATGGGTGGGACCTGCCCACTATTTAATCAAACCTAATATCATATCATACAAACCTACTGCCCACTTTTGACTTTTTGTAAGAAAACTTCTTTATTAAAGTCAATATTAGGTTGAAATGCGATATGGTGCCTTTTTATGGTCAGCCGCTTAACATACGTAGACGCCCACTAGTTAGGGTAGCTCCCATACAAACCCACCGTGCAATTTTGTTTTTTTTTTTATGAAAAAATACTTCATTTAGAATCTAAATTTTAGATCAATATTAGCTTGAAATTTGATTTTGTGGATTTTAATGGACAACCGCTTCATATACATATATAAATGGGCGTGTCCCGCCCACTTTTTGATGTAGTCCCATATAAACCCACAGTTCACTTTTATGCATTTGTATGGAAAACGTCAATATCAACTTGAAATTCGATATGGGGGCATCTTACACATGTACTACATCGCTTCATACACATCTACTGGTGAGCGTGTACCACTCACTTTTTGAGGAGCCCCTATTTAAACCCCCACTTTTATGTTTTACAGCACTATTTAAAATTTCGTGTGAATGGTATTAGAACTTCGGTTCAACCGAAGTTAACGTTTTTTCTCGTTTTGTATACAAAAAAAAGAGTTAATTTCAACCTAAGATATCTGAGTGTGCTTCTTGACAAAGCCCCGCTTGCTGATGAACTCCAAACTTTTCAGCTTTTGATTTTCATTCATGTTACACTATGGGACATTATTATACATAAATTGTTCAGGACGTTTTATATTCTAAAGTTAATTAAAAGTGTGAATGAGGCACCAAATAAAATTTTTGCCGTTTTTGCCTTTAGTTTTCGTTTTTTATAAAATCTCAAAATGACGACTATATTAGCCCTCGATGTTACTACTGCACATTTCATTTTATTTAAATTCATCTATATTCCATTTGAAGTGTATTAAAGCTTCTTCTCCGCCCAGGTTAATGTATTATTGGTTTTTTTTTCGTGCAGCAATCTGAATTGTTTGTGTTCATGCTTATTTGTGTTAAAAATAAAATTACACTCATTTTGTTCACATTGTTGCATATCATAAAAATATATTGTCTGATACGCATAGCAGTCTCTGTGTTTGGCATATGTGTGGGTTGTACGTAGGAGTAAGCCACCAGGCAGGCATCATTTACCATACACAAATAAGTAAACAGCATTCCATTTAATGCTTGCCGTGCATTGACTTTTTTTATTTTATTTTTTTATATGTACGAGTATATATGTATATATATTTTTTTTTTTTTTTTTCAAAAACTGACACTCATTTAACAAACCATTTACTCTCTCCTCCATCGCTCACAGCTTCTTCGTCTATTGGCAATTTGGATTTCAGCAGCATTGCAGTCCCTGGTGGCAATGGAAGCAATAGTGCACTAAGCACAAATTCAAACTTTTTGGATTTTCCACCGACTGATGAGTTTAATGTTAATTTTGATGATGATCCCGCTCAGGTGCGTGATATGTTTCTCTCCAATCCCGAATCGCTGGCACTTTTGCGACAATACAACTCACAGTTGGCCGAGGCACTTGACTCGGGCAACCTGGAGACATTTACGCGTGTGCTGCGCGAGCAGGTGGGTGCACGCAAGGCACGTAATGAACAGCGTATGCGCATGATGGCGGATCCATTTGATGCAGAAACACAACGACTCATTGCCGAGGAGATCAAACAGAAAAACATACAGGACAACATGGCTGCGGCAATAGAATATAATCCGGAGATCTTTGGCATGGTGACAATGCTGTAAGCTCACAAAATACATTTATGTATACATACAGACAGACAGACATACATACATACATAGTTTGAATAGTATATTAATTTTGTTACAGTTTTGTAACTAACAGAAGGGAACATGATAGACAGACATCCTAACTCTCGTCATGTCCGCGTATACGTTTCTTCCGCTAGTAGTTCTTCATGTTAAAATATATCTCTAAAAATCAGTTTGTAGATTTTCTGCGACTAACAAATCCATTAAGACTCTCCTTATTTGAGTCATATGTGGCAGCCACACTTTCCCATTTTCGATTTAAAGATTCTTATATAAAGCCGCTTTATATTTAATTTATATATCGTGTAACAAAGGTAACAGCAGATGCGTGTACCTTATGACTATTATCCAAAGAGCGCATGCGCAGCCCTCAGATTGAAAAACCATGAACCAGGCACCCATGGCAAAAGAATTCCAGAATCTTTTGGATTAGAGTTTTGAGTGGAGCAATATTACTTTCTTTTCAGATAGCTAAGTGGATAGAGCGCTAGCTTCTTGGAATTTTTCCTCATGCTACGATACTCTCCATCAACTTTCAAACGGTTGCAAAGTCGAGACTAGCCCACGTCTGCTCTGCGACTGTTACGGCTACGCTCAGAATCGAACAAATAAACAGCGCTTTTATTACTTCTGACATAGTCAGCACGTTTCGATAAACGATATTCTTAGTGTCATTAAAGTGGCAGAGAAGATCTTGAGTAATTAAAATAAACATAACTAAGCTACGGTAAAAAAGATATTCAGTTATGTCGCAATACCCGTTTTTCGCTAGGATACCTCTCTACGTCTTATCTTTGACACTGAGTACTAAGTAAACATAACTTGCTGCTCGAGCCTATTGCGCAGTGAACACTTGCTTGTCATGCGGCTTAGGCTGAAAAACTATGTCATGTTTTGGTTATGGGTACGTGGAAGTCCAGATAGACCTTCCACATTATGATTTTTTATATGAAAACTATTTATGACAATCAAAACTAACTTGCATTTTGGTCTAGAAGGTTTTTATGGAAAACCGCTTTACTTTGATTAGAATAGCATACATAGTCCTATCAAAACTGAACACCTATTATTCGTTGATACATGCAATATGCAGTCACTCACTCCTTATAAGTTCATGTGCAGAATATTTAAGCTTCTGTTTGGCCGAAATTAAAGTTATTTGTTGTCTTAGCTAATGACAAAAATTATATTTTGTTTCTTTAATAACTTATAGTTACATTAATTGCCGCGTGAACGGTGTGCCGGTGAAAGCGTTCGTCGATTCCGGCGCACAAACGACCATTATGAGCGCTGGTTGCGCGGAACGATGTCACGTCAATCGCTTGATTGATACAAGGTGAATAAGCACAAACACTACAGTAAAATGTACTGTTCGAAGCTTTAACAATTATTGTTTGTAATTTCTTTTTTTAGATGGAATGGCATTGCAAAAGGTGTCGGCACACAACGCATAATAGGGCGCATACACATGGTGCAATTGCAGATCGAGAATGATCACTTGACATCGAGTTTCTCGGTGCTTGAGAGTCAGCCCATGGACATGTTGCTCGGCTTGGATATGCTAAAGCGACATCAGGTATGTATAGATATATCTTCTGTATTTATAGCATTATACATACTATAGTTAGTAACTTTTTCTTGTGCATATAACTTTGCAGTGCCGTATCGATCTACAGAGGAATGTGCTATGCATTGGTACTACTGGCACCGAAACGCCATTCTTGCCCGAAAGCGAACTGCCCGCATGTGCACGTCTCACAGGCAACTCAGACGAAGAGATGCGTGTACTTGGACATACTGCAGAAGAGGCAGAAGCAAAAGCAATACGAGATGCAATTGAACAAAGTAAACGCGAAGCTGGTGGAGCGGGTGGTGCATCAACATCGAAGAGCGCTATTGCAACAGCTATTTCTGGCGCTGCCTCACTTTCTACATCAACAATGGCAACGAATATACTTGGCGCTGATGATAAATTCAATGAAGCCGATGTGCAAGAATTGGTGGCACTTGGCTATCCTCGTGACAATGTCATATTGGAATTGAGGCAGGCAAATGGTAATAAGACACAGGCTACGGCAGCACTCATTGCTAAGTCTCTTAAATTTTGAGTGTTTAGCTGGACGCATGTGCGTCGCAGAAATCGGTGGTGGTGGAGAAGAAAAAAGAAGAGGCGAAGCAGCAGTAGTAGCAACATCAGCGACAACATTAGTAAATGGAGAATAATAATTAAGAGTAGCAGTCATGACAACTACTACCATCCGGTGTGGTGGTAACAGTTGCGTGAATAGAGGAGCGCAGGTTTCAAATTCAAAAGCAACAAGCACGGATAAGCTAACTTCACATCTGGTAATAAAATCAGCAGCAGCAGCAGCAACAACAACAAGAACAACGATATTAAATATCAGGAGCAGCAGAATGAATGAACGAAGATGATGATGATGATGCCGACGACGACGACCACCTATGAAACTACCTCAAGCGCATTTTACATACATGTATACATATATCTACTCTCTCTCTCTCTCTCTCTCTCTCTCTCTCTCTCTCTCTCTCTCTCTCTCTCTCTCTCTCTCTCTCTCTCTCTCTCTCTCTCTCTCTCTCTCTCTCTCTCTCTCTCTCTCTCTCTCTCTCTCTCTCTCTCTCTCTCTCTCTCTCTCTCTCTCTCTCTCTCTACATACATATATATATATATATATATATATATATATATATATATATATATATATATATATATATATATATATATATATATATATATATATATATATATAATATATATATATATATATATATATATATATATATATATATATATATATATATATATATATATATATATATATATATATATATATATATATATATATATATATATATATATATATATATATATATATATATATATATATATATATATATATATATATAGATACAAATATTAATATCGATAGAGCATATAGACTACTACTCAAGAAAAGGCGTTGACCAACGTGCGTGCGCCTCCGAATTTGAATTTGTGTACTGGCAGCAAACAATCTCTCTCATAATATGACGTACGCAGCTTTTGCAATATTAAATATCTACATACATACATACATACATACATACATACATATATATTTGAAGAACTTATCTATCTTAACAATTGCAATCATAATCAGATAAAGACGAGAGAGGGAGACAGTATCAAGCTTGATTAGAGTCAAACGGACTTACGGAGTGCGTACATTGATTTCATATATATACATACATACATACATACATACATACTACATACTATGTATACCCTCAACTATTGTTTTAGTTTATTTTTGCATTTTTCGATTTCTTGCTCATTTTTGGCTAATAACAAAACGAAAGCTTTTAACTGAATTAAGAAATATTACAGATCGAAGAATACAGATTTATCTACAGTTAAATATATGTAGAGATAAAGAATTTTGTAAATTATTCAAAAATTTTAAGCACAACAAAATTGTTTCGATTCATTAAATTAAATTAAATCTAAGATTAAAAAAAGTTAGAACAAAGGTATGAGAGAAAGAGTTAGGAGAAACATATATAGCGGTTTCGGGACCCAGAAAATAACATACTATAGTCGTTGTATACGACTATTTGATACCCTGCACACTTTCATCGTAAACAATATAAAAAAGTATTAGGAATGTAGGAGATGTGCATTGTCATATTATTAATGTTATAAATATTTACTACATTAATAATAGTATGAATTTTAAAGTTGCCCATGATGAAGTGAGTCTACACCAAAGGATTTGTACTTATGTGTATATATGCATTTACTGTGCCCGAGGTTTGGATGCTGAGAACGTAGCGAAGGTTGTACATATATGCTTCAAATTGTTTAGCCCTATCCAGCTGATTACGAATATACATACTTAATAGCATGGTGAATTTATATTAACGATAGCGTATTTCTCTCTCAGCTCCGCTCACTTTTTCATTTCTTATTTATATTTTGTCTTACTCTTTTTCATTTGTTGCGGATTTGGCATTTTGTTTTTTGTTTCACGTTTAAATCATTTCAGAAAGTCACCACAGCGAAATACTTCGCCTTATAGATAAATCCACCTTGCTTAATAGCTTTTACGATACATCCTACACATTTCTCCCTTTGTTGCACTCTGGAAGTGTAACAAAACTAAGATTCCTACATATGAGATTTTGTGCAGGGTATAAAAGAAAAGGATACTATGGTTATAGAATGCACTACATATTGGTCTTTATAAAATGGTTTAATTTAAGCTTAAATGAATTATGGTATCTAAATAAATCAAATTGTGGATTATGTTATAAGCTAAAATTGAAATAAACGAATTTTGACTGCATTCAATTTATGAATATGTATTTAAATTTTGAATTAGTATGCGGTATTATTCTAAAGCAGCGGTGCTCTCGTTGCTCTGAGTGCTCAAACCGTTACTTTTGCATGCTTGCGATTTTCGACGAGACAACAACAACTACTTTCGGCGCAGTCGAAAACGAAACAACAACCACATACGATTTTCTTTGCGACGCGGACCGTCATAAAAGTGTTCATTTTGCTATGATTTATGACTTCTGCCGCGTCTTGTACACTGAGTAAGAAAGCGAAGTAGGTTTTGATGTGTTACGATTTTTACTAAGTGACTCAACCAACTTAATAGATATAAATCATTAGAAAAACTGATAAAACTATTTCACACTACTATGTCGAGTGTGTTCGACTTTGACGTTCCTTATGTGAAGCATAGATTTGTATGTGATTATATGATATAGTGGTCGGATCTGGACCCATATGGGATATTTTAGTAGAATTGACAAAAGGCGTGCCAAATTTAGCGTACAATAATTCGAAAATTGAGGACAGATTTGTATGGATGCTACATCTGAAAATGGTCCTATCTGGGCATATATAAAAAATTTTCGAAGAATTTGATGTATCTAGCTTGATTAAAAACAAAATCAAAACAATTTTGTAAAAAACATTAAAAATGGTGGGCAACTTTGTAGAGTTCCAAGTGCTATTAACAACAAAAACTAAAAAAATGGTCATACAAAAAGTTGAAAGTGGAGCGCAAGTTTAGGGGTTCTATTCCATAATGTGGGGTGGGCATGTTCATTCAATCTACTTTATCTGAAGAGCAAAAAGGAACGTTTAAATCAACGGTGTGAAGCCATAGTCCCAGGCGTACGAACCAACACTTTCGAGTTTACACACACGTATGAAAGAACGCTTGACGAAGTCGGCTGCTTGATGCTAAAGAAAAAAAAAAAAAAATTCAGTGTACAATTTATGACTCTGTCAGTCATTGATAAACATAATCAATCTGTCTGCTATTGAAAGGTTCGTATAAAATATCGCACAGTGCAACCCACACATATGTATATTCTCCTTTTGGAGAGCTTAGGCTTGCTCTCTTATGGCCTGCAATATCTCGTCGTTCAAACAGACGGACACGAATCGACACAGATTTTGGCATTCCAATTTTCTTTCGAATCTTGATCTGCGTACGTGTTAGGCAAATCTTAAAATCCATGTTTGGAGCTCTATCTTTTATAGTCTCTGAGATTTCATTATTCAAACATAAGAGGGACGGACATAGCTATATCGATTTTATTTTGATGCTGATCAAGAATATACATATGTATATACCTTATGCTGTCTGCCACCCCTCCTTCTGCTTGTTACATACATTTTCACAAACTTGATATACCCTTATCCTTCCAGAGTGTAAGAAGGAATATCGGTTGAACAAAATTTTAATTCTTATGGAAGTTATATTGTAGCTGGTTGGTTTATATGGCGGCTATCATTAATGTATGTATGTACATATGTATGGGTCCATAGAAAAACATGATAAATTTCTGGTTGATGTTGAGAAGGTAACCACTAGAGTCGTTAATATTATTAACCATTCACGCCCCTTATTTAAGGGTTCGCGCGCTGGTTTGGGTTCCTGCCAACGCACAAAAAATCTTGTACCGGTGCAAACACAAAGGAAGCCTCAGATACAGTTCAAATAGGGCTACCCCAAAAAAAGGGGGCGGTACACGCCCACTAGTATATGTGTTAAGTGATGTGTAAAATGCCGCTATATCGAATTTCAAGTTGATATTGACGTTTGCCATACAAATGCATAAAAGTGAGCTGTTTGTTTATATATGGGACAACTTCAAAAGTGGACGGGACACGCCCATTTGTATATGTATATGAAACGGTTGTCCACTAAAATCCACCAAATCAAAATTCAAGCTAATATTGATTTAAATGAAAAAATTTTTCATAAAAAACACAAAATTGCACGGTGGGTTTGTATGGGGGCTACCCCAAAAAGTGGGTGGACCACGCCCATTAGTCTATGTATGTTAAGCGGATGACCATAAAAAGGCACCACATTGCATTTCAACCTAATATTGACTTTAATAAAGAAGTTTTCATACAAAAAGTCAAAAGTGGGCAGTAGGTTTGTATGGAGACTGACCCAAACAGTAGGCGGGTCTCACCCAATAATGTATATGCCAAGCATCCGTCCACTAAAAGTTACCATATCAATTATTAAGTTGATATTGACTACAATAAAAAAATTTTTCTTACAAAAAGTCAAAAGTGGTCGGTGGGTTTGTATGGGGCCTACCCCAAAAAGTGGGTGTGGCGGGTCAATCTTGATACTCTATTAAACTGCAAAATTTCAACTGGATAGCATAAAAAGTGGTCGCCAAAGGCTAGATCGACTCGTCTCGTCGAGCTGATCAAGAATAAGAAATATATATATATATATATATATATATATATATATATATATATATATATATATATATATATATATATATATATATATATATATATATATATATATATATATATATATATATACTTTATGGGGTCTGCGATGCCTCCTAGAAATGAAGAACGCAAATTTAGTCAAAGGTCCAGCGTCTGACCGAACTTATATATATCCTGTGCCTGTTACTGTATGTTTGGGTTACAGTGACACGATATGGACCGACCTTGGATAATTTATGTCGATTGATAGCATTCACAAACATACCAAATTTAAAGACTGGATTTTACAGAAGTTTTCTGCACCAGAGACTCTTACAAGAACCATATGTTTGTATGTACTGTAAGCTTATGTTAGATATTGTATGGTGGTACATATTGGAAACAAATGTATAAGCTTTACAACCCAAAATTGAGTTAGAAAATGGGTTTGTATGCTATGATTTATAGTGAGCGAGATATGACTACCTTTAGCATGTAACAAATAGTCCCTATGACCTAAGCAGTACATGTCTCGATCGACTAGAATTAGCTATCTAGCATCTGACTCTCACTCACACACAGTCGGCGACCCGAGTCGAATCTAGCTAAAACATCGTGAGTGGAAGAGTATTCAAGTAGGCTGTATCCCATCATTACTTTAATGGTGATCAAGATTATAACACTTTTAATGTGTTACTACAATCTTACAGGCAAACGTTTATCATTTTCACATATACTGATAAAAGCCTTCAATTTTAAAAACTTTAATTTACAAGTGAAAGTAAATCCGTTCGTCTGCATCTCAACACCAGTTCTAAACGTTTGCTATAAACACACCTTTTTTGGATTTTGGTTATTCCTTAGCTCTCTATATAAAAGAAAGGTCGGATAATTATTTTGGCCCATGATAACGCCATGCAAAAGTGTTTGTTTTTATTGTTGTATTTGTATTTTGTGATGTGTTGATATGTAAACACACCATTATTTCATATAATGTAAAAATTTTAAAAACAAAAAAAACCAGACAGTGCAGTGTCATCGAGAAGACGGAGACAGGAGTAAACAATTTGAAGAAACTAGTAAGACCCTGCAAGGTTTGTGAAACTTAATTGGAAGTATTTTTTAATATTTACTTAACAAATGCGGTTTATTAATTTAAATAGCAATATTTTAGAAAATTGAAAGTAATAGAAAATGGAGAAAACAATTAAAAATTAATACAAAAACATAAAATCAATTTACGTTCTTGCACTTGGACCATAATTGTTTTTGGCTATTCTTCTGTTTAAATCACGTCGCATAATTCTCATAAAATAATTTTGTAGTCCATGGCTGCAAATTTTGTTGTTGTTGTTTTTTTTTTTTTTTTTTTGTTTCACGTGGTCTTTTTTAATCTGTATCTTGAATTTATATAAAATGTATTGAATATTATCGTTTCGCTAGTCGTGTGCATCCGCTGCAGCTGTCTTGTGCTTTATCGTTACTCCATATGGAACATCTCCTTGTAGCGTATACAACATACACATGTACACTAATTCGACTGACCCACAGTATGCACGAATGCCACTTGCCCAGCTGGTCGCATTTTATTAATCCTCATCATCATCGGCACTGCCGCGTGATGACTTGTGATTGAATTCCTTGTCAGGATCGAATTGCATGCCCTCCTGATCGCCACCGTCATCCTCATCATCATCGCCACCAACTTCAGCATTCTCAGCTTCAGCACGTTCCAGACGACGCGCCAGATCGGCTTCGTCGATGGCAGTGACCAGCTTGGGTGCCATAATCACCTTAAAATCGCCCTCATATTCTGTGATTTTTTCACGTATATTCTCAATAGCGACTTCCAGCGCCTTCAGGCCATCGGCTTTCTTAGTAGTGGCAGTCGTCATGACATAGCTGGGAGGAAGATGAAAGAAAAATAAAGTAAAGGAACGAAATTTTATTATTTTACAAGGGGAATGCATTCACGTTTTTTTTTTTTTTTAATTTTAATATATATACTACACAAGTACTTACAGTGGCGGTGCAATTAAATTAATGCGTATGGGCAGCTCTTCGTTGCTCAGTTCGAGACCCTTATTAAGCGCTGCTTTAACTGCATCAATGCCCTCGTAGCCGTAGCAGGAGCATTCAATGTCGGCACGTATTTTAACGGTTGGCGAAACCAGTTTACGTTTAATGTTACTTAACAACACCTCTTTTGTCTGTTCATCCAGATCGCATTCATCAAATACGGATGGATCTGTCACAGATTGTTTGAAAATGTCATAAGCAACCGTTTTGTTATTGTATTTTCGCTCGAAATGCCAGGCGGTCTTCTGATAGAGCTCCTCCAGTTTCTCACTTGAATCGTATCCGAGTATGTCGGCAACGTGACGTAGCAACGAATTAATCGCTTTCGCTTTGGCAAAGCGTTCATTGCATTTTTCGACATCTTCCGGCGAGACACGACGCTTGGACAAATCAATGTAACCTTTCTCCTTGTCTACACGTATTACGACCACGGGCTCTGTTTTGCCAACTCGAATCAATTTGTTAATGGAACGAATACGACGACGCGACAATTCTGAAAGCAAAATCATGCCCTCGATGTTGTTGTACTCTAGCAGATGAACGTAAGCACCCATTTCGGCAATAGACAGCACATTGACCATGACGACATCTTCGATCTCCGGATATTTTTCATTATAAAAACGCGACGTTAGCGCCATTTTGCATGTGAATTGTTTAAAATTTAAACGTAATCGTTCGTATTTTCACTATAATTAATATGATGAAATGCGGCAAAAAAAAAAAAAATTTCGCTGCTTGCTGAAAACAAACGTATAAGAAGTGTTGGAAAGTAATTGGGTGCGGCAAATCATTGCAAGAGGATGGACGCCTTTTCCAGTGTTGTAAAAAACTTTGAATATGTTGATGTGCCGCTTTGTGAAATGTAAGCAGTTTACACAAAATAAATTTTTTTTTACAAGAGGCTTTTGATTTAAAAAACAAAATAATATATTTTAGTAGATTCATAAATTTTTATCCGACGACAGTTTACAGAAAAAAAAAAAATTGTATGTTAAAAATGTGAACAGCTTACTGTGCCACTGAATATAACGATAGGCAAGTGTTTATAAAAGTTAGATTTTTCAGAAAATAAATAATTTTTAAATGGTAAAGCGTAGTACGTACGTCAGAATAATTACACAAGTATGAAATCGTATTATCAGTTTGTCAAAAAATGTTTAACACATTAAACGACTCATCATAGACGACATAAAGTGTATATATTCTTGATCAGCTCGACGGAATGAGTCGATCTAGCTAGTCCGTCCGTCTAGTAGTTGTTTCGCATTTTTTTTGATAACTAGTTGTAACCCGCCACATGGATTTATTTTTATTGCAGTCAAATCGGCTATCCATATTGACATGACTCGCCCACTTTTTAGATAGCCCCATAAAAACCCAACGATTACTTTTATGCCTTTGTATGAAAAATTTCTTTGTTTAAGTGAATATCAGCTTGAAATTCGATATGTTGGCTTCGTATGAATGATCGTTTGAATACATATACTAATGGGCGGTTTCCGTCCGATTTTTGGGTAGCCCATTAATTTAAAAAAAAAAAAACATATCCCAAAATTTTTTTTCTTATTAGCTTTTTTTCCGCAGTGGTGGCAATGTATTATTAATAAAAAATTGGTAAAAGTGTTTTTTGTTTTTTTAATTAAGGATTTTTTGTAAACAAATGGTACAATGTTTTCACCCATCTTTCCGATAGTATTTCACATACAAAGTATGAACTTCGATCCATTGATATTAGTTGATGATCGAGCCCCTCCCCATGACTTTTTACGTTTTGAGTAATCGTCATGGATCCACGATTCATCGCCAATACGTTCCAAAAATTTTTTTTTCTGTACTTGAACCAAAGCAAGAAATTAATTTAATTAAAATTTTTTTTCTTATTAGCTTTTTTTCCGCAGTGGTGGCAATGTATTATTAATAAAAAATTGGTAAAAGTGTTTTTTGTTTTTTTAATTAAGGATTTTTTGTAAACAAATGGTACAATGTTTTCACCCATCTTTCCGATAGTATTTCACATACAAAGTATGAACTTCGATCCATTGATATTAGTTGATGATCGAGCCCCTCCCCATGACTTTTTACGTTTTGAGTAATCGTCATGGATCCACGATTCATCGCCAATACGTTCCAAAAATTTTTTTTCTGTACTTGAACCAAAGCAAGAAATTAATTTTTTTTTTTTCATGAACATTTTTTTATTTCAAATTTTTTCTTTCGTCGCTGTTTGATTGTTTGTTGTTCGTTTTGAGCGCAAAACAATGACAATGAAAAAGTGCATGTGTTATGAGTTTCATTTCATTTCACAGAATGTAATTCATTTCACAATAGAGAGAAGTTCAAGAAAAGTTGACAGCAAGTACTTCAAGTGGACAGCAAGTACTTCGTCTTGTCCGCGTTCATCACTAGGCCCATGAGACGTAACTGTTTATCAATCTCCAAGAACGCACTGACATTGAGTCTTACTTAGGAGTCCAGGTCTTGAAACAAGATTGCATGATCAACTTTATCAGCATGGCCACGGCTTGATGAGCCCATCAGCGATTAAAGTGGTGATTTCATTTAATGCTGAAATCGTACCACGACCTTTCCTAAAACCATTCTCGTGATCTGCTAGAGGGCAGTGTTCTGTCATTGAAGGAAGTATTAAGTATTATAAGAGGAACCAAGTTCAGCTTCACTGCCAGGTTTTAAGAGAGGTAGAATACTTGCTACCTTCCATACGTCAGGCACAATTAGTTAAGAAATGGAAATGTTTAACACATGCGTAATATATGCTACTGCTATAGGTCCAAGGTGCTTCAGCATCAGCATTGAAATGGACCTTGGATGATTTTGCTTTCCTATAGCAGCCGAAACCTCCTCATATGTAAAATCTACCAAATCTTCATGTCCTTTTTTCTTCCTAATGGAAGAATGGATTTACGCTTTAACCTATTCTGCTGAGAAGGGTGTTACACGAACTGTCTGCAGAAATATGTGGCACACTTCTTTGACGATCAGATTTGCACTCCCTCGAATGTGATAGATGAAAGAGCTCTATTATGCGGTACACCAGATATCTTTTTAATAGTGTTCCACAGACTTCGCGAACCCGAGTCACAATTATCCAAGTGTTGTAGCCATTTTGTCTTCCTATGCTCCGCAACGAGATTATTCACATTGTGAGATAACAAGGCAATACGACTGTCACTTGGATCATTGGCACGATTTTCATCACGCAAGGTCGCTAAGCGTGCAGTTTCTGCTGGAAAGCCTGGCCTAATATTAGGAAACCTACCATCAGGAATATCCCTCTTCGCAAACTTGGTGATCGCGTCTCTAAGAATTTTTTCACCTTCCTTAAGTGCAGCCAGCCCTATTGTAGTTAACAAAGACTCGACGATCCGATTCAATAAAATCTTCCGGACGAGTAATGCTAACCACAATAGGGATATGGTCCGAGCTCAACGTAATATCAATCGACCACTCAGAGTATGGAATAAGCGATTCACTGACGACAGTTAAGTCAGGGGAGCTGGATGTGTTAGTACTCATCCTGGTTGCACAGTCTTCGTTGATTGTACAAAAAGGAGAGCTGTGTATTTGATCCGCTATACTTATACCCCTAAGGTCATTTCCTAGCTCCGAGAACCACATCTCATGGTGTGCATTGAAATCACCCAAGAATAACCCTATGATCCCCTTGCAGGACATGGCTCAATATCGTATTATGCCCAGGGTCGCAGCTGTTGACTGATGGAAGATATAAGTTCACAAACTCAATCTCGACATCTCCGGACTTTGCAGCCAGACATTGTGTTTCCAGGAATGAATTCTGTTGACCAACAGAAGGCAGTGAAAAAGGTCTGAAATTCACCGTTCTATGAACGATCAATGCCAGACTTCCTTCACTGTTCCAATCTCTGTCCTGCCTGACTATATTGAAGTCAGCAACAGATGCCAGCCGACATGAGTTCGTGAACTTGGTTTCCTGAACTGCTGCAATTAAGACGTCATGACGGTCCATGTAGTCCACAATCTCAACCACTTTACCACGCAGACCATTACAATTGAGCTGCAAAACTCTAAAAGAGTTATACCGCTGCTCAATTGAAGGACTGAGAGCACGCATAATTTGTTGACGGGACGGCGGGAGGATTGGCGAAGATTGTGTAGAATAGGAACTACAGGACGCCCGCACGGGTGACCAGGTCACAGGTGGGACAAGCATTACATTTCTATGCACGGAATGACAACATGACGCAAATAAGTCAGTACTCCACTCCCTATGAGGCCTTAGACTAGTGCATCTCGTCATATGACATCAATTGTGACAGCCGTTACATCGCACAGACATGACATTGCGATGTATCGGACTGCCACAAACAGAGCATACCCAGCTCGCAACGGTAGCTGTTTGTGAGGTAGTTGTTGTGATTGTGTTAGATGTTTGTACAGAAACTGAGCTATCACTGGTATCAGAATTACCTAAGCAACAGTAAGCAACAAATTGCGCTGTACAGTCCCTATGAGAGTGGAGGCCCGAACAAGATTTCAGGTGGCACCATCTGCCACATCTGGAACATTGAACCGAGGTTGAACCTTTCGGAAAATCCTTCGCCCACAAACTGAGCAGAACCAGAGACAAGGTCCCGGGTTCCTCTCAATGCCGGCGCGGTACAGGATTATTTTCAACAGTTGCGCTGAAAAAACTGTTGATCCAAATAAAAAAATTGTACATACATACATACATATACATATATACATGATACAGCCAATTGGGCTGAGTTGGACAACCTTTGACTGCACAAATCTTCTTGTGCAGATCGGTCCAGGGCGAAAACCCAGTCGTCCTTGGGAACGAATATAATGTTATTTTGTTGATTTGTTTGCTGTAAATAAATTGTATTCACAAATTCAATAGTATCGATAGTTTTAAAGTATTCAGTCAAAACTATCGAGTGTTGTCACTATCGATAGCTTTGCAACTTTAGTGCAGCGGGCACACCCACCATCATTTTACAACACAGGTGCTTAAACTGCGCTGCTGCAGCGCCACTATTAAATTAATGCCGTTAAAATTGGCGTAAATTGCGGTGAAAAAGTGAAATTCAGTACGCTTCACAATGAATTTTCCACATTATGTTGCATATATTGATCGCATGACGAATCAAGACGACAAGACAAATCAATTGATGAAGCAGTTAAACGATGTGCTACAGAAAAATGAGTCGCTACGTACCAGAGAACAAGGTAAATCGTAGCAAAATAAGTGAGCAGTGCCAATGCAAGATGGCCGCCGTCTGCCCTACAAAAAAAAAAAAAATAAATAAATAAATAAAAATAAAATTGTAATTAAATTTTTTGTATTGTATATTTATTTGTACACTTTATAGTGCTGCGGGCTTCGGTCGAAAAGCTTGAATTCTTTGCGTTTATACTAAAAAACCTTGTCAAAGAACACGAGCAGTTAAAGGCGCAGCGCGAAGCTGACGCAAAGTTAGCAGAAAAGTGCTATGTCTCCACATTGGAATTGACTACCATGCTCAAGAATTTGGACATATCAAAGATCACAATGTGCGATGTATTTCAGAAGCAGCTTGAGCAGCTGGAAGATTGGCGCGTTAAGGAGCCATTGTACAAGCGCAAATACGAGCAGCACGTTGAAATGGAAAACAGATATTGCGGTAACGATGAGCGAAATATTAATTTATTATAAAAAAAAGTGTGCTAAAAATAAGTTATATGATATTTTAATATTCAGTGCAACAATTTCGTGGATTACGCGCTGAACTTGCTGAGTTGCAACAGCAACTGGAACAAGAGGAGCGTAATATCGCTAAACAGAACGCACATTGGAATCGAAAAATTAATGAAGCTATACAACAACGGAATAAGATCATTGTTAAGTTGGTCACAGATAGCAAAGAAGTGATGATGCTTCGCGAGAAGGTAACTGAATTTCTTACATATTTAAAAACTTAACATAAAAATTAATATTATTGTTTCATGGTTCATAGTTAAACTCACCGCAACACCAACCGGAGACGTCTCTCAAACCAGTGTATGAGGGAGTAGCCAGTACACAATTACATACTTATCGATTTGAATTTGTTCCTAACGTTAACGAGTTCTTTGCCAATTACAAAATAACTCCGCAACCACTTGAGCAACCAGTACCGTCACAATCACTCTCAACAAATTTGCGCTCGATATTGAGCATTTCGAGCAATGCGTCTAAAGCAAAGAAACAAGTACAGTTTGAGCTTCAGGCTAACTTAAATGCTAAACGTTCAGATGCAACGCCGCACATGCCATCAATATATCCTGGGCAGCATCAAATTGGTTTCGATTCACAGAATGAAACTGCTGATAATTCGTTCAATGACGAAAGCAGCAGCAACACTGCTCCACTAAGAGAATGCAAGCTTCAGCTAAACAATGACAGCGACAAATTTACCAAGGGAGCAGGAAGACACAGCTCCAGAAGCAATGACGAAAATGCCGATAATGGTAAGCCCAGAATATTAGAAAATCTTTTATGGAAATCAGCAGATGTTGTGCCTACAACAGTAGTGCCGAGGACATCAACTGTTGCTGTTGCGCCAAGGGCTGAACTTGCCTTCAAAAGGCCTACAGATTTGCCATCGACAAATGCTACCTTCTTAAAGAGCTTGGGAGACTCATCTCCTGAATCAGCATCAGAATCATCGAAGTTAGATTTTGTTAAGACAATGCTGAACGATCGCACAATGAATTTTGATGTTACCAATGTCGGTGCAGGAAACGAGGAGAGCGTTTCTAGTAGTCAATCCAGCTTCAATTTTCAACAAACCGGGCCATCAGAAGATTTTTTCTTGGATCTAAACAGCTATGGACAACAAGCTGGTGACAAGAATTCATATGATTTGTAAGATATTTTAAATAATTTTAATTTGTTACTTAATTTTATGTAGCCACCCCCTTTTTTAACATACTTAAAAGCCGAAATACTGTCAGGCAACTATATATATGTAATTTCTTTCAATTCATACCATTTGAAGCTATTTTTTTAATGCTTAAGTATTTCACAATTTGAAACATTCTTTATTTTATTACAATAACTACATGCAGAGATTAATGAATTTTAATACCGTTTCGAATACTAATTACCGACGTAAAATAAATTAATATTTAGTTCAGTATATCCAAGACAATTTTAAGCTCAATTTTAATATTTTGTTACTTTTTTAGTTAAGATACATATAAATCATGAAAAACGTTAACTTCGGTTGACCGGTGGTTATCAGTGTCATAGATTTTTATCTTCGTGCTTTGAAAGAGTGTTCTATTTCTAATTTGCTTGCTGAGACGAAGCGTAATTTTTCGTCTGGTCTCTAGGCTGACGTTATCGCTGATAAATTCTGTTCCCAGATAGACGAATCTTTCTAGAACATTGATGTTGAAATGCTCCATACTTAGAGACCGTCCAAGACGAGCTGATGATCTGCGATTGGAAACCAAGTACTTCGTCTTGTCTGCGTTCATCGCTAGGCCCATGAGACGCAACTGTTTATCAATCCCCAAGAACGCCCTGCTAATTTGCCGTTCAATCGTGACGATGATATCAATGTCATCAGCATACGGTGTGAAAATCTTGTGCTACTGACTACCATGTTCTGAACTGCGGCGAAGTCGATTAGCCTCTCTCCATTGGTTTAGGTAGCGTCGTGAAGGCTAAATTTTCCGATTGTTGGGCCAAAGATTCCTTCCTTTCCAATTTTGGAGTGTTTAGCACAAAGTCTGGTGGTATGAAGTCTCATTTGTATTGACGGGATTTGGATGAAGTATATATTTCAACGGCTGTATTCTATTGTTAACGGCTACTACCAGCTTTGCTTTTGCGCTTTCCATTAAGGTTGAATCGCTAAAAGCTATCACGCTAGTATACTATGAAAACATTTAAAGAAAACACTTGGTGTTGTCAAAATTATGCTTTGTAATGCCATTTTCTGGAGAGGATTAGCTTCAAATGGTACAAAAAACCATTCGAGAGTGTGGGAGATAGTCGGAATCACTGGGCTCCCGCAACAGGATATGGGCTCCTTACAAAAACCATGGGAATTAAGGCGGGAACAGGGTATTTTAGGTGGTCACCTGATTTGTTTATATTCCAAGTGGCATATCCTCATTATATTTCTTTGAGACTAATTCCATACTTCAGGAAACCGCCATCAGTTTCTGGAATATCTTCTTTTTTGTGCCATTTTCTGGAGACGATTGGCTTAAAATGGTACAAAAAACCAGAGGAGACTCTGGGAGATAGTCGGTATCACTGGGCTCCCGCAACAAGATATGGGCTCCTTACAAATATCTTGGGAATTGAAGTAGTCATCAGATTTGTATATATTCTAGTGCCAACCATTGCTGATTGCAGCTCCCATTCCAAAAACCCATTGGAACATGTATATCCTACATAATCCTTCCAGGGATTGTCCGAGGGAAAATCACGAATCACGAATGTCAATTGATGATATGCATGATATATTACTCATGAATCACAGTGGCACTTGTAAGAAATAAATTATATTTTCAATCACATTTATAATATCGCGTAGCAACTGATATTCGTGATTTTTCAGTCGCCGTGATTGAATCACAGGTAGTTAAATATCGCTCAACTCTAGTATGTATATATATACATATTACTCGGATATTTCTATTAATATTTACATCAGAGGGCACACAATATCAGGACAGTAATCATTAATGCTGATCCCAATCCGTACCACACTCGACAATATTGCTCTATCCGGATCTTCACGTTTTTCACTCTCATCAATAGGTGACAGCCAGCCACCAAGCACTACATTGTGCCTGAGTGAGTTTATTGACTGTTCAACTTCATCTTTTTGCAAATGAGTCTTATCTGATATACATATAAATGCGCTTCTCTATTTGGTCTTAAGGTAGGAATGGAAATATACTCGTGTTGTAACTTTCGATGTCAGCTCGAATACGACTTGGAACAATTCTCGTGAGGGTGCCATGATTGGAATGATTGCTCCTATACGCATCGCACCTAATAAGAACTGTTTTGCAGCAATTCGTTATGTTGGTAAACGGATAGCATTATTGCTTCTTTATGCCGGTGGTATTTATGAGTCATTTGTAAACAACCAGTAGCAGTCCTCAGAGCACTGTTCTGTTCATGTAAATAATTTTGCTGCTGGCTAGGCATCATGGCGTTTGGTAGGTCGAACTCTCTCTTAGAGCAATCCGTTGAGACTCTAGCCGCAGGCAGACGTGCACGCATGCTACAAAGCGTATGGCAACCCATGGCCTTTACCATGTTGGAGCCATAGCACAATGTGAACAACGGCACACATGCGACACCGTCGCCGCACGTTCGACTATTATCATTATTTAGACGATCATATAGTATGTATTTGTAAAGCATTTCACATATTGCATTGAAAATAGCGTCAAAACACTACAAATTTCAACTAGAAGCTACTGCAAAAAAAAGTTTCCATTTAAATCTATCTAAATTATGTAGTGACAGTGTTGCGTAATAAAACTGATACAACACACATACACGCGGGAGCACTACTTGCACAACACTGTGCTACAAACAGCTGTGCGCTGTTTTACAATATCTAACAACAATTTGCAACACTTGTCTCGTTAGATAGGCGGCAGCGATATAATTCGGTGCAATATAAGTTAAAATTTACATAGTTAAACAGAAATGCAGAAAAAACGCCTTAATCCTACCAATCTGCTGGATAAGCTGCACCGTGGCGCAGTATACACATGCATTGGCGTTACACTGTACGGTACTTTTTTGATTGGCATGCGCTTCTACAACTACTACACAGTCATACGGCCAGACAAGCAAAAGGCTGAGCTCAAAATGATCGAGGAAGGCGCACACGACAAAGCAAAGGAACTGAAGTACTAAATGCTAAATAGTTTTTTGTTTTGTATGCAACGTCATGCATTCGTCTTTAATAATTGTTGTTTAATTATAAATACTACTAAATGAAATAAAATTAAAACAAGCCTCTAATGTAATGCGGTGAAAACGAAACGAAGCAATCAGTTTTTTTTTTTTGTTGTGTAATGCAGCCGGCGTTGTTGACCGGCACTGCTCCTCACTGGGAAGTACGACCGACGCATCACAAAGCGAATGGTATGCATTGATTTGTTCTTCGCTGGTTGCTAACGCTGTTGTAACTAAGTTTTTTTTTTTTTTATTTTGCAGTTGCATCTTTGAAATACATAACTGCAATGACGACGACCTTGAATTGCACACTATTGGACGAGCTTATTGTGTTGGTACTCTGTTAAAATGATTTGAACAATAGTTTGCCAGTTGTATAGCTACTTATATACATACATATTAATACATAAATCACTTAAAGCAAACATTTGCAGTCAAGCGTTCGATTGTCTTTTAATCAATCAAAATGCAATCAAGATTATTGGCTAATCGCGTTTCGTCGTTTGCACAAATTAACAAACAAAAGCATTAAAAAACTAGCTAGTTGTCGGAAAAACAAGCTAGCTACTATAGCAAGCTAAGTACATACCCAGGAAATATATATGTATATATATATATATATAAATTAACAATCAAAAATGTTGTCATCTTTGCAAATTTTACGCTAGTGCAGCAGCAATCGCTGCAGCAGAAAAAAAAAATCGTGATCACTTCCTCCCAAGCAAGCAAGCAAGCGGTATGTTGTCATGTCAAGCGCAGTCAGTCAATCAGCCAGTTAGACAGCTAGTCATTCGATCGACAACGGCTATGACGACCATTAACCTCTCTTGCAGTAATTTAACAACAATAACGGCGCATATATTAAACTCCAGCAACGGGAGCAGAGACAGCGGGTTAAAAATAATAATCATAAAAATCAGCAAACAATAGATGCAATTGTTACCACCCACTTTTCGATGTTAAGCCAAACTGAAATGTACCATTCGCTCGCTGCAATAGTTTGTCTGCTTCATTCATTGTTTTAAGCGTGCTGCATTGCAATTTGTCTGTCTTTAGGCAATGCAAAACATCATCCGCCAGTTAGTTGTTCGTTCGTTCCCGTCTCCTGTTGCGGTTGTTGTTACGGTCAAGGTCGTCCCTTGTGACGTTGACTGTGGTACGTTTCTCTATATACCCTTCATAATGAATTTTTTTTTTTAACTTAAATGTTATACATTAATACAGCAGACGTTCGACTTCTTTATAAGTCTTAATAGCGCTCTCCATTAAGAGTTAATATTGACCTAGCGTCAGCTATGTTTATATTTTGTAATGTGATATAAGCTGTCTATTAGACTATTTTGAGAACCATATTAACATGGTACTACAAGTTGAGGAATGCCAAAATATAATAAAAATAAACTTAATTAATTCTATGGCAAGAACGTTCCGCAGGTAAGGCTTTTTATATAATTTTTATTGATTACCAAAGATTAAATCTATTCAGTGTGATTCTTATACCATTATATATAGTTTTCAAGAACTAGCACGGCTAACTCTACTTCAAGTGTAGAACTCTTAAGTACAAGCGCCTGAAATTATTTTTTTTTTCCAATTGTATGAAGGCATGTGAAATTTATTGGAGCTCCGATTCTATCGATGTGAAAATTTTTTCTTGTATATTTTGTTGCAGTTGGTGGGGATTGTGGCAATTTTAGAACTTTTGCACAGTAACATTAAAACTTTAAAATCAATGATGTCCATGGTTTTGTTTTTTTTTTTTTAATTTATTGTTAATTATAAGAGCTGTACTTAAATGGACTTCGTGCAGAAGGTTTTTTAGAAAATAAATTAAACTAATGACATTTACCATAATGATCGTCTATCAGAGACTCATCACGTAGCACTACTGACTATGCTTATATTTTGTTTAATTTAAAGCTAATTTTAAAACCTTACAAGAAGAGTATTTGAGCCTCTTAGACCTTCGTTAGAACAGAACTATTTTTTAAATTGTCATTCGCAAAATGCGCTCGACCTTAAAACTTTCAAAATTTTAAAAATGATTTTCGTTTTTTATCAATCAATAGTTTGCTATCGTTAATATAGTCCTTATCTTTTTTGTGGTTCTAGACATACATATACAAAGCACAATGTTTGATCTTCGGTTAGGCTTGTGTTACTGTACAATATAGCGCTGAAACAAAGCTTTTGATTAGAGATTCATGCAAGAATAGCCGTTTTAGTACTCTTAAAATTTCAACCTTGTACCAGACCGGTTCACAGTAATATCTAGTGACCTATTAGATTGGAGTGTAATAGCATATTTTTTAGCTTTCGACCTTCGAAGTATTTACTACTATATCATATTAGAATTTTCCGTTTTTCAATTGCTTTAGCAGTGTATAAAACTATCGATACTATTGATATTGTCATTTTGTTTATCTTGTTTAGACTTTAATAGACTGGACATAGCTTTAAAACATATTTGAAAACGTGATGCCTTTGTTTTGAGATAAGTTGCATTAATTCATTTAGTTTTTTTTTAAGTAAAATATTTCTTGATTTGTGCATTTAAAGCAGCAGCAGCTGCTGCTTCATTTGTTTGCTGCTGTCTGTCCGTCTGTCTGTCTGTCTGTCTGTCTGGCTTAATTAAAAATGCCAAAATGTTGGCAATTGTTAATAAAAATTTTTTTGTTTTTTTTTTTTTTGTTGTAGCTTGTATTGCTGCTGTTGTCGCAAAGAAACCAATTCCCACGGGGTTTGTGGCATTTGTTGGCGCGAAAGAAACGATTGTGAAAATGAATTATTCGATAATTTGCATGCAATTGATCGTGTACATATGTATTTATTACATGTACTTACACGATGAGACGTCATCGTTTGTATTGTTGTATGATTATTACAAAATAGTAAACACATTATACATACATATGTAGGTGGTATGCTCCAGTTCGTTGTTAGACAACTCCATCTCTAATGAAGTTTTTGCTTGCACAGTGTGCTGCATTTGTTGAAAGTAGCCATGTTAAGATTAAGTTTCAACTAAAATGGGAGAAAGCGTTGACTTTATTAAACTTAAGTGTTTGTGTTTACATTGCTTCTGAAAACAAAACTATAAAGAATTAAAGCGCCAAAAAACAAAAAAAAAAAACAACAAGAAAAACGTTAACTTCGGTTGAACCGATCCTACATATAATACTATTCACACGAAATTGTGAAAACTAGTAGTTATATCAAATTATACCTGCGCAATACTGTCTTATACACATGAACTTTTGACGTATGTTTTCAAGAAAGAGGCCGAAAGGCATACGTTCAAAGAAAAAATTAATTTTGGAACATGTCATTTAGCTAGGACGACGCTCACGTGACGTCCTCTAATACTATGGGAGTAGGGTAAGAGAAAATTCATCAGCAATACTGTGGTATAACCAATGATCTGGCCCACTCATTTTTCTACAGTGCCTTTGTTTTTTTGTCCTTTAATACTTTGCAAGAGAATAAGTGATTTGTTATTGAGTTCTTAGTCTACCACTTATTTGTTGTAGTTGTAACAGCTTTCTTTTGGGCTGTAGCTTCTGACGTCATTTCGAATACGAGTTGTAAAAGTTCTCGCGAGGATGCCATTTATGGGATGATTGCTTCTTTACGTACCTAATAAGAACTATTTTGAAAGTATTGAGGTTGTGTAATTAGTTTTAAAGGAATTTTTTCGATTTTTGAGCGATTATTTAAAAAAAAAAAAATGCTACAATGTATACTATTCAAAGTATTGTCCATCGTTAACTACAAAATTTCCCCTTCTTTTTGGCTGCATATGGATTCCGCGTCGGAAGAACGGCTCGTCTTTTGAGGTAATCCACGAATTGACACATTTTTTGGTATCCTCGTAAGAAGTAAATCGCTGCTCAGTGGAAAAAGTGGGTTAGCACATGCCAAAAAGTGGGTTAGCACATGCCAATTCAACACCTCCAACGTTTCCTTGACGGATCTTGAAACATGTGGCCGAGCGTTGTCATGTTGTAAAACCACCTTGTCGTGTCTTTTGGCATATTCCGGACGTTTTTGCTTCAATGCTCGGCTCAATTGCATCAATTGTTATTGATGCAAACCAGTGATGGTTTGGTTAAGTTGCAGCAGCACACAGTTGACAACACTGTTCTGATCTCACCAAATACAGAGCATGAGCTTGGCATCATGAATATTCGGCTTGGCCGTCGATGTTGATGCATGGGCGGGTGGTCTCCATGATGTTTTTCGCTTTGGGTTGTCGTAATGAATCCACTTGTCATCGCCTGTAACAATACGATGCAAAAAACTCTTCCGATTATGGCGTTGAAGCAGCTGTTCGCACAAGTGAAAAATCTCATTACGACATCTCTTGGCTTCAATTCGTACGGCACCCAATTTCCTTGCTAGTAGTCACAAGTTAAAATCGATGGAGCATAGTCCCCGTAAGCCTCACAAAGCGTACAATGGATTTCAGCTGCTTTTTTCTTCAAATGAAAGCACAAAAGCAAACCTTCCCGTAAATTGCGTTTTGTTGGAACAAAAGTCGACATGTTCACAGAACAAAAAAAAAAAAAATTTTTACACTTCAGTGGAATGACACATACTGAAAATTGAAGCTTATGAAGTAGGCTTTGACATGAATATAGTCACATATTTACCCGATGTGATTCAGTGCTAGTTACGCCATTTCTTATGAATCCTTTAAAACTGATTCCAACACCCAATAATTCATTATGTTGGTGAACAGAAAGCATCATCCATTCTTCATGCAGATGGTTTTCATGAGTCACAACCAATCGCAGTCCTCAGAGCAGTGTTCTGACCTCCTTGCAGTCATTGCCAATGAGTCTTACTGATAATAAAAACAGCATAATTTAGGACAGATCGTCCAATACCTTTATAGGTGGTAATAATTGTATCTTTGTAATTACCCCAAGAAGATCCAATAAGCACTACACTTATTTGTAGTTTATATTGCTAAGAATTTAGAACAGGATCGGACAACTTCAATGTACATGTACATATATAAATATATAAGCTTTTATTCCTTATAGCAAAGTGGCTTTGCTGTCGAAATAAATGTTTTCCTGTTTAAAATTATTTTTGACAAGCTTTTAAAGAAACAAACTACACCATAAAGCATTACCAATTTTGCCGTCGGCCTTTTTATAAAATAAACTTAAAATACTCCTAGTTATAAAATAACTACCTTGAGTGCTTCTTCTTAGCACACTGCACCACAACGTTTTGAAAATATATATGGAATGCTTTTTATCAGTAGGACTACAAGAGATAATCTAGCCATATTTATTTGTTTGTCTGGCTTTGAATTGTTACAGGATTCAATTTCTCAGCTTTTGAGATATCCAGCTGAAACTATGAACCGAAAATGAATTTTAATTTAAGCATATAGAGTATAATAATGCCTTTCCTGTGCGCACTATAAATTATAACGCTCTTTGTAACCTACATTTTTGAGGTAATCTTTCAAAATATTTCTTAAGAGATACTAATATTTTGGCACAGATGAAATTCAATTGAAATTCATTCATTGAAATTCAAAAGGGTAAAACGGGACCCTATTACTAAGACTCCGCTGTCCGTCTGTCTGTCTGTCACCAGACTGTATCTCATTAACCGTGATGGTTAGACAGTTGAAATTTTCACAGATGGATGTATTTCTGTTGCCGCTATAACAACAAATACTAAAAAACAAAATAAAATAAATATTTAAGGCGGCTCCCATACAACAAACTTGATTTTTTTGCTCGATATTGATAACGGCAACAGGTAGACGCTTGAAATATTCACAGATTATTGAGTTATATTATTCACTCAATTCAAAAATAAATAATTAAGTTAAAATAAAATTATTATTTAAGGGAGGCTCCCATACAACAGACATGATTTTTTTATAGATCAGCGGTGGGCAAGCCCTTGCTCTCGTTGCTCTGAGTGCTCAAACCGTTACTTTTGCATGCTTGCGATTTTCGACGAGACAACCACAACAACTTCCGGCGCAGCCGAAAACGAAACAACAACCACACACGATATTCGTTGCGACGCGGACCGTCATAAAACTGTTCATTTTGCTATGATTTATGACTTCTGCCGCGTCTTGTACACTGAGTCAGAAAGCGAAGTAGGTTTTGATGTGTTACGATTTTTACTAAGTGATTGAACTGCGGTTTGTAAATTTTTCAAAGTAAAATTAATAATGGCTGAAAAAATGGAATCTTCCGAGTTTGAGACTCAGTATTTTCTTTCGCAAATAAATAATTTGGAAGTGTTTAAGTGCCTTATTTGCGGAACTGTAATAAGTTCAAAAAGAAATAACAATATTCGATGACATTATTTGAGTCTCCATGCAAACTTCTATGATTCTTTGAGTGTTATAGTAGAAAGGACAATGCTGTCAACAATAGATGGTTACAAAAATGGCTCATTTGCAAAATGATTTAAGCAATAACTGCTTGAATCATTTCCCTTCTTGTCGTGAATTATTAACAGAAAATCCTACCTTAAGTTTTGCTTCCTATTGTGACTCTATTCCAAAAATGAGGGATTTATTTGCAGAGCGATTTAACGATTTCGACGAAATCAAAACATTGATTGGAGTATTATTGAGCCCAAGAGATATAGACATGAAGAGCCAAGCGTCTAAATATCAAATGGAGCTTTGCGATTTGAAATCCTACTACCAAATACTTGCAGTGAAAGAATCTGGAATTGAATATTGGAGGCTAGGGTCCGAAGAAAAATATCCAGTTTTAAAATCTTCGATGCTTAAGTTGGAGTCAAGTTTTGCCGGTACATTTGTGCATTTTCGCATATAAAACATATTAAAAATGTTTATAGAAATAAGTTAAGTGACATAAATCTTGCTGATTTATCGCACTTTTCTATAAGTAAAGAAAAAGAAGACTTCGAAAAATTGATAAATGAATAAAATAAATTTAAATGGTTTCTATAATTTTTTTCAGTGTTGCATTTTTTTTACTTTAATAAACCAAACAGCAAAAATACAGCGGAGGCTCGAGCAACATAGAATCATAAAGGTGTTCATTTTGCTTAGATTTATGACTTCAAAAACTCGGTTTGTTGTAGATGTTGTTGTACTGCTCCCGATTCAAAATTTCATGGCCACCGCTGTTATAGATAATGATACTGAACCCTTTGTGCGCGAGTCCGACTCGCACTTGGCCGGTTTTTTTTATACTATTTTTATTCAATTTGCATAAAATCTATATATCATTCGAAAGGTTATATTGAATGTGGCATTAAAGGTGCTGAATTTCTGAAAAAGTTACTTTTTCTTCCTTTTTTTTAAATCTCTGATAATTTTAAGTTTTCCGCTAAAAGATCATTCTTTTACGATCATTTTAAGTATAAATATTCCCAAATCGGACAAAATAAAATAAATAAAAAAATGAATGAAAAATGGTAATTGCTATTTTTTTCACATATTCATTATTCTACCCTATATTACATATTTAAGCGCATATTTCTTCGTTTGAGACCCGTGGAATCTTCACGAATTTGCATCCAGCAATTGTCATAACGTTCATGACGCTTTGCAATTGTTGCGCTGTTCTGGTAGCAACTCTTTAGTAGGCCGAAGCTTAGGAGGTATTCGAAGGCGTTGTGCATGGATTTTTAGGAATAAAAGAAATGAGAACGACCGCCAACTGATCCAGATAATAATGGATACATTTCATGCCATTGGGCACATATTATCACAGCCGTCGAGCGAAACTCAGGGTTTGAGACTGTTTTACAGCCTCCTATTTTTACATGCCATAACAACTAATTTGTATCCGAATGAAATGCGATCTCATAGGTCTCGAGTCTCTTAAAAAGCCCGATAATTTTCACCCTTTAAAACAGAGCAAAAAGGACATGGGTATTCAAGAATCGGTTCAGGTGGGAATATTATTATAATTTAGTCACAATGAGAATGAAAAACTTAATCCTACTAATATTATAAATTAGAAAGAGTAACAAACATCCACACATCCATACAGATGTGTGGATGTTTGTTACTCTTTCACGCAAAAACTACTGAATGGATTTAAATGAAACTTTACAATAATATAGCTCATATGTCAGAATAATATTTAGGCTATAATTTATGAATTTGATATTGGGTAATTGGAAGCTTTTTTTTGTGGTTAGCAACACTTCCAACAAGTTATTTCATAAGGGGAAAAAAAAAAATTAAATTATTAAATTTCATTGCTTATTCCTCAAGTTTTTCCAAATCTGCCACATAATATTCAAGACGAAAATTGGTTGTGTGAAAGAACCATACTGGCACCAAAAAATGATATTGTTACGAAAATAAATAAAAAAATCTTGGACAAACTAACTAGCAAAATATCAGTGTATAACTCCATCGACACAGTCATGTCATCCGATGACACTACGAGCTATCCCGTGGAGTTCCTAAACTCATTGGATTTATCCGGGGTGCCATTCCATAGGTTGGAATTAAAGGTAGGTGTACCCGTTTTGTTAATGTGCAACTTGAACGCGACAAGATTATACAACGGTACACGGTTACGAGTCACCGAACTAGGAAGGAATATTGTGAAGGCCATAATATTAACTTGCCGAAGCCAAGGGAGACAATGTGCTTATACCACACATCTCAATTCTAACTAATAAACTAACATTTAATTGCAAGCGCCTGCAGTTCCCATTTAATGTTGCATTTTCAATGACTGTGAACAAATCACAGGGTCAAAGCTTAAAGGTAGCAGGAATACATTTGGGCACGCCATGTTTTTCCCACGGTCAGCTCTACGTAGCTTGCTGCATATATGGCATCTCAACGGGCTGCTGAGGCATCAGAACAATCCCATACTCGGCGTCAACAGAATGCTCAATATATGACATCCCAATGAGCTGATGAGACACCAGAATCGTCCCAAGCCCGACGTCAACAGCATGCTGAATATCTGGCATCTCAACGGGCTGCTGAGACACCAGAACAGTCTCAAGTTCGGCGTCTTCAGCGAGCGACATATAACACGTCCCAAAGAGCGACAGAAACCGTTAAAGCAACAACATCGCGCAGACGCGCTGTTGCTGAAAGGGCACAACAACGACGTCAAATATTCAAATGGCACGATTAGCAACCGACGCCATAACCGACTGCACGCTTCATTTACTTCAAATTCTAAACTATAGTTCGCACTTATAATTTGCAATTAGTTTATTGTTGAATAAGTGAGCGGCACAAATACTATTGACTTCAATATTTTTCTACTTTCTTATTTTTGAATTCATTTATTTTCATATATATATTTTTTTAGTTGGGTGTTCGCAAAAACTTTCAGTGTGACTCTTCTAGATCCGAATTCCGCATATCAGTACTCGCTTTGTATAATTTTGTTTTATTGTTTTTAGTGAATAGTAATATTACATAGCGGCTTCTTTAGCCATATATATGTTTATGTATACATACATAAATCTGTTATATTTTATTGTGGTCTTTAATGCTTCGAAGAGTTATTACATGCATAAATTTTCAAATTGGTCAATTCGTTCTCCGGAATAAAGTTTCAGTTTTGATTTGTGCTGACACAAACTATTTTTACATAATCAAACTCAGAATAGTCGACGCCCGATTCACGCAACTGCACATCTGTCAAATCCTGTATTTGTCCGTCCAGACTCCGTCACAATGACGAAATGTATGTAACTTCTTGGCTTTCAAATCGATTTGTGGTGTAGCATTCTTGCCAATGTTTTTATCATATTGTTCCATGATATGCGAGCGAAGACTTTGTGAAATATTTTCAGCCTGCAATGTCAACTGCCTGAAAGCCAACATCATCCTGGCAGAAATAGCCAATATAGCCCCGTACAAATAAAAAATAACAAGAAATAATGGTGGCAGTCGGTAGTTTACGACTTCGAAAAACTCTGCCAATACTCCAATGCAAATAACCACTTTGTTTTCTGTTTAAAACTTATGTTTTTTTTTTTATTTAATGATCTCGAGTCTCTAAAAAAAGCCCGATAATTTAAACTGAAGTAATACACCAGTCTTGCCGAGCAAAAAGGACAAGTATGACGAGTATTAAAGAAACGGTTCAGTTGTGAATAGTATTATAATTTAGACACAATGTTTGCAACGCAATAAAGTATGTTCGTGATCAGCATAACAAGGCGAGTTGATCTAGTGATGTGCGCCTGTCCGCCCTATGACCTCGATCTTTGAAATATTGGTTTGAAAGTTGGTATGGAGACTCTTTATGGTACATACTAGTATTTTAAAGTTAAGTTTCTATATTGTGATGATTCTTTTGACAAATTGCAAAAAATTCCACTGCTCGCATTTCTTAACATATTATTAGAATCTTAACTTGTTATTAATTTACATCACGGAATACTCAAGAAATAGTTTCGATTGCACCAATATCTAATGTCTATATTGCTGCTGGTATTGTTGTTCCATATTCACAGATATATCTACATTAATACATTTCAAACCACTGTAGGCACGCGCGGTTTCCCTCATTGTAATGTATACAATTTGGCCCTTTGCCGGTGCTGATTCGGCGTTTGGTGTACTAAGATGCCGAGGATCAAATGTTGTTGTGAAAGTAATGTAATCAGTAGACAAAGTGGATCCAATGGAGCATGCAGTCGGGTAGTAGCAGGGCAGCAGTTGTTTACTCATTTGGTCTTTAAGTTAGCTGATATTCGATATGTTATTGAGTGTCTCTATATGTGTGTATGTCGAACGCATTTCGTTTACATTTTAATTTATTTATTTATTTATTTTTTTTATTGCTACAATTTTGTTAACAGCAGCAAAATTAATAAGCACATAGAAAATGTTGCAGCAACTTGAAAAAAGAAATAAAAAATAAACGGGCACCGATATCGGTGACCATTTCATTTATATATACACGTATACATACATACATATATATATATATATATATATATATATATATATATATATATATATATATATATATATATATATATATATATATATATATATATATATATATATATATATATATATATATATATATATATATATATATATATATATATATATATATATATATATATATATATATATATATATATATATATATATATATATATATATATATATATATATATATATATATATATATATATATATATATATATATATATATATATATATATATATAAAAAAAACAAAAAGAAAGGTAAAGTCAGGTGTTCTCGAGTTCGAGATAGCCTGTACCCTGTTTAAGGGTGAATCATATTTTATTTTCTTCAGTGGTTCTATAGGTATATATTCTGGATAGTTTATTAGAATTGATGTAAAATTAGAATAAATTAAAAATAAAAACAAGAAAGAACGTTAACTTCGGTTGAACCGAAGCTCTAATACCATTCACACGAAATTTTAAATAGTATTGTAAAACATAAAAGTGGTGGTTTAAATAGGAGCTACCCCAAAAAGTGGGCGGTACACGACCACTAGTTGATGGGCATGAAGCGATGTAGTAGATGTGTAAGATGTCGCCATTTAGAATTTCAAGTTGATATTGACGTTTTCCATACAAATGCATAAAAGGGAGATGTCTCTTTATATGGGACCTCCTCAAAAAGTGGGCGGGTCACGCTCATTTGTATATGTATATGAAGCGGTTGTCCACTAAAATCAACCAAAACAAATTTCAAGCTAATATTGATTTAAATGAATAATTTTTTTCATAAAAAACACAAAAGTGTGAGGTGGGTTTGTATGGGGGGCTACCCCAAAATGTGTGGTGACCACGCCCAATAGTCTATGTATGTTAAGAGGCTGTCTAGAAAAAGGCACCGTACCGCATTTCAATCTAATTTTGACTTTAATTAATAAATTTTTCTTACAAAAACACAAAAGTGAGCAGTATGTTTGTATGTGGCTACCCCAAAAAAGTGGGCGTGGCGGGTCAATCTTGATACTCTATTAAACTGGAATACAAAGAAGTATACGTGCAAAATTTCAACTGTATAGTATAAAAATTAATCCCCAAAAAATGCGCAACAACATACAGACGGACAGACGGACATGGCTAGATCGATTCGTCTCGTCGAGCTGATCAAGAATATATATACTTTATGGGGTCTACGATGGGTCCTTTAATGCGTTACAAACTTTCAGACAAACTGATAATACCATTTCACACTATGTGTGAATGGTATAACAAAGCAGTTTCAAATAGGGTGTCTCAAAAGAAAGTTCACATTTGATTTGCTGATTGCGTGAACGCAACTATTCCGAAGGGCGCTGGTAAGGGGGGGGGGGGTATGTCAATCGGTAGCCTAGCTTCTGGTCTTCGAGAACGTTCGAAAACGTAGACAGACAGTGTTACTCAGTCTGTTCGTGACAACCCGGACCTTTCGATTCGGAAGCGTGCTGTTGCTTTAAACGTGCATAGATCATCATTGTTCCGCATTTTTAGCAACTTCATACACGTCCAACAGGTCTCTACCACGAGTTCATGAATTTGTTCCTGGCAAATTTTCTCCAGGAGAGGTGACATTAATTGGCCTCCACGAAGTCCCGATTTAACCCCACAATTAAAAGGAAATATCCGATATCACGAAATATTCTCCATCACGGAGAATACCGGCCGAGCCGTTATACGAAATTTTAGTGCTCGATTAAATGAATGCCGTGAACGCAACGGTTTATATTTGGACAATATCATTTTTAAGAAATAAATTCCCAAAGTGTGTATTTTAATATGTAATAAAAATTTTTTCAATGAACTACTTACTTTTTTTTTATCGATTTTTTAAATGTGAAGTTTCTTTTGAGACACTCTGTACAAAAACTGAAAAATAGAGTGCAAGTTTGTATGGCTGTTCCGCTTATATTGGTCCGAACTGGATCTTATGCGGTACATCTTATTAGCTTGTATGTAGGATATACCAAATTTGACATTGTTAGCATAATTAACATTAAAACGAAAACAATTTTATGGGGTCTATCCTCTAAAGTTGTATTGGAGACAAAAGTAGTGTTTAAATATCCAAACTTAAAGTCTGTATTACTTATAGTTTTCGAGGTCTGCTCGTTCAAACAGATGCATATATGCTGATCACACAATAATAAATATACTTTATAGGGTCTCTCACGCCTCCTTTTGCATGTTACATAGATTTACACAAGCTTAATATATTCTTCTACACTATAGGTACAGGGTATACAAAAAAAAAATTTGCCTCTGCCCAATCAGCCCCTATCCCACCTTCCCACCCAATTGACCACCAAACGTCCTCCCAAATATCCAGCTAAACGTCCTCCTAAATGACCCCTCAAACGTCCAAACTAGAGATGAGCTAGTAAGTGATTTTTGAGTAGCAGCGATTATCGTGCCTGCTATTGTACTTTGAAATCACTGTGATTTTTGAGTAGCAGCGATTATCGTGCCTGCTATTGTACTTTGAAATCACTGTGATTTTTAACTGCTGCTGTGAGCTAAAATAAAATAAAAAGCAACTGATATCAGTGATTTTTCAATAGCCGTGATTGAATCACAGGTAGTTAACTATCGTTCAACTCTATTGCAACCAACCAACCCACCAACCATCACACAAAATGTCCCCCAACCAACCCCTTAATGGCTAATTCACGTAAATATCAAAGGGATATAATGGAAAATCAAGCATATCCCATAGTGTAAAAGGGTGCATTAAGTTTGTGTATGTAACAGGTAGAAGGAGACGTGGCAGACCCCATGTCCGTCCGTCCGATTGGTTTCTTAACGTGTAAGAAAACCGAACGGGGGTAAAATCAATGGTGTCAGCACAAATACTCTCACTAAACGTTCATTGAGTATTATGCTCTACATGACGAGATCTCGTAGACTATAAAAGGTAGAGCCTTCATATTTGAACTTTTAATACGGCTATATATCTTTCCATTTCGTTTTTTCTTTTTTTTGTAGATTAGTTTTTTATTTAAAAAATATACTACTGCAGCATTCTTTCTTGTTTTTAAAGCGTTTGCTATTTAGCATGAATTTTAGGGAGTAAACGTAGAAAACCGTAATCAAACGACAGATCTGATAGTACGTGGGTGAGGGGAATGTGGGAAAATGAGAGCACAGCAAATATAATATCCAATGAACAGAGTAGCAAAAGACGCAAGTAGCAATTTCTAAACAAGAATTCGCACTTATAATTCGCAATTAGTTTAAACATACTGTTGAATAGGGGAGCGGCACAAAATGTATTAACTTCAATATTGTTCTACTTTCTTATTTTTGAATTCTTTTATTTTGATATTTTTTTTTTAGATTTGCATTGTCATTTTTCCCATTAAAAAATTATGGTTTCAATTTTGATTTGTGCTAACGCAGACTATTTTCACATAATCAAACTCAGAATAGTCGACGCCCGATTCACGCAAATGCAGATCTGTCAAATACAAGGTCCAGACTCCGTCATAATGACGAAATGTATGTATGTAATTTCTAACAATCTAAACGTGGGATGTAAGTTTGTTCGAGCCTACCGCTGTCACGCCACCTAATAATTATGCGCAGCGTCCGACCATGTGAAATGTCAAGCTGATTTTATCTGAAATGATAGTGTTTTTCATGAAAAGTCTCAAAAGTGGGTGGTCCCGCTTTGTATTTAGGCTGCCTCTTAAAAGAAGAAATCACTTTATTTGGCTTAGTTTTCTCATGGTTTTTATTTTATTTATCGATCTTTCATAAAATGTTTATCTCTTAATAAATTTTTGTTGATGTAGACATTTTGTGGGAGAAATGAATTTTTCTTTCTAAGCGACAACAGTTGTAGTGGATCGACAATAAATTAGGCTTAATATCGAATTA
Source organism: Leucophenga montana (assembly GCA_035044765.1). NCBI lineage: Eukaryota > Metazoa > Arthropoda > Insecta > Diptera > Drosophilidae > Leucophenga > Leucophenga montana. The sequence goes on from JAWNNQ010001550.1 coordinate 421,154, forward strand.
GGCATAATAATTTGATTTTTAAAAACTTCAGAAGGATAGATCTTCTACACTATTGAATTAAACCTTGTACTAATATTAAAGTTAATCTCAAATAGAATGGCGAGCAACAATTAAAAGGGGAGAAAAAACGTTAGTTACTACGCCTCCTAAGTATCAGTAGAATTGACCTTTTCAGCGCAGTGGATATGCGGCGTGTGTAAAGCGCAGCTGGAGGTCAACTCAAAAACTGATTTAGAGCGGCCAATTAGAATCGAATAGGATTGCAACAACAACAACAACAAAAACAACAACAACAACAACATCAAGAGCAGTAACGTTTGTCGGTGATGACAGCCGAGCTGAGCCGTTGAAAAAGTTAGCAATATTAGATTTCATTGCATTTGCAGCAACATTTTGCATAATCATAATAATCCGATAGGGCAACAATGAACTGCAGCAAACTGTAGCACTTCGGCAATGCCGAAGATGCCGCCAACGTCAACTCCGCCGCCGCTGCAACCGCTGCAGCCGCTGTTGCTACAGACGCGCAGCAACATTCAGTTTCATATAAATAAAAGTCACTGCGCCATAGAAGACAATAGTGAGTAAACAGCAAGCAAGCAAACGAGTAGCACTTCAAAGAAACAAACAAACAATCAGATCAACATGAAATTTTTGGTAAGTTTATTTACAACAAGTCGTCGTTACAACAGAAAACATCAGCAGGATTTAAATACAACGCTGACAATGCCGACACATTTAAGGATAACACATTCGACCACACAATCTAATCATCACCCATTTTGCAGAGCATCTTTATTGTCTTCGCTGTTGTCTGTGTGGCTGCATGCCTTGCCGCCGTCGCTGAACCGTCACCGGTGGATGATACTGGCGCTGCTGTAGAGGGTGTAGCTGCTGATGAGAAAAAAACGGAGAAACGTGGCATCTACGGCTTTGGATATGGTCATGGATTAGGTTACGGTGGCTATGGCGGCTACGGTGGCTTCGGCCATGGTGGTCATTATGGAGGCTTTGCTCCAGCCTACTATGGCGGTTATGCTGTGCACCATGCTCCATACTATGGTCACGGCCACGGCTACTATCCATACCATGGTTATTATGGTTTCCATTAAATGAATCAGTCGATTGACGGTCCTGCCAGCCAGCCAAACCACTGCGACAGCATTCATGGAACAATATTCACGTGTAAAATAGAACAGAATTTTATTGTGTGTAAATCTTTTTTTTTTTTTTTTGTACCGACTACAACATCGTATCATATAATAATAATATTAAAAAAATAAAAACAAAACAACAAAACTTAAATGAAAACAGTGTTTTTTGTTTTATGTGAAATTGTGAATTATAATTGAATTGAAGAGTGCGTTCGTGCGTCGGTAGAACTGCAATATGATCCTTTTCAAAAGCAGTGTAAAACACAAATATCAATTTAGGCGTTTAATGTTTTAGTAGACCACATAACAAAAGTTTACCTCTGATGGAATTGATGAAGTCATGACGTTAAAAAATGTTAATTCGCAGAAACCGACGTATCACCTATCAAACTTAGGCGCCGAAACGAACGAAAAAAAAAATCATCATCAACAATGGTTACTGGAGGCGATGGAAAAAAAAAAAACAAATAAAAGGAATAGTGCATTTGATGCCATATTTTTTTTTTTTATAAATTTTCGCGGTACGTTGTTTTTCTAAAAATAGGTTCACTATTTTAGATATATCTCGAGTTCATCTGATTGCGACTTCATCATTGCTTCAATTGCTGACCCAGAATATTTCTTGGCAAAAGTTAAACCTAGGAATATTCCGAACAACTTTGCTGAAATAGAGTAAAATCGTTGATATCGGAAATGTAATTTTTTTATGCAATAAACTTGCACAGTCCTAATTATTCATAGTTTTCTTGAAATTTTTTTATATGATCTGCAATGCCAGTAAATAAGAAGAGTGTTTTTTTTTTAATTTCATATGCGATATACCATCGAATTGGTTAGGCTACAGAGCTGTTTTTTGTTGTTTGAATAATTCCTGCTTGCAAAACTCAGAAAATAGGAATTTTTGTTCACACTGCCTTCGAAATGATTTTTATAATCAAAAGAAGGAAGTATGCAGTAGCTTGACCTCTAATCTCTAATCTAGAAATATTCGCTTTAAATATTCAAAATTAACAGTTTGTATAGTAATATAGAAGAGCACGTTAACCAACACTGTGTAAGCCGTTAAGCAGTTAGGTACAATCACTAACCATAGAATGTACATTCTCTACTTAGTGGTACAATGTACAATCTGCGCGCGTGCCGACCATAGCTGTTTGAAATTCAGATCGGCAGTCATTCACAGAATTTGAAACATTATACGTCAAGCAACTTAATAAATAAGCGAGAATGTAATTTAAGAAATTAAAACAGTTAGCTAATTTTTGAATATGATTTTTTGTTTGTTTAGTAAGTGTGCGCATGCCTTGTTGTGTCTGCGCTCCGTCTCACTCGCACTCATCGTCGTCTGTATAGTGTTAGACTATGTACCATTCACTGTGGTTATGGAACGTTTGGCTACTATTGTGAATACTAAAACAGCAATTAAACTAGCAATGCAATGGATGAACGGTTGTCGCGCAGCCTACTGACACTGAATGCCAGAATTTGACAAGAAGAAGAGGAAGTGTCGCAAAAAATTTTTCATCTTGCACAAAAAGAAACGTTTTTTTTTTAGCAAAAATGTCATCGCGAAGGTAATTAAAAGAAGCGTAACACTGACAATATCACTGTCATGCAGCGCATGTACGTGTCAAGTGCGTTGCATGTGTATTAACGGCTTTCAATTTCGATTTTTAGTAATAGCGCAGAAATCTGCCAACAAAAGACTGAAAGTGTTGACTAAAGCGGGTGGTGATTCAAACAGTGCGGAGTTGGCAGTGTACATGTGTAGCAGTATGTATGTACGTTTGTGTGTGTGTGTGTGTGTGTGTGTACGAGTAACGAAGCAACACAAAAAAGAAATAAACGAACAAAAAAAAAAAACGAAAAAAATGCAACAATGTGCTTCAAATAGTAATTCATAGTAGCAATTGTAAATAAAGTTGGAATACGAGATTGGTTGTCTCTTTTGCCAAATTATTCATGTTTGTTAAAGCTGCGGCTGCTGCTTGAGTTGTGTCCATTCCATGTTCCCTTTTTGCCGCCCCCGACAACAAGCACAGCCACAGCAGCAACAACAACAACAACAATGCCAATCAGAATCAGACATCAACTACATTGTATAGTGAAGTGTTATGTATGTATGTATGGATGTATGTATGTATGTATGTATGTATGTATGTATGTATGTATGTATGTATGTACATATTTATGGGAGACTGTGTATGTGAACTTGATAGTGTGCGCGCTGCGCCTGACGCTGCTGCTCTGCTGCTTGGCCAGATGTTCAATTTTGTGTGTGATATTTTTTTTTTGCTGTCCCGCTACTTTTGCTGCTGCTGCTTCAACATGGAAATTGTATTACACTAAATGAGCACTACGCGCTCATCTTTCGCTGCTGGTTCCCACGCCCAAATGCGCGTGCATCTCGTTCCAATTCAATTCAGTTCAGTCCAATCCACTTCAGCTAGCAACAGCCGCGCGCGCCATGCCCTACCTCAAAGTGTGCGCTACACAAAGCAAACATACATACATACATATATACATACCTACATACATGCATATCTATATAGAACTAAATGCCTATTGATATTTATCTATCTATTACTGCTTCCATGCTTTTGTACTCTCTGTCTCGCTCCCTCTCATTCTGTTTATTCAATCCATTATGCTTAGCTAAATTTTTTTTATCCTGTGCCAGCAAGGTTTAAACAAAAGATATATTAAAAAAAAAAACTCACATCAAATATGTTTATACCTTTCACACATTGGTTAGGTTATTTTATAATGGAAAACATTTGACTGCTGCACACAGGGTCGTCGAGCGATAATCATGCCTTAGGACTAAAAACATATTGGCCCCTATTTGTACATGGCCTTCCGCTCGTTTAAACTGCGATCTCTTTGATGCTGGACATGGGATAATTAAGCCCTTCGTCTCTCAACCATACTGCACTGTGAGAAATACCAAAAAATAATAAAACAAAATATTCCTGGTTATTCTTTGACAAAACCTTCCTCAGTGAAGCCATCTTCTATGCTGAATTGTATTTAGTGCATCCGTAGGATTGGTACCAGTTTTGATGTTTGTTTTGTCCAGTGCTGGTCACAGACTAGTCTTAAAACGGCTGTGCAATTTGAATGGACATATTACCACGCTGATTATTACCACGCTGATTATTACCACGCTGAGGTTTGTTGAGTGGATGTTAGGGTGAACTGTGTGGGTGAATTGTATTTAGTGCCACCGTAGGATTGGTACCAGTTTTGATGTTTGTTTTGTCCAGTGCTGGTCACAGACTAGTCTTAAAACGGCTGTGCAATTTGAATGGACATATTACCACGCTGATTATTACCACGCTGAGGTTTCTTGAGTGGATGTTAGGGTGAACTGTGTGGGTGAATTGTATTTAGTGCCACCGTAGGATTGGTACCAGTTTTGATGTTTGTTTTCTCCAGTGCTGGTCACAGACTAGTCTTAAAACGGCTGTGCAATTTGTATGGACAATCGATGGAGAGAAATCCCACCTAGCCCCAATAGCTCTCTTGCACGCAAATATAGCTACGGTTGCTTTTTAATGCGTTTTTATACGTTTTTATTTCATAGCAAATTTCTATCTATTGTGGTTCCCACGAGTCTCATAGACTCATGTAAAGTATATTCATGTGTGTGTATATAGCCTTGTAAAGTACTTGTACATATGTGTACATATAATCGTAGCTACATGTATGATCATAGCTTATGAACATAGTTGTCCATCTGTCCATCCATTTTTTTATTTAAAACTTATGTTTTATTTCTAATTTCTAATAAACCATTTTAACGAATATCAGAACCCTGTACCATATATGTAGCCCCTTTGCATAACTACGATTCATAGTATGGTTCTGGTATAAGTCACTTTTCTATTACTTTAGCTAAATACCCATCATTTTGTATGGATATTACTTATTTTATTCATCATAAAAATGATTTAGATAAGCGTTAATTTTTATGATACATTAAACTACTTTATTATACACACTAAAAGTTTCTAATTTGTTTGTTATAAATATCAATTACTATAAAATATCGAAAATTGATCCGTATACATTCGGATAGAGAGTCTATATTGCAAATATATTTATTCGTATATAATTAGTAAAATGAACTTCAGGGCTACCTACAAATTTGCCTCACCAAAACCTTGTTACTCGATTGACTTCTGACAAAAAACATATTTAGAGCTGGATGTCAGAATTTCTTATATTAAAGAAAAATATTTTTTAATCCAAAGAGACATCGAATACACCATTAACTATATGTATATGTTTATTCGATGAAGCGTTAAACGTTGATGAACGAACATATTTTTCATTTCCCTTCCGACATATCAGCGACATTCAAAATTGAGGTCAGGAACATAACGAAGTTTTTCAAATATTCCAATTGGTTTATGCCAATTTTTAAAGAGTTTAATGTAGTACCAGAACGAACTGAAGTCAGTCTTTAAAACCGGCCATTAATACCTAACCTAACCTATGTTTTTGTTGTTTCATTCTTTCGATATGCAAAATACCTGCCCGAATGAATACATCTCCGAATGTTTTGCTAATAATTTTTCATGTTATGCTGTACTGTAGTGATTATTTATCGATTCGAAATAACAAAGACACTGTAAGTAGTGAACCGAACCAATAAAACAAAATGTGTAAGTGTAAAGTCTTAAAAATTATCATTGAATACATAAAAACTGTCTTTTAGTTGCAATCATTTTGAATATTATTTAACACAAAAAAAAAAAAAAACAATCTAAATATTTCAAGTTGAATTTTTTTAAAAGGATTAAACAATTTTAGCGCATATCTAATGGTTTTTAATTGATTTCATCTCTTGCTTACGATTGTCATTATTTAAATGTTATATTTTTAATAATAATGTATTTTTTTTTTGTAACTCTTTCCCTTTGTAGATGGTTCCACCCAACAATAACGGGTATCGAAGCTGAAAAATTGCTTCAGGAACAAGGCTTCGATGGTTCATTTCTTGCACGCCTTTCTTCTTCGAATCCGGGCGCCTTTACACTATCCGTGCGTCGTGGCAACGAGGTAACACACATCAAAATTCAGAATAATGGCGATTTTTTCGATTTGTACGGAGGTAGGAAATATTAAAAATATTTATTTATGCATACATATATCATATACCTTTTGTACATTGGTGTTAACAATTTTTTTCTGCTTTCAATGCATCAGGTGAAAAATTTGCGACACTGCCGGAATTGGTACAATACTACATGGAGAATGGTGAGCTGAAGGAAAAGAATGGACAGGCAATCGAATTGAAACAGCCGCTTATATGCGCCGAGCCGACAACGGAGAGGTAAGCGTGCCCAGCTAAGTGCTAAGTAAAACGTTAAATGAGTTCTTCTGTGCACATCATTGCGTCAGCATTGTTATCGTCGTCCTTGATATATTATACTGCGTCTAATCTGTAGTCGCATATACATAAATATGTAGTTCACAGCGTCAGCAATAATTTGACATAATTTCAATATGAGCTGTTACTCATTTACCCAGACAGGCAGTTTGGCACTTTGTAGAATAAACAAACAAACAAACAAACAAACAGTCAGGCAATAAAATACAAAGCACACCAGAAGCCGGTTGCACATAAAGCAACATAGGCACTATATGGATTTACTATACATATGTACATACATATGTATATGTATTTGTAATTATGGCCTTGTTTGTTTATTTATCTTAAATCAAATTATAGAAGGAGAAGTTTATTATTTTTAATACTCGATTGAAATGTGAAATAGCATGTGCCGAGTATCAATTGAAGCACTTGTTTGCAAATGCAAAGCTATGTTTATTTTTTTTATAGTAATTCGATTATAGATAAGGCATATTATGCGAGTATGGCACACTTTTCCTAATATGCAAACATACAAGGTATTTCCCACGCGAAATTGCTATATTTTTTTTTTTTTTTTTTTTTTTTTTTTCTCTCTCTCTCTCTCTCTCTCTCTCTCTCTCTCTCTCTCTCTCTCTCTCTCTCTCTCTCTCTCTATCTATCTCTCTCTCTCTCTCTCTCTCTCTCTCTCTCTCTCTCTCTCTCTCTCTCTCTCTCTCTCTCTCTCTCTCTCTCTCTCTCTCTCTCTCTCTCTCTCTCTCTCTCTCTCTCTCTATATATATATATATATATATATATATATATATATATATATATATATATATATATATATATATATATATATATATATATATATATATATATATATATATATATATATATATATATATATATATATATATATATATATATATATATATATATATATATATATATATATATATATATATATACAAAAAAACCTACTTTAGTGGCGTCATCTATATGTAACATAGTGAGTTCGAAAGTTTCATGCTTTTACTTACTTTCAGACTAAACTTCATGACATTTGGTCTACTGGAAGCGGAGTTATTGCATCTGAAGTGACAATATGTGCAAGATGTCGGTACAAGTCGTTTGGATGCCTTTTACGTCCATAATATGTTTTCCTTTCATCGTAAATGCGGTTTTCCGACAAGTTAAAACTCGCACGGCATCAAATCAGGCGAAATTGTTTCATGGTAAATCTGCGATCTTTTTACTCTTTTCGGTCAATATACGATGCATTAATGCTTTGAAAATGCTCAGTGCTCTTTGATGAATTCATGCACGGTTTTGATTTATGTACTTCGCGCCGTCTTTTACACTGCGTTTGCCACGCATGAATTCTGTCATGAAATAAATAAACAACACCATGTACTTGGTTCATAAATTTTGGTTAACATTTTACCAGAATTGAAACAGAATTTAATATTTACTTTTAATTCGATGTTAAATTTTTCGATCGATGTCACAAACACACTCTCAATTTGGGCGCGATATCTCTGCTTCCAGCGAACCAACTGTCATAAAGCTTAGGTTGAAAGTTGGGAAAAGCGTGGAAGCACTAGAGGTGACACTGCAACAGAAAAATGAGTTTAAAACAAAAGCTTTTAAAAACCAATATTAAAATTAGTCTATCAATAATTAGAAGAAGTCTTCAAAGAATTCTTAAAAAAACTGCTCAAGAAACGAAAATGCCGCATATAACATTAGTAAGAACTTTTACTCTTTTCTAAAATATGGACTTTAACTATAATATTTAATAGCGTAACAGCTACTCTTGATGATATCGATACATTTCCAAGGCATGCATGTTATTATATTGTCGATAATATACTTTGGAATGGCGTTCCAATGTACTTTTAAGTCGTAGCAGAATTCTACAGGATTTACATAGTTTTAGTTGCCAATTATTCATTTAACTATATTCCAGTTCCTGAATTGTTGCGGGCCAATCAAGCACAGATAGTTCTACATCAAATACCTAGTTTAGTTTATATTTACAACCTTGGATGTGTGTTTTCGGTTATTATAGTGATCGGATAAAATTCTCAATGCTGTAGATGGAGCAAAACACTTTTCCGAATAACATTTCTGAAGAATTTGTCGGGGTATGGTTTGAGTATTTTAGTATTGTGGGAAATTAATTATTCTTTTTCCGTTTTAGAAAAATGAACATCGAGTTGATGCGCTATACGGGAAACGGCAATAATCGATTAATTATTTAAATGTTTTTAAATTAGCACTAGTTTTTTATTGAATATGCAAGTTGTAGAGCCACACGTCCGTACTGCAGAAGAGGCGAATGGATAAGAGATCGAAAAATATGGCGACCACTGTCATTTGTTGCCTTTGGTACGCCTTAATTAACTAGCGAGTTACAAATTTAACGAGTGGAACTTATGATACTCGCAGGTATCGTTCCCGATTTAATGAATTTAAAATTTACGATATACATATACATTTAGAGTATCAACTACAGTACGACGGAAGTTCAAATAGATTTACGTTGCGTTGCACGCGTCAACAATTCCCATACCATGATTTTGCCACCATGATGCTGGACATTATTTAATGTTATTAAATGTGGTTCAAATAAGGAGCCTTAGACAAGGTACAGGGTAACTCGAAATAGAACACACTTGACTGTAGCGTTCCTTCTCATTTTTACAAATGTATGAGAGATAGTATGTGAGATAGATGCAAATGATTTGAGCAGAATATAGAAAAAAAAAAATTACTGCTAATTAATTAATAAGGTTGCGGTTTGGCAGATCCAAACGGTGAATTCGGTTGAGCCTGCGCGGAATATTCAAGTCAGATCGTTTGACTGCAAGTTCAGTCTTCCAAGATAGTTGCTGCACAATTTCTTCAGCAGCCGTTCGCAGTGTAAGATCACTGTGTATGTTATCGTTTCGAACATATCAAGGTGCGCCAGTGATCTTACGTAGTGTAATATTTTGGTATCTCTGTAGGATGTTAATGTTAGACTGCAGTTTGCCAAAACTGTATGCTTCAGGATTGCTTTGTAGAGCCTTATTTTATTTTCTAGACTGAGCTTAGAACGGGGACCAAGTAACCAGAACATGCGCTGTGTTTTAATGTTCAGTTGTTTTCTTTTTGCTTTTATGTGATTTTTCCAAGTCAGCTTTTTATCTAAAGTCACGCCTAGATATTTTATAGCGTCGCACAAAGGTATTAATATATTATTAAATCTGATTCGAGGACTAGAACTTCTTCTGAGCGTAAAAAGTATGTTTGCTGACTTTTCTGCATATATTGCTATATTCCATTTTTTCATCTATGTTTCTATACGATGCAATTGAAGTTTTAAAATATGTGTTGCGGCAGTGACAGAATCTGCTCTAGCAGTTATTGCTGTATCATACGCATATGTAGCTAATTTTACTTCATCGCAGTTTGAAACAGGCATATCTGCAGTATAAAGCGTGTAAAGCAATGGCACTAATACACTGCCTTGAGGTGCTAAGGAATGTACGAGTATAGTTTTTATGAAAGAATGGGTATCTTCACATCTTACGTAAAAATATCTGTCCGTCAAATAAGATCGAAGGAACTGGAATTGAGGTGATGGTAATGACTGCTTTATCTTAAAAAGAAGTCGCGTGCATTAGCCTTTATTTAAACCCCCACTTTTATGTTTTGCAAGACTGTTTGATATTTCGTGTGAATGGTATTAGAGCTTCGGTTGAGCCGAAGTTAACGTTTTTTCTTGTTAAAAATTTTTTTTTTCATTTCCAGAAGATTCAAAAAGAAGTTTTCTCATCAAATTTTTGCAATTTGGTCAGGTTTTTTTTTTTTTTCGAAAATCGAGCGTTGGTTTGATATATTGTAAAACTCAGAAAAGTATTTCAAAAGTGCAACATAATATTTCTCTAACAAATGGCAAAATTTAAGTCATTGCTAGAGTTAAATCATATCATTTTGACGCCTGCAAAAACTGTTTTGATATCCTCAAATGTACCTTTTTCTTTTATGTATTGATTTGATTGATTGATTTTGTGGCCAAGAATTTAGCTTTATTATAAAAATAAGGGTTTGCCATTATGTTTTAAAAATGATTTCGGGCAAGTGGGCACCGCGGCTGGCTCGAATAAATTCCAGCCGAGAAGCCCAATTTTCGACCACTTTTTGCAGCAATTGGGGCCGTATGTCAGCAATAACGTGCCGAATATTCTCTTTCACGAGTCGCCGACTAACTCTCAACGAGCTCTCACAGCTCGCTGTGATCAGTTCTCGGTTCTTCTTTACAAAAAAAGTTCATTAACTTCTTGTACCGTTATTGATTTTTTTTCCTTTCGCGCACCGGAACCTTTTACTAGCTTCTAATAGAAGTAACCAAAGTTTAACTATGGCCTCTGGGCCACCAAACCTCGGTGAAAACCGGTTTTCGCCTCTAATGGATAGTCCAAATCGGAAGAAAAAAAAGAAGACAATTTCAGAAAATTTCAATGGAATTCCCTGAACTACCGGAAGTAGCTCAACAAAATCCTAAGTATTTGTTGATATCTGCAAAAAACCAACTTAAGCCTATTACGGAGTACTCTTGCTTCGCAGTGCATAGAGCAATAAACCTACTAAGCGAGGACGTCATATCTATTTCCACCCTTCGTGATGGCAGCCTACTCATGCTTGTTAAAACTAAAGAAGTGGCCGACAAATTCCTAAATGCAAAACAGCTCCCAGGTATTTGCGAAATTTCGTGTAAATTGCATGACTCCGTCAAAGGCAAAATTTACGCGCCATACCTTAACAACGTATCTGACGACGAAATTGTTGATGAACTGAAGTCTCAACATGTCACCTCAATTTACAAGTTGTATAAGATGATTGACGTTACTGCTAAACCCTCTGGCATAATCCTAATAACTTTCAATTTATTTAATCTACCCACTAAACTTAACATTTCCTGGCACAACGTTCAAGTAAGGGAATATATTCCAAATCCCATGCGATGCAAGACTTGCCAGTTACTTGGCCATACAGCAAAGTATTGTAAAAATCCCCCTGCCTGCATAAACTGTAATCTTCCCCCGCACTCACCAGAAAAATGCACACGGATTCAATGCGCTAATTGTAATTAGGAACACGCCGCCTCCTCTCCGACGTGCAAAAAATTTAATGAACAAAAAGAAATATTAAAAATAAAAACAAAAAAGAAGTGCAGTATGAAAGAAGCCAAAGCTTTGCACAAACAACAATCTTCCCTCCCTGCGACCACCGCTTCCATCACTTACTCCGCAGTAACTTCTCTTCCCTCTGTTAACACCAACAATATAATCCCATCAAGACAATCTTCCGCTAATACAAGCCCTGCAGCAAAAACAACTCAAGTACCTGTCACAGACCAACGAATGCAATTAATAAGTGGACAATGTTTCTTCGTTTACGCATTGGTCACACCCAGCTTACACACCAACACTTATTATCTGGCGACCCACCGCAGCTATGTTCCTGGGGTGTAGCGGTTACTGTCGACCACATTTTGGACTCATGTCAAAATTTGGAAAGAATTAGGGTTACTTTGTTTAACGTTAAACAAACTGAATTGCTAAAAGACCCCAATCAAGACAACATTAATTTAATATACAAGTTTCTTACCCGCTGTAATTTAATCAATAAAATTTAAATTTTTCTACTAGTACTCTTTCTTTGCTTTAGATATAATAATTTATACTGTATCTAAATTTGTAAATAAATAATATTCTCTTCCAAGGCGTCAATCGTCTCGGGCTTATCTGCGTAGACAAGCGACTTCACATAACCCCACAAAAAATAGTCCAGCGGTGTTAAATCGCAAGATCTTGGAAGCCACGCCACAGGCCCACGACGCGAGGTAATGCACTCACCAAAAGTTTCATTCAATAAATTGATTGTTTCGTTGGCTGTATCTGTATGGCATGTAGCGCCATCTTGTTAGAACCAAAGGTCGTCCACATCAACATTTTCCAATTCAGGCACGAAAAAGTCATTAATCATGGCTCTATAGCGTTCCCCATTGGCTGTAACATTATGGCCGGCTTCATTTTTGAAGAAATATGGACCAATGATTCCCTTTGCCCATAGAGCACACCAAACAGTGACTTTTTGAGGATATAACGGCGTCTCAACAATGTCTTGTGGATTATCATTACTCCAAATGCGACAATTTTGTTTATTAACGTACCCATCCAACAAAAAGTGAGCTACATCTCTGAACAAAATTTTCTTGTGAAAATCGGGATCGGTGGCCTTCTCCTTTTGGGCCCATTCACCGAACGTTTTGCAAACGTTGTTCCGGAGTGAGTCTATTCATTATGAAATGGCAAACCAAACTGAACATAAATCAAGTGACAGCTGCCAAAATAAAAACAGCTACCGAAAACAGTGTTGCCAGATTGAAAACAACGCGTCTAAAAAACACCTTTTATATAAATATAACTCTATCAGAGTGCCAACGAAAATAGTAGAAGATGTGTACATGAATGTCACATCCGGAATGCTGGATTAGCCCATATGACAGTTGTACTTACTTACAGATTGTGGATAATCAACTTTAATATATTCTTTTGATTTTCTATCATAGCGAGGTGTTTTTATCACATGTTCATTCAAATTTGATTTTGAGCATGGTTTAATGGCCTTATTGCATTTCCACAAGATTGCTGATTTGCATTCCATATGCGGAGCCAACATATTCAGAATATGTAGCACGCAAATAAACCAATGCAATGTGATGCATAACATTTTTAACCGAAGTACCAAGAAACAATGGATTGACCTTTCTTGAGCCGTTCACTATCACTGCTTGATAGTAATTGTTATTAATTATTTCATTGGTAGCTATTTGTAAATATAAACTTATTATAATAATATATTACAGAACACCCCACGCTTTTTTATGTTAAAGTTAATTTTTGTCACAATCACTTAATTCTCATTTTAAACTTATTCAAAGTTATTTTTTACTTTTTAGTTCACATTACTATTAAGGCGTGTTTTTTTAGTTGATTTCTACAGACCATATCTCGATTTCTGTTGCCTTGTAGAGTTGTATTTGCAACTGCGAGGTTATCCTCGTCGTCAGCAATTTGTAAAACTTCAGCTAAATATTCCGAGAATGCATTAGCTTTTTCACAGCTGCTTCTAGCCCATTGATTGTTTGTCACTTTTACTGGTGCAGTTTGTAAAGTAGGTCTTTTTATGTTCCCTGCGTACTTCCACAAGAAGTATGTAGTTTGTTGAACGACAACTTGAATGCGAGGTTAGATTTTTACTTAAGATCTCATTTTTCAATATTTTTATTTATTGACTCAGCTCTTTTATTAATTTATTAAGCTTTATCTAATCCGGAGGATATCTTGTTTGCTGCCAGCGTCCACGTCTTTCTAATTCTTCCACTGTGTTAATAGTGTCAGACAATTCAACGCGTTCGTCTAGATCTTTTCGAAAGTACACCCAATCTGTAAATTTATTGGTCAGAAGGGGCTTCTGTGGCATAACCAGTGGCATAGGTTCGTACATACTGGGTGAATGATCCGAGTTTAGTTCATACCCGCCTTCTACAACGATGTTGTTGGAAGATATTTTTTTGACGTGATAACGTCTATTAAATCGATGGACGCTGCCAAATACGAAAGAGCCATGCCCATCACGTTCCGCTCTCTCTCTCTCTCTCTCTCTCTCTCTCTCTCTCTCTCTCTCTCTCTCTTCTTTGGCGTTGCCGGCATCAAACACAATAACAACAACAGCTACAGCAACAGCAGCCACAAGTACAGCAACAACAAGATCGTACGAGTATATGACGAGAGTGTGTGGACGTATGAACCATAGCACAAAAAGGAGACAAAGGATAGGGAAACTATATAGAAACGCGTTTTATTTCTTTCTCTCGCAGCATACATTTATAGTAGTATGGACAGGGGGAAGGAGTGGCAGGGAAAGTAGTGGCAAGGGGAAGGGCAGAACGACGTCTGCCAGGGTACAGCTAAGCAGACATCAACAGACACGAAGTCAAAACGAACAAGCGAAATAATAGAATCAATACGAAGCACGAAGGCAGCAGCTCATTTGAACGTAGTCTATTGTAATCGGTTTTCATCAATGTTTTCTTATGACGTTATCACGTAAAATTATCGTCCGTAAAGCGACTTTACAGACAATCATTTTTGTAATATAAAAATCTATTAGAACCGGAATTTTATTTTGATCACTTGGCCAATATGTCGGTTTTCCTGATGCCCGTTTCTTGGATAGCTTTAAGCAGTTCTCGCCCCTTAGAGGTAGTAAGTCGAGAACCCCAATTTATGTGCTTTGCGTTTAAGTCACCATCTTCCATTGTAAAACGGTATTTATGCCTATTAATTAGTTGTTTCTATGTGTCACATTTGATCACATAGTATTAATGAAACTAACGTGCTTTCACTTATTTAAAGTGTTATTTAAAATTTTTGGTTTATAAAATAAAATTTTAACTATACAGGCATGTGATTTGATGTTCGATCTAGAAGTTTCGACAATCAAAATTCAATTTGGACCGAAATGATTCATGGAGTGACATAATTCGAACAAAATATTCAAGTACGAATACAATGCTCGAATCAGTTGTTTCCCCTTCAAATAAGCTCTTCTTGTTTTGTTAACTGGTATGACCTAAAACGGTCTAAAATAGATTTCTGTGACACCTACGAAATTGATTTAGGTCGGAGTTGGGATGAAAGAGATTTGTGTGCACCGACGACTGAGATATCTGTGATGCCTACGAAATTGATTTAGGTCGGAATTGGGATGAAAGAGATTTGTGTGCACCGCCGACTGAGATATCTGTGATGACTACGAAATTGATTTAGGTCGGAGTTGGGATGAAAGAGATTTGTGTGCACCGCCGACTGAGATATCTGTGATGCCTACGAAATTGATTTAGGTCGGAATTGGGGTGAAAGAGATTTCTGTGACACTCCAGAATAAGTCTTTTTATTAAGTCTTGATATTATAACTACCTATTTTTTTTATTGTTATAGTAGTTAGTGCCTTCGCGTTGCTATATATTTAATATTTTTATTTTGTTCCATACTAAAATCATATATATGTATATAGATATGTATATATATATATATATATATATATATATATATATATATATATATATATATATATATATATATATATATATATATATATATATATATATATATATATATATATATATATATATATATATATATATATATATATATATATATATATATATATATTTTTTGCTGCCGTTTCGCTTATTTATTAATAGTGTACATTATTTCCAGAGTTGTGCACAAATGCAAGATGTGCAAATTTGCGAAATTTGGAAATGTGACCAGAATGTTTTCAAGATCACGTTTATATATGCAAGATATATGGCGTTGAAGGTGCACCCAGCATGTAAGAAGTTTATCTTCTAAATATATCAGAATCAAGATACACACGGGGAAAAGGATTTTACGTACTTGACGCGCACACAATAAAATGTGCAAGTTATAAATACGACGAGCTATTGAACTACAATGCAATTCACAATTGAAGATACGCAACATTGAAAGACAGTAAAAAAAAAAAAGCTAAGCAGTACACTGTAGGTCTGTTTTTTTTCTCCTTTTTTTATTAGGAAAATTGTGTATGATATTTATGTATTGATAAACTATTGCATTTGTGTGATTCGCTTTATACATACAGGGTTGATCTAAAAATAACCGAACTTTTAATTGAAATCATAGAACACGTAGCGCCATCTATTAAATGTTGGCAGTGTTAGAAAAGTACATCGTTTGACAGGTTACAAAATGACACACGTTATATGAAATTTGGTTTTAAACTCGGTAAAAAAATTTGCTGAGACTTACGAATTGTTAAAAAAAAAGTTTATGATGATGATTGTATGAGTCGTACTCAAGTTTACACGTGGTTTACACGATTTAAAAAACGGTCGCCATGATTTAAATGATGATACAAGACCTGGACGACCCGTAGCATCTAATCGTACTGAGTTAGTGGAAAAATTTCACTGTCTGAATGCTGGCAGAAAAGAATTAAATTCATCTTACTGTACCATTTACAAAATATTAACTGATGATTTGGCTAAAAGAAAGCTGTGTGCACGTTTTGTTCCACATCAGTTAAATGATGTTCACAAAATCGCTCGTGTAGTCAATGAATTTTTGATGAAAAAACAGATTTGTCTCATCGACCACCCTCCGTAATTCACCTGATCGCGATTATTTTCTCTTCTCAAAAATGAAAACTGCAATGAAAGGAGCTTTGTGTACGTTGACATTCTAGCCGTACAAGCAGCCGTTACACAGGTGCTAAAGAACAACCATAAAAAGCGAGTTTAAAAAGTCTATGCATAAATTGGTTGAGCATTCCAAACGTTGTATTAAGTTAAATGGATCGTATTTTGACTAAATACATGGTGTCTCAAAAGAAAGTTCACATTTAAAAAATCTATGAAACAAAAGTAAGTAGTTTATGGAAAAAATTTTTATTACAAATTAAAATACACATTTTGGGAATTTATTTCTTAAAAATGATATTGTCCAAATGTAAACCGTTGCGTTCACGGCATTCATTTAATCGAGCACTAAAATTTCCTATGACGGCTCGGCTGGTATTCTCCGCGATGGCTGCCATTTCGTGACGTATATTTCCTTTTAATTGTGCCAGGGAAGTCGGTTTGTTGCCGTAAACTTTAGATTTGACTTCGTGGAGGCTAATTTATATCATCTCTCCTGGAGATCGATTTGCCGTCCATGTTCTTTGGTTATAACCAGGAAAGTTTTGCAGTTCATGCACGAAGAAGTCGTCTAACATCTCCACATAACGCTCTGAATTCACTGTAAATGTGCGTCCCCTTTCATCTTCAAAAAAGTAAGGGCCGATAATTCCTTGCGCCGACATCGCAGCCCATACTGACGATCTTTAGGCGAATGTAGGGATTTCTGGCGTTTGTGTTTTGGATTGGTTGCACTCCAGTAGCGGCAATTTTGCTTGTTTACATGTCCATTAAGATGGAAATGAGCTTCATCCGAAAGATGAACAAGATGTTGGTAAACGTTGGAAAGCGCTCAATCATCTGGTTTATGAATTCAAGCTTCTGCCCAGCATTCTGAGGCTTTAATTCTTGCACCAACTGAATTTTGTAGGGGTATAGCTTTAAATCTTTGTGTAAAATGCGGAACAATGATTGATCTATACACGTTTAAAGGAACAGCACGCTTCCGAATCGAAAAGTACGGGTTGTCACGAACAGACTGAGTAACACTGGCTGTCGACTTTCGAACGTTCTCGAAGACCTTGGACGCCCGGATTTTGATTTTTCCAGCGTTGAACCGGTCTCTTCAAACTTCTCGAACCATTTTCCAGTGAGTCGAGGGCTTGGCGCATCATTTAAATGACGAACATGTCGAATACTGCAGAATTTTCTACGCGCTACAGTCGCTGAATTACCGTTTTTGTAAAACTTACGTACGCACAACGCACGGCCCGCCCCCGAGAAACGCTCCATAGCGACTAAATTCCTAAAAGCTAGGCTACCGATTGACATACACCCCGCGCCCCTCGGAATCAGCAAATCAAATCAAATGCGAACTTTCTTTTGAGACACCCATTATTAGCTTTAAAACATAATACCATGCTCGCTTTATTTTATTACTAAAAAATTCGGTTATTTTTAGATCACACCACCGTGTAGGATTCAATACAATTATTGGTTATTATGTGACAAATAAATATATTGCACATATATATTATGTAAAAAATTTAAATGCATTGACAATTCATTGGACATATATAAAAATATTTGAAAGGGCATTGTTATTTCAATTTATATTTATAATAGTAGATGCTTCTTTATGTAATATATATATATAATATGCAATATGCAATATTTTATAATTATATATTATATATTATAGTCCCAGGAACGAAGCTACTTCGGTTGAACGTAACCAAAGAACTACAGGACTCAATATTGTCGGACGGGACTAACAATTGAACAGTTGTGCGGTGATTGACCACATTCAGTACACCAATCATTAGTGCTGACCTTAATCCGTTCGCTGTAACACTCGAGCATATTGCTTCATCCGGATCTTAACTGTGCAAGTTTAGTCCTCGTGTTACGAGGAAGACGTTTTTCACACTCTCATATAGGTGGTGGTCTGCTACCTAGTACAATATTGTCTCTGTGAGAGTTAATTGACTGCTCAATTGCATATTTATGCATTCACAAAATACTATAATGAAGTATTTTCAAAAATATACTACATTACGAGGGGTACTATTTATATTTCGGGAATAGCAAATAATAACAAACATTTTTAAATGAAAATGGCTTTATTGTTTTTTCAAAATATTCCCCTTGATGATCAATACACTTTTGCATTCGTTCAAACCATTTGTCATAGCAGTTTTTCCATTCCTCTTGAGACACCTCCAAAACAGGGTTTTTGAACGCTTCAACTGCTTCTTCGGCGCTCGTAAATCGTTGACCACGCAGTTTACCTTTGATACTCGGGAACAAGAAGAAGTCATTGGGTGTCAAATCAGGACTGTACGGAGGATGAGTCATTAATTCGATATTTTGACTGCTCAAAAATTAACTTGTTTGACTAGATGTGTGAGAGCTCGCATTGTCATGATTGAGAATGATTCGTCTTTTGCTGTTGCTATACGAAATTGTCCGAAGACTTCCGGCAAACAAATGGTCGTGTACCACTCAGAATTGACCGTCCTACGTTGCTCAAGCGGAACAGTGGCCAAACAGAACAGGCGATCATTTGCTTCGCTGTGCTTCTTCCCCGAACAACTTTTGTTGGATTTGGCTCGTCTTGGAATACCAACATGGTCGATGACTGTTTTGTTTGCGGCTCATACGCATATATACATGATTCGTCACCTGTCACGATTTTATACACGTCTGTTGAAGCATCACGGTCGAACTTTTTAATCATTTCCTTACTCCATTCGACGCGAGCCTTTTTTTGAGCGATTGATAAATTATTATAAATTATCAAATTAGCTAAGTGTTCATACAAAATCGAATATATTGAAGTGGAACTAATATGCATGGATGCCTCTATCTCACGATATGTCACATGACGATCTTGCATTATCAGTTTTTGGGCACAACAACCGATTTTGGACGACCTTCACGGAATTCGTCGGCGACCGAACTACGACCACGATTGAATTCACTATACCAGCGTTATACTGTGGTTTTTGATGGTGCTTTATCGCCATACAAAGAACTGAGTTCATTGACACATTCTTGTTGAGATAATCCACGTCGCAAGTAATGGAAAATAATCCAACGAAAACCTTCTCTTGAAATTTCTATTTTTTGGCCAAATTGCTTTTCTTAACTCACTGTAAACAAAACAAATAGCAATTGTGCATCAAAACTTTGTGAGTGCGTTTATGCCAAAAAAATGTCAAACTTTATTATGGTGTTGCCAGATTTTAGCTTTTGACATTAGTGTTGCCAGCTCCCGAAATATAAATAGCAGCCCTCGTAGTATAGTGGTGCAAGGATGCAAAATAACGCAATAAGTTAAAGAAACGTTAACCTGCTAAACATAAAATATGGGCCAAATTAAATGGCAAATGAATGTCAAATAAATGTATAAACCTGTACAAATAGCAAATGACTTCTTCTTCTTCATCATCGTCTTCTTTTTTCGGTCGCGCGAGAATGTTTAAGTCATTATCATCATCCTCGTTTTCGGTGATATTCGTCTCCAAACCTTCCAGAATTTCGGTATCATATGCACTTTCTTCATCGAGATTATTTAGATAATGATGAAGCGTTAAGGCAAACTTGTCCATTGCACTGGCTACAAGCTAAAGAACATTGTAATCCCGATTTCCTACATCCGCAGCGCGAACCACAAGCATTTTTGCAGTTGCAAAATATTGCGCTGAGCAGTTCAGCTGATGCTGGGGGTAATAATGTTCTTATCGGTTCCAGGAGTTCATTTTGCAGCATCCAGTCCCATTCTTGAGGTTCTAAGTCGCTCCCTAACCACGTTTCAAACTGGTAGTAGACACGATTGATATGTTGATGAGCCGCTACACTTGTTGGTGGCAGTGTTGATAATTGTACATGTTCATTTAGTTTTGTTAATTTGATGAATTGCGTGTAACGGAAATGATCAATAATGAACTCAGATTTTGGAGCATTATATAATACCAATGTTCTACTAACAGTTTTTTCCCCCCTTTTTAAACAGCGCAGAAGTTGTGTCGCAGCCACTAAATGGGTGTAAAAATAAGATGTGTTTTTTAGAACGAGGATATTGAACAAAGCTTTTTGCCAACTTTTTTAAAGAAAATTTCTTGTTGATGTGATTGAGTACGTCCAATTAAAATAACGAGCAAATCAATATCTTTTATACAATACACTTTTCGTCACTCGGAAGGCACATTCACAGAACTTAAAGTATTCAAATAGTCTATATGTCCATCATTTTTCTTGCAATACTTGCAGTTTTTAAAGTTTGTAAACCACGTACAACATTCACAGAAACACATTGTGAAAGTGACTTATCACATATAACTAAAACACAAATCAGCCATAGCTCTTAAAATTGTACGTCCGTTGTTGCGAAGATATAATTTAAAACTAACGAATAAACTTGGCTAACACAAAGTGGTTCCTTTAAAGAGAAAGTAACCTTGAATACAATAGAACATCTGCTCCCGCTGTAAATAGAGAGCAGGTCGTAGAGAATATAAATAATTAAGTTACTTATTTTAATTAAGTATAAATAATTAATAATTACTACTACATAAATAATAGAGCCATAATAATATTTTTTTAGTAAAAAATTAACTTTATACAACATACGATTACCCTTAACTCAGGCTTGACCTTGCATTAGGCCATATATGACTGTGCGCTGTGCACTCTTAACGCTCTATCTCAAAAACGGTTAATCGTATGAAAAAACAGTTGAAACAAAAGTTGTAGAGAATTTTATGCTCTACAATTTTTATAAAAGGTGTAAATCTCATTTAAGGTATAGAAAGCGAGATTTTCGCGATATTTGACCTTGAATATCTTAAGACGCGAACACGATATTATATGAGATTTGTTTTGAGAAAACATATAGAACGCCAAAACAAAGGTTTATACCAATTTACAGCTTATTATCTCTCATTCCGAGGTTGACCCCTATTTTTAGCTAAGATGACTGGCCTAAGAATATATGACACCATTTACTTATTTATTTAACGGTTGCATTAATCCCTTTTACTACATTTTACCACATTTCCGGTTGAGTTTCCAAAAGCAAAACGAAAATACGTACTAAATTTCAAATTTGTAGGGCTTCTAATTTCACATATTTCGTGCTGACTGAGTCAGAGAGTCAAATTTCACATTTTTATATAAATAGTAGATGAGTCTCTACATCTTTTAGAGTAACACTACAATTCAATCATTGATTGAGTTTTTAACGAACCTGTAAACTGTAAGACGCAATTAATATACTTATTGATTCATTTTTCAATTAGTTATTTAATACTTCACACGTAATCATATAATATGTTTTTCTTTGTTTCTATATTTTTGAATATCAGTGTCTGGTACAAGAGTCACGACAATATGTGAATCATATGTCTGACAAATATAAATATATTGAATCATTTTTAAAAATTATAAAATTTGTTTTCTGATTTCTAAATTTTTACTTGCTTAATGTTCTTTCGAAAGTTGTGAAATTATCTTAATGATGTCATATTATGTTGTATGTTTCAATTGAATGCTAAATACGCAGCTAAAGTTTATATAAAGTTTAAGTTAGAAGTTTAGTGTTAGAAGAGAAGCTAGGATTTAGATAGATAGATAGATAGATAGATAGTTAGATATTGATTATTTACAATAATATAATCTTTTTCAAGGTTTTCTTTATAGAAAATATAGATTTTGATTTGATTTTGGCATTTTAATATTTAAAATTGTCATGTAGCGAGCTAGATTTATTGAGGACTTTTGAAACAAATAGTTATGTACCACTTATTTTGTTAGACTTAACATAGTTAGAAGCATTAAAATTGGCAAGATTTTCCCTGTTCAAAATTTCTGTAACATTGAAGTTATTCTATTAATAACTAATGCTAACTTCGGAGTGCGCACTAGAAGCGGTACGCATTCATAATACACTATATCACGCTGTAAATGACTGCTTGTAATTTTTTATGTAATCGCTCAAAAGGCGTCAAAAGCGCAAATGAAACGGAAAGCGAGTTCAAGCGATATCGAAGCGAGAAAGCAGTTTTGAAACTTGTTTGTCGTTTGACAATGCTATTGCTTTCTTATTCTCTATTCTTATTTGTATGATTTTGTTGTTGTGTTTATGCAATGTTTCTGAGAATATTTCTTTTATACTTGTAATAAGGATTACATATCGCTTCCATTCTGACATATTCTAGCATTGTTTCTAGCGCGCAATATTATCGTTTCATGCATTATATTGCTTCTAGCGCACACTCTGACGACAGCCTAAGAAAATTCGATAAATTAAGGACTGTACCGAAAAAAAACGTCTACCCGTTGTAGACGTTTGTTTGCAATGCGAATAGTAACGTTAAAAGTGTGAAAGTGTGCGTAATCAAAATTTGCACAATGACTGCAATAAAAAATATAGATCGTTGTCCAAACGTTTCAAAGTCAGTGTACAAAATATTATCATCAAAAAACGGCGACACTTGTTCCTTTAAAGATTTGCCAAAAAATTTGAAGAAAAAATGTCCAAGACTGCCGTATCTTGTCACAGAGGTACTGACATTAATATACAAAAACAAATCAATGTCCGGGAATATCGGGAACCAGTTCGTCCCTGATCGAAAGATTGAAGCAAAGACATAATTTAAAAACCTGCAAAAAAAACAGAGAGTGTCCATAAGTGAAATACAGCTGAAAGTCAGAAAATCAAATGTTCGAAAATTGTACAAACGTTGCTCAAAACGACTCTGTTGGTTGCGTTGCAATGTGTGACGAAACCATTATTAAAATGTAATCAAGAACATTACCAGATCCCCAACTTTACGTAAAAGTGAAAGGTGGTACTGTCGACTAGTCAGTGTCAACGATTGGAATGGAAAACTTGGCGATACAGTTCTCATCTGGCAGGCTTGCGAAAATTATCAGGAGTGTCTAGGTAGACGCATTATACCATTTTACAAATAACGCAATGTATCAAAAATGTTTTGCAGAGTACTGCAGAGTACGTCCGTTCCACTCTGGTCATATTAGAAAAAAAATTGGTTGTCTGTAAATTCGGTTTACGGACGATAATTTTACGTGATAACGTCATAAGAAAACATTGATGAAAAATTTCATACTTGATTGAAAATTACAATTTTTTCGATAAATTCACATTTATTTGTGTCCTGGCTGACGTCGTTCTGCCCTTCCCCTTGCCTCTCCTTTCCCTGCCGCTCCTTTCCCCTGTCACTACTACTATAAATGTATGCTGCGAAAGAAAGAGATAAAACGCGTTTCTATATAGTTTCTATAGCATCAAACACAAAAAAATTGAATACTCGTGCATATTTAAATAAATATTACTTGTGCATATTTAATCGCTGTATCTCGTCCCCTCACGCTTGCATTTTTCATTAGTGAGCTCCAACTCAAATACTCTCTCGCTCTCACGCTCTTAATGTTCGGCTCGTATACGTGTTTGTGTGTTTGTGTGCGCAGCAAGTATTTTTGAGTGTCTATTAAATAAGCAATTTAATATATTTACTCATATAAAATGAAACAACAACAACAACAAACATCTACAAGAAAAGAGCTACAGCAACAGCAGCCACAAGTACAACAATAACATGATCGTATATGACGTATAGCCGCACCCCACCGCGCTCTTGATAACACTAAGACGCAAACACACACACACATAACTATAGCTTTCACAAGCCAATGCTCCACAAACCGAACGCTTTTAACGAGCGATAGCGCTTCTTCCGCGCTCTTGCTTGCACGCACGGCGCCAAAGGTACGTCACAAATGGGTATGGAGACTTTCGTATGTGGCGGCGTTCATCGATGTAATAGACGTTATCACGTTAAAAATGTATTTCTTTTCATTATAAAAAATGCAAGTGAAATAGATCAAAGCCGCAATTTTACAAGAAAAACAAAGGGCGCAGTTTCTTTTCGGAATTGTTCCTCGCCAACAAATTACGATTATGAGTTAGTTGATGTGTACACAGGTTTTGAGTTAATTCAAGTCGAAAGTCGTTAAATATCATCTTTGGAAAGTGTTTAAGAATTAGATAATTCCTATTCTAGTTACAAAATATTTTTAGTTCGCATATCCTCAAAAATAAAAATTTAACTATGATTAGCTTTAAGCCGGATTAAGACTATTGACAAAACGGGAAATAATCTGGTAATAATTAGTAAAAAATAGTGTGAACGTGTGACAATACGTGTGACAATGACTATTGACAATTCCATTGTTGTATTGCCAGCGCTCATTGCTGCCACAAGTGTAAACGCACTGTTATGATGCGTTGTCACAAAAATGTCAATGAGAAAAAAAAAAAACCAACAAGACGGTTTTTATTGATAGCATTGTCAAGATTGTCGTTCGCTGTGTTCGCTCTTCGATATATGTACGTTTTTTGTGCTGTTTTTGGTTGTTTTTTAGAGAATTCATGATTCAATATGAATCGATGCTTTTCAGCCAGAACAAGAACAAGAACAAGAACAAGAACAACAACAAATTATTGTTATTGTTGAAACTAATGAGCCGAATGTTCAAATTGATTAAATAAATTAAATTGAACGCACCTGCAAGAATTCGTCTTTCAATTCCTCATATAATGCCTTGCATATCTCTTGTATGATTTTCATTATAGACGTCTTCGACATTTAAAACAGGTACATTAGCGTGCTATATGAATCCCGACTAGCCAGGAATCGCAGGGTCACTGTTAATCACTCAGTAGCACTTATAGCTTTTCGCAGGTGCGTGTCATTTTTCTCGATGCGTGATCGAACCAATTCCGGCAAATAATCGAATTCAGCTGCATCCATTCGTAAGAAGTTATTGCATCACATCTAACTTATGAAAAAACTATCACATCTATTCACAAACAGCTTGCAAAGCCACAGACGGTGGTATTGTTTATTGCACAAATGTATTCTTTTTCTTGCTTGCTCTACTTTCGCATGCATATCCATAAGCATAAATTCAACAGAACATAAAACAAAAGTTGTCGCAACAACCTAACCAAACTCATCATATGTATCCATTTCGACAGCACAGAATCAACTAAGGCGTCAATAAAATCAACCCATTTGGTCTCAATTTGGGACAATAAAAACAGCACTTTGGCAATGAACTTTTCGTCAAATAAATCTGCAATATTGTAAACAGTAAAAAATCTCATTGACAAAAATACTGTCAATGAGAGATGTCAATTCATTGACAGCATGTTTTTGTCAAAATTGCACGAAAATGGATGCAGTGTGAACGGTTGCTAATATTATTGTTCATTGACGCCATTGTTCATTGCCGTTTTTGTCAATAGTCAAAATCCGGCTTTAGTTTTCTTTATAGTTCTCAAGATAAACAATAAACTTCAATTCGGTTACATTATCGCACACATTTATAACTTCAAATTGGCAACAATCTGAAGTTAAAAGTATGTTAAATCGACTCATATTGATTACCAATCGATTCATATTGATTAAGAACATTTTATACTTCCTTTGGCGTCACATACTAAGCTGACTTACATATGTATATTCTAACGTCAGCCTCATATTCATTTATCGTTTCGTCAATTATTTTAGCACTCACTTGTCCCTGTTTTATTTTTGATTTTATGTACCAATAAGCAGAAGAAGTTTTCAAGTTATTTTTATACATAAATATACATATGTATAGTGTATTATTAAGTAAGTGCGGGTATGTACGTATGCATGTATGTATGTATGTATATCAGCGTTTAAAGTGTGTTAAGTGCGCAAAGCACTTAGTTATACTCCGCAACATCTTCACTTACACTTGCACACTTACGGTCACGCTCACGCCCACTCCAGGTTTCAATTCCAGCTCCAACATTAGCACCTCCAACGCCTCCATTGCTTGAAAACGTCGTCATTCAACTTTAACCGCCTGACGCAAATTGTCGAAATTCTGGCTTTGTAAATATTTTTAACTCGTCGTGGCTTTTTTTTTTGTGTTTTCTTTATTATTTTTTTTTTTTGTTCGCAATTCTTTAATTCATTTATGGTTTATTATGTCGCGTTATTTGTTTTATTTTTGTTATTATGAATATGTATACTATGGTCACTGTCTTGGTCAATCGCTACTTGAATTTATTATACCCTTCATAAATAAAAATAAGTACTATGATATAGGCAGACGTTGTCCGAGTGTTTGAAGTCGATCAAATGTAAACACAAAAAATCTTCCATAATATAAACAAACTAATATAAACAACAAGCAATTGAATTTGGTTTTCGTTGATAGTTTTTGGGCTGGTATCTTAAATAGAGTACGTCCTATTTCTATACCCGAGGAACACTACCATCCAACTCTTGATATTAGTGTTACAATTTTAAAAAATTCAAAATCTCGGTAAATGCATCGGATTTTGCCCGCAATGCTTGCGCATGCAGTGATTTTCTAAAAAGTAACCAAGTTGCTTAAGCTAACTATTTGAGTAGCGTACAGTCTACTATTAAATTAGATCCAAAATCAATTTTCGACTTCGTTAAGGTTAAACGTAATACACGTTCATTTCCATCGCGCGCATGAACTTTGGCGTAAATTTTGCTGATAATGACCAAAATATCATCAATTTGTTTGCAGATATTTTCAATTCAAATTATTGTTCCTCTGATGAATCCGTATAATATTCCAGAATCAAACTTTATTCTTGTTCCGTTAATAGATTTTAACACAGTGCATTGTGAAATGAAACTGCGCGATCTAAATTTTTCATTCGGCTCTGATAACATTCCGAATTCTGTATTGAAACTTTGTGCGAATACTTAAGTTTATATATACCGGTCGTCAAAAAGTGGTTCTTTTCCGGATTTTTGAAAGGATTCCTTTAGTATTCTATTGCATAAAAAAGGTGATAAATCGAATATACATATGTAACTATTCTGTGGTATTGCAAAATTGTTCGCAATTCCTAAATTTTTCGAAAAAATAATTACAAACCATCTTATGCATTATATTGCTTTCAAAAATACAAAACATTACAAAGTCAGTGTACAAAATATTATCATCAAAAAACAGCGACACTTGTTCCTTTAAAGATTTGCCAAAAAATTTGAAGACAAAATGTCCAAGACTGCCGTATCTTGTCACAGAGGTACTGACATTAATATACAAAAACAAATCAATGTCCGGGAATATCGGGAACCAGTTCGTCCCTGATCGAAAGATTGAAGCAAAGACATAATTTAAAAACCTGCAAAAAAACAGAGAGTGTCCAAGAGTTAAATACAGCTGAAAGTCAGAAAATCAAATGTTCGAAAATTGTACAAACGTTGCTCAAAACGACTCTGTTGGTTGCGTTGCAATGTGTGACGAAACCATTATTAAAATGTAATCAAGAACATTACAAGATCCCCAACTTTACGTAAAAGTGAATGGTGGTACTGTCGACTAGTCAGTGTCAACGATTGGAATGGAAAACTTGGCGATACAGTTCTCATCTGGCAGGCTTGCGAAAATTATCAGGAGTGTCTAGGTAGACGCATTATACCATTTTACAAATAACGCAATGTATCAAAAATGTTTTGCAGAGTACTGCAGAGTACGTCCGTTCCACTCTGGTCATATTAGAAAAAAAAATTGGTTGTCTGTAAAGTCGGTTTACGGACGATAATTTTACGTGATAACGTCATAAGAAAACATTGATGAAAAATTGCATACTTTTATGAATTGAATTGAATTATTATCACTGAATTAGGAAGAAGGAGTTAATTGAAAATTAAAATTTTTTCGATAAATTCACATTTATTTGCACTCGTTACAAATGTGTGTCAAATTTGTACCCTGGCAGACGTCGTTCTGCCCTTCCCCTTGCCTCTCCTTTCCCTGCCGCTCCTTCCCCCTATCCCTCCAATCATTTCTCCTTTTGAGCATGGCTTTCTCAAGGGTCGTTCTGTTAATAAAATTGTTTTGGAGTTTACTTTGAGATCGATCTGTGCTTTTTCTGTTGGCCAGCAGACTGACGTAATTTATACAGATTTTAGTAATTACAGATTTAGTGTTAATCATAAAATATTGCTTTTTTAGTTATATAAAATTGGGTTTCCCTCAAATTTCATTCAATTGTGAAAATCTTACGTTTCTGTGCGGAAATAGTGTGTAATTTTTAGATCAGCAACTTCTAAAATGATCAACATTTCGACTGGCGTTCCACAAGGTTTTCATTCGGGCCTAGGATTATTTTTGATATTTCTAAACAACCTCCCATCTGAAATTCACAAGGCGAAAATATTATTGTACGCCGGACGATGTTAAACTTTGCTTTCATTAAAAATTGCCAGCTCAATCCTCTTTGCTATAAGATGTCTTGGATCGCACGATTGTGTGGTGCAATACAAATAAACTTTATTTGAATGACAATAAGAGTGTAAATGTATGTCTTTTCACAGACGTAAACTAATTCAATCGTCTTATTGTAGTAGTATTTTCTTGAAAAAGTCGAAACATTCCTAAGCTTAAGGATCCTAAGCTGAACTTTATTTTATATTATCTTATATTGACATTACGTTGAATAAAGTCTCGTCGATGTTGGGCTTTGTTAAAAGGTGGTCCAAAGAGTTTGCCGACCCGTATATAACTACATAAGTTGTTGTTTACTGCTTAAGTACGCCCCATTCCCTTGAGTAGGGTTGTATATAATGGTATCCTCAGTAGGTAGTTTATTCTATAAAAATTGAATCGGTGCAGAAACAGTTACTAATTCTTTGCTTTGCGAAGCTTAAATTGGTATACCTCTTATCGTCTTACCTCGTATTCGAGTCGTCTTAAGTTAATGTTAAGTGTAATGTTTCTGCATCAAAATAAATTATATCCGGTGAAACTAGCTCTGTCTTCATTTTAAATAATATTTTATTTAGCGGTTTAATTTTCCATATATAATTCCCCAAATAAGTAAGCACTATTACCATAAATTCAGGAATTCAGCTGTCTAGCATTAGCGTATAAATTCGTTAACGAACAATTGCTTCTAAATTTGGTAATACATATTTCACATTTCATATGTTAAGCGCGAATATATTAATATTATGCTTATATTAAATACGATTCTTCTTTATATTTTTATTTCAAAAGAGAGAAGAACATTCGTCTAGTTCGGAAACGAGATAATAAGTCCTGATACTGAGACTAATATGAAATCATCAACATTTTTCTCTAAAACAATAGAAAGCATGGTCAGAAAAAATAATTTGAAACATGAAACGAAAACAAACGCCAAGTTCTGCATACAATAAACCTCAATTGAAGGGACATATCGTTTGTCAGAGTAGATATTATTATTGGTTTGCTTTTCCAACATTCGCGCTTTCGTTTGCTGGTCGAAGTCAACGTCAAATTGTGATGAAAAACCAACTTCGTCAACTGTTCTATTCTATCGATCTAGCTTTGTCCGTCTGTCTGTCCGTCTGTATGTTGGCGACTAATTTTTATGCTATCCAGTGGAAATTTTGCACGTACACTTCTTTTTATTGCAGTTTAATAGAGTGTCAAGATTTACCCGCCACGCCCACTTTTTGGAGTAGCCCCCATACAAACTCACCGCCCACTTTTGACTTTTTGTATGAAAAACATTTTTATTGTAGACAATATCAACTTATAAATTGATATAGTAAGTTAAAGTAGACGGATGCTTGACATATACATTGACATAAAGTGGGAGCCACCCACCCATTAATTGGGGTTAGCTCCCAAACAAACCAACTGCACACTTTCGAATTTTTGTAAGAAAAGTCAATATCAGGTTGAAATGCAAATTGGTGCCTTTTTATGGTCAGCCACTTAACATACATAGACTAACGGACGTGGCCCGCCCACTAGTTTTATTATGAACATTTTTTTATGGACGGACGCTTCACATATGTATGTATATATAAATGGGTGTGTTCCACCCTTTTAAGCGGTAACTCCACTCCATTTTTAGAATTTTGCATGAAGAACCTTTTCGTTACTGGCAAGATCAATTTAACATTTGATAAAGTGACTTTTTATGAGTGGACATAATTATCTTCACTTCACTTCACTTCACATAATTATCAAGGGGCATGCCCCACTAAACTTTCTATCCACGTTTAGGTTGTTATGTTTTGCAATACAAATAGTTCTCTTCCTTATACAACGTGAAACTACGGTATTAAAGCTTTGATTTTCGGAATATTAATTATCATTCGTATTCCATCACGGGATTGTGCAGGGTATACTACGATATAGTCATGATTTCTTATTTTCTTTCCATTTTCATTTTAACATATTAAAATCTTTCCAATTTACACTTTCCCTTTGTTCAAACGTTTTAAATATTACCTTAATTAGTTTGTATTATCATATAATTTTTTTTTTATGAATTCAGCTCCAGCCCTCAAAAAGTGGGTGTGACATTCGTTAAAACATTTGACGCGCATTTATGAAACAATTATTTTTTATTCACTCTTTACAAATGTTATTTATTAAATCAATTACGCTAGTTAACTAACAAGTGTATTTTGTTACATTAATCAATTTTTATTTATTTTAATTGTTGCAATTAAATGTGCACATTTCGCATTTCTGATTTGTTTTAATGTGTTTACTTTATTTTTAGACAGTATGCCTCACGTGTATTTATTTTTTTGTTTTTGGTTTAGTTAAAATGACTACATACTTGTATGTAGTTTATTACATATTGTGTGTTTGAATGAATTCCGGATTTCACGAATCGTTTTTAGAAGCAATCCAAGAATCCACCAATTTTTTACAATCTTCAATCTTCAATCTTTTCCTCAGAAAAGTCATGGATTATCGAACGAAACATGCGGTAAGCAGATGTGGCGATGTCTGACGAATACGCGGATGGGATAGAACGTCTCATTTGACCGTTTTGATGTAGGATTTGACAAGTTTTGTGACGAGCGGACGTGCATTGTCGTTGAGGAAAATGATTTTGTTTATATTCCGGCCGTTTTTCCTTTAATGCGCGGTACAAACGAATCAGTTGAGTCATCATTTCATTCAGGTTGTGCAGCTCATAGTAGATCACACCAAGCTTATTCCAACAACTACAGAGTATAAGCTTAGATCCATGCCTATTTGGCTTTGTCGTTGATGTGGTTGGCCGGCTTTAACCAATGACTTTATGCGCTTGAGATATTCGTAGCTTATACACTTTTCATTGTCAGTTACAATTCAATGCAAAAATCACTTCCTTTTTTGTCCTTCAAGTAGCTGTTCTCGGTTTCAATTCGTATGTGAGCCAATTTCTCTACTTTTGGATCATTGTCATGGGCTTAAAGCGTTTGCTGACTGTCAACTCCCAATGATTGAGCTAATTTTTCAAGCGTTTGATATGGATCTACATCGATTCAGCAATGATTCCAATTCTTCATCTTTCAACAGCTAAAAAATCAAAAACCCTTAATCAAGTATAAGATTAGACATGTTCAATGAAGTCAAAAGTGTTATTATTTACACTTCAACCAAATGACGTACCCTAAAAATGACGCTCAATGACAGCACGTTTACGAGGGAATACAATTTGGAATGTGGATTATTGGAAATGCTCTTAGGAATTGTTACGAACTAATTCGCCAATACAAGGTGTGTCGCACGAAAACGGTATATACAAAACGATAAACATCCAGGTTCCTCGAAAACCTTGCTTACTGAAAGTAACATTGAAACTGTGTGTGAATTCATCAGAAATGAGCCGAAATCTTCATTGCGATATATGGAGATTGATTTGAATATTTAAATGTACGAAAGCTGTGAGTACGGTTTGTTCCCATGTGTCCTAAAGTAACCAGAACTTTTACATCTCATCGATCTACACTTGTTTCGGTTGATGTTTTGATTAAAAATCATATTTTAACCATTAATCAGTCCTCGTATTCGCTTGATTTGGCACGGAGTCTTTAACATTTTCGGCTTTTGACCGTGTTTGGCATTTAGGCTTGCTTTACAAGCTTAAGACCATATTCTACCTGCTGCTATAAGGTCCTATTTACATATGCGTCTATTCTACGTGAGTTGCGAATGGGCTGAATCCGAAGTCTACGAAGTAAACGCAGGCGTCCCTCAGCGAAGCGTGTTAGGTCCCATTCTTTATACTCTTTACACTGCAGACATTCCTGTGCTTGAAAGCGAAGACCACGTAATCGCCACATACGCAGATGACACAGCCACTTCGACGAATCATGCAGAAGCGTCAGCAATCTTGCAATCGTAACTTACAAGTATGGAACCATGGCTACAAAGATGAAACATAATCGTCAATGAAGGCAAGTTCGCGCATATTACATTTGCTACCAGATCAAAAACTTGCTCAGAGCTTAGCCTAAATGGCTCCACACTGCCTACTGTGAGAAAAGTAAAATACCTTGGCTTAACCCTCGACAGGAGACTAACCTGGTCAGAGCATATCAAATCTAAAAGAAAACAGCTTTGTGTGAAACTACGGCAGATGAAA
Source organism: Leucophenga montana (assembly GCA_035044765.1). Classification (NCBI taxonomy): domain Eukaryota; kingdom Metazoa; phylum Arthropoda; class Insecta; order Diptera; family Drosophilidae; genus Leucophenga; species Leucophenga montana. The sequence goes on from JAWNNQ010001550.1 coordinate 454,426, forward strand.
TGGTTGCTCGGATACAGATCTCAACTGAATCTGAGAAATAAAGTCCTGCTCTATAAGGCCTTATTCAAACACATATGGACTTATGGAATTCAGCTGTGGGGCACAGCACAGCCTCAACATCCAACATTGAAATACTACAACGATTTGAAAACATTACTTTGCGAAGATTGGTCAAAGCACCATATTACGTTAAGAATCAGGTGATCCATAAGGACCTTGGCATTCCAAGTGTCCACTGACGAAGTGAAAAGATTCAGCCAGAAGGAAGCACCAAAACAGACTTGCTCGACACCGCAACCCATTGGCCGTAGATCTGCTCGACAATAGACAGATCCGTCGTCGTCTGAAAAGACATCATCCACTCGACCTTCCCTTTAGGCCACCTAAAGAGTGGTAGTTCATATGCCAATCTCTGTTCTAAATAATCATAACATAACAGCTTATGAAATTTTGCTCTATTCCAAAACTTCTATTTTACATGCGACACAACTTGTACTTATGTATAAAAACTCATTCAATTGTTTACAAAAGTTTCTGAGATTAGTATGATAAATTTGGTATTTCTCTTATATGAGGGCGTGACGCCGCCCCTTGATTTAAAACTCCAGATCCGTGTATCATACAGAAAAAGTTGTACGGATTCTTCCGGTTGATTCGCAGATTTGATTATAATAAACAACGTCGTATTAACTGTTTGATTACCACATAAATTAACACTTAGTCTATAACATTTATTTGAATAATTATTATTTTTTATTAGAGAAGCAAATAAATTGTTTTAATGTGATTGGAAATTAATTAAACTACTGAATCTTAATTGATGTAAACATTTTCGAACGTGTTGCGAATGCTTCAAATGCGATAAAACGAATGTACTACATATAATAGGCGATAAACATTTTGTTTAGGGTTGTGATTTCTTTTTTTTTTTGTAAGAAAAGCTCGATTGTTCCAAGTTGGTTTTGCTTAATTTGTACAATATTATTGGAAAAGTAAAACTTTTTCAGCATGTGTATATGAACGCGAATGACGAGTTATGTTTGTAGTCAGTCAACGAAGTCTTTAAACTATTATTATACCATTCACACATAGTGTGAATATCAGTTTGTCTGAAAGTTTGTAACGCACTAAAGGAGGCATCGTAGACCCCATAAAGTATATATATATATATATATATATATATATATATATATATATATATTCTTGATCAGCTCGACGAGACGAGTCGATCTAGCCATGTTCGTCTGTTTGTATATTGTTGCGCATTTTTTGGTGAGCAATTTTTATGCTATCCAGTTGAAAATTGGCACATACACTTATTTTTATTGCAGTTTAATAGAGTATCATGGAACCCACCGCCCACTTTTGAGCTTTTGTACGAAAAACTTTTTTATTGTAGCCAATAAAAACTTAATAATTGATATGGTCGCTTCAAGTGGACGGACGCTTTACATATACATTACTGGGTGGGATCAGCCCACTTTTTGGGGTAGCGCTCATACAAACCTACTGCCCACTTTTGTGTTTTTGTATGAAAATCTTCTTTATTAAAGTCAATATTAGTTTGAGGTGCGATGTGGTGGCTTTTTATCTTGGATAGCCGTTTTACATACATAGACTAATCGGCGTGCCCCGCCCACTTTTTGAGATAGCCCCCCATACAAACCCACCACCCACTTTTGCGTTTTTTATGAAAAAAAATCTTTATTGAAATCAATATTAGCTTGAAATTTGTTTTGGTGGATTTTAGTGTACAACCGCTTCATATACATGTACAAATGGGCGTGTACCGACCACTTTTTGGGGTAGCCTCTATATAAACCCCCACGTTTATGTTTTACAATTCGATTTAAAATTTCCTGTGAATGGTATTACAGCTTCGGTTCAACCGCAGTTAATGTTTTTTCTTGTTTTTTTTTTCTACCAATAGGGTTATTGCCTTATCGTATTTCGTCAGACAAGTTTTGTTCCTTTGGTGCGTTTTTAAGCAATGTTGCACAACCAACAATAATTTCCACTAAAAATTCTTGCACTAGTTTGCTCGACCCAGACCATTGACCAATAATTTTTGTTTGTACGAATTTTGGTTACTATGGTTACATTTGGTACTTTTTTTTGGTAACAAAAATTTCAACAACTACAAGGCCGGGCAATCGCAGAGCAGATGTAAACTGAGGAGAGACCTAGTTTATTTAGGTGATGATATCTCAGTGGATGATGGCCGGTGAGGTAGCCCAAAAGCAGCCTCATCTATTGAGATGTGCGTTGGTTTATGGCTATATAGGGCGAGTTAGTAGCTTGGCCTGCCGTAGACCAGGATATTGTATACAGTACCGGGAGGCAGTGCTTTTAAACCGATCTACTATGAAAGATTTTTACTTAGAGCCCAGCTAAGTCCGCAAAAAGGCTCCGGACCTATAAAAGAAGTTGCCTGGCTAGTTCATCAACACTTTCGTTGCCTGCGACACCCATATGACCAGGTACCCAACAAATCACTACTTTACGGCCGATTGGCAGTTGTGGGAGGATGCCGTAACATTGAAGAACCAGCATCGAGGAGAAATTCCAAGAGGTTAGTGCTAGAATAGCCGCTTGGCTATCTGAAAGGATGGCTATTTTGGCCACTTTAGGGCTTTTATCTAAAAGATAACTTGATACTTCTATAATTTATCTTTTATACTTTCTCGTGAGACTTCCTTACAAAAATGTTGTAGCAGTTCGAAACAGTTTGAAAGCTGATTTTGTTGTGTCTGTTGTGTCAATCGGAGTGGTTTAGCGTTTTACCATCTTTAGTTTTGCAAAAATCAAAACACGATTTTAAGTGTGGATTATATCAAGAACCTTTAGGGATTGTAGCATCATTCAAAGCAGCGGTGGCCACGAAATTTTGAATCGGGAGCAGTACAATAACATCTACAACAAACAGAGTTTTTGAAGACATAAATCTAAGCAATATGAACACTTTTATGATTCTATGCGTCGCGAAGAAAATCGAGCCTCTGCTGTAAGCAAAACAAAAAAAAATTCAACACTGAAAAAAATTATTAAAACCATTTAAATTCAATCACTTAGTAAAAATCGTAACACATTAAAACCTACTTCGCTTTCTTACTCAGTGTACAAGTCGCGGCAGAAGTCATAAATCATAGCAAAATGAACACTTTTATGACGGTCCGAAAATCGTGTGTGGTTGTTGTTTCATTTTCGGCTATGCCGAAAGTTGTTGTTGTTGTTGTCTCATCGAAAATCGCAGGCATGCAAAAGTAACGCTTTGAGCACTCAGAGCAACGAGCGCAAGGGCTTACCCACCGCTGATTCATAGCATTGTCTACAATTAGTCTATAAAATTCCGTCGTCTTTGTACTTTCGTTAGTGACAACGAATTCTTTCATTCATAATTAATATTGATAGTAATATCGTGCAACCTGGTACAAGAAAATACTTACTTTAGAAACTGATCGGAATTAGAGGGTGCTGGGTGCCTCAACGTAAATACGTTGGTTGTTCGATGGTATTTGTTGATATTTTAATCTGAAATTAGATCTTTCAAATGCCGCATAATGCTCAGATTATATTCTATATTTACCGCCTGAGCTTCTGGCAAGAATTCCAATTACAGAAGACCGCGATAATCAAGTAAGAAAACAATCATTATTACCTTGACTTTTGATTAACTTTGACGTGGTGTTTTCACTCTCGGCTCAGTTGGAAGGCTCCATTCCGAAGCTTGTTGACTGGTTCAAAATCGTAAAGCAATATCTCATTATCAGTTGCAAAGCGTTTTAAGAATGTGGAGTCGGAATTGACTCGTTCTCTCATGTCTTCAGCGGCATTTACATATGCGATTGAATTATTGAAGCAAAAATACGCAAAACCCCGTAAAAAACGCAATTGAGCACTGTAAACACGCTAACTGACGCTCAAACTCCGTGTCAGTATAGAGTACTGTTGTGCCTACTTAGTGACAAGAAAAAAACTGAATTACACATAGAATTTCATCGTTAACTATTTGTGTATAGCAAAGAGTATAGCGTCTATATCAAAGTGCAATACAACAACAGTTTCGCATGCTACGTTTTGTTGTTTTTTGCCTATTGACAGTACGCACACCCACACACACACACACACACAGCTCTTTGCATTAACCAGCTGAATTTATACAAACAATCTGCTTGTTCTTTGTTATCTCTGTGTGTATATTGAAGAGCAAATCAATAAAAATTTCGTTAAAGTTAAATTTGATGCTTTAGGCAACCCTGCTCTAACGGCACTTTTGCCACATGCTGAACGAAAAATAGGTGAACAATGCTTTCGAAGTGCTCAACAGAAACACACATACAGTCGATTGCTGTTTAGTTTCAGGCTCATATGTATATATTGATGAAGTACCTGACACAATCTTCTACACGTCTTTTGAAGCACCTCCATTGTGTTTCTTGCACCAAACCATATAGAGGCATCTCTTTGAGATTTTGTCAAATTGTGTTATATCCAGCGAGAACAAATCTTTTTCACGACTGAATGATCATGCAATATTTTATGTATGCTGGTGGAACTAAAGCCGAAGGTTATTTTACTGCCGACATAATCGTCCATCCGTGCTACTAAATTGATTATCCATGGATCATTTACGCAACACGTATACTTTAAATAAAAAGTAGTCGAAAATTAGATTTCCAGAATGCACCACATTCGTGCCAACCGCGGTGCTCACATGCCCGAAATTATATTTAAACCAGGGTATAAAACTGGAACCAGAACCGGAACCGTTAACCGATTCAAATTAAGAACCCAAACGGGAACTAGAACCGCATTTTTAATATTTTTAAAACCGAAACCTTTTAGCTTTAGCTCTTCCAGCGATGCAGTCTTTATCTCCTCAATCGTTGCAAATCGCCGTCCTTTCATAGGTCTCTTCAGTTTTGGGAACAGTGAGGAAAACTTTGACATTTGATCGAACTTGCCGTGCTTTTTTCGGTCTTGGCTCACCTGGGCTCTTACATTGGGACGATTGGGCTTTGGTTTCGACGTTGTAACCATATACCCATGTTTCGTCATCAAATATGACCCTTTTGAGCAAATCTGGATCGTTGTTGACGTCAATATCTGGATCTTGACCTCGATAGCAGAAAATCGCTGAGCACGCAAAACACTTCTAACCGTTATGCCTCTCACAAACAAACTAAACATGCTACATAGCTGAAACTGTAAACATACATATGTTCGTGACGAGGGCACCAATACAACAAAACAAAAAAATCGTTAATCGAATATACGTTGCCCGCGAAATTTGAAAAGTCATCTTACTTTTTGAACACACCTCGTATATGGTTAGAAAATTCCACATATTTCCTAGAACTATACGAATTGTCAAAAGTTACTCCGCAGTTCCAGCTACGCAAGTAGCGTAGAACATTTGTTTTCAGGCGTTGAGTTTATTATGCATCCGCTTAGGAATCGACTGGACGCGAAAACAGTTTAAACAAAATTCGAAAAGGTGGCGGTGGGTTTGAATGGTGAGTACCCCTAAAAGTGCGCGTGGCATGCTAGTTTTCATATATGTATCCATTCCCGATTTCAGATCGATATGTTACAAATTGAGGGTCTAGATTTGATTTATACTGATAGGGGACAAACAGACGGGTCTAGTTCGATTTGTCTCAGTGAGTTAATCATGAATAGTATGTGTACAGTAAGCATTCTTTATAAACAACCAAGCAACATTCTATTGTAGCAACCTCTGCATTAGCAACTTTTTTAATTCCAAAACTTCTGTACAAGCAACCACTGTTTTATTTTTCATTTTAATTTTCATTCTTCCGTAAAAATGGAGAAGAAAGTCAGAGTATCAATTTCTTTGAAAGCGAAATTATCAATTTTATATGAACTCCAAGATGGCAAGACACCAACAGAGATCTGCAGAAGATACAACATCTATAAGTCGACTTTAATGAGGATAAAAAATAATAAAGAAAACTTGGAAGAATTCGCCGATTCTTCGTTTAATGTGACAAAATTATATGGCAACACCATAGTAAAGTTTGACATTTTTTGGCATAAACGTACTCACAAAGTTTTGATGTACAATTGCTATTTGTTTTGTTTACAATGAGTTAAGAAAAGCAATTTGGCCAAAAAATGGAAATTTCGTGTTTTCGTGTGAATTGTCTCAACTTAGTTCTTTGTATGGCGATAAAGCACCATCAAAACCACAGTATATCGCTGGTATAGTGGTCGTAGTTCGGTCGTAGTTCGGTTTTCGATTTGGCATGAACACTTAGCTGTAAAAAAAATTTGCTCTCGTTGGATACCCCATAATTTATCAATCGCTCAAAAAAGGCTCGCGTCGATTGGTGTAAGGAAATGATTAAAAAAATCGACCGTGGTGCTTCAAAAGACGTGTATAAAATCGCGACAGGTGACGAATCATGGATATATGCGTACGAGCCGGAAACAAAATAGCAATCGACCGTGTGGGTATTCCAAGACGAGCCAAATCCAACAAAAGTTGTTCGGGGAAGAAGCACAACGAAGCAAATGATTGCCTGTTTCTTCAGCCGAATGGGTCATGTGGCCAATTTTCCGCTTGAGCATCGTAGGACGGTCATTTCTGAGTATTACACAACCATTTGTTTGCCGGAAGTCTTCGGAGAAATTCGTAAAACCAACCGCCAAAGACGTATCATTCTCCATCATGACAATGCGAGCTCTCACACATCTCGTCAAACAAGTGCATTTTTGAGCAGTCAAAACATCGAATTAATGACTCATCCTCCGTACAATCCTAAATTGGCACCCAATGACTTCTTCTTGTTCCCGAGTATCAAAGTTAAACTGCGTGGTCAACGATTTACGAGCGCCGAAGAAGCAGTTGAAGCGTTCAAAAACCATGTTTTGGAGGTATCTCAAGAGGAATGGAAAAACTGCTATGACAAATGGTTTGAACGAATGCAAAAGTTTATTGATCATCAAGGGGAATATTTTGAAAAACAATAAAGCCATTTTCATTTAAAAATGTTTGTTATTATTTGCTATTCCCGAAATATAAATAGTACCACTCGTAATACTATTCACACTGTGTGCGAAGAGTATAAAAATTTAATTTGATATATGATCTTTGGAAAGTTGACAATAGTAATTATTCTCTTTTTTTAGGGTTCCGTAACAAAGAGTAAAACGGGACCCTATTACTAAGACTCCGCTCTCCGTCCGCATGTCGGTCTGTCTGTCTGTCCGCCTGTCACCAGGCGGTATCTCATGAACCGTGATAGTTAGATAGTTGAAATTTTCACAGATGGATATATTTCTGTTGCCGCTATAACAACAAATACTAAAAAACAGAATAAAATAAATATTTAAGGGGGCTCCCATACAACAAATGTATTTTTTTTGCTCGTTTTTGTTCGATATTGAGAACGGCAACAGGTAGAGTTATATATTCATTTTAAAAACAAATAATTAAATTAAAATAAAATAAAACAAATATTTAAGTGGGTCTACAATACACACAACAGACATGATTTTTTTTTATAGATAATGGTACGGAACCCTTCGTGCGCGAGTCCGACTTGCACTTGGCCGGTTTTTTGTTTTTAAATTATAATATTGACTGGTACTAGTACCGCACCGCACCGGTGTACCAAAACTAAAATCAAAGAAGCGCACCGAAACCGTATACCGAAATAAATTTGAACCGGTATAGAACCTTATACCGAAATTTGAACCAAAACCGAAATACATTTCGGTTTGATTCCCTGATTTTAAACACTAAATAATAAAGTCAATTTGCAGTTTGAAATCATGTAATCTTAGAATTTTAATTCAATTCAAAGGTCGCTAAAAAGAGACCCTACACAACGTGTGCTACTATCAATGTACACATATGTACATAATATTCAAGAGAACTAAATGGATTACGCTATGATTTCCAAAGTGACACGAGCATCTTGATGAAGTTTTCATTTCACAGTTGACAGTTGGTAATTAAATTTAATTTGTTTTTTTTTTTTTATACACATAGCGTAGAAGGGTATATTTAGTTTGTGTAAATGTATGTAACTGCTTATAGAAGGCATGACAATGTCGTAAATTATATGTATAAGTTCTTGCTCAGTATCAAGTGTCAAGTCGATATGTTGTAGATAACCACGTCCGCTTATCCAACCCATTGATGATTATACCCATTTAAGACCTAGTCAGTTAAAGTATCTAAGTGAAATGAACGTGCCAATCATATTATATAGTATAGTAGACACTAGCGGTGTGCAATATTTCACGTCACTGATATTATTCACTGTTATCTAAACGTAGCAGTTTGTAACTGCTACCGCAACTCGCAAATATTTTTTTGAAAACTGATATTTGACATTATATGAAAAGAACTCAAACTGTTGTTTAGCATTGTTCGCATTAATAGCAAGAAAAATATTACTAAACTAGAAAATATTTACATTCACACATGAAAAAGTAGTCAATTCTGTACACTGATGCTTGGCACTAGAGATGGGCACGGGCTTCCTTCGTCTGCCCCGACTCAGCCCGAACACAAAACCTGATCTGAAAAAGAGCCCATTTAAAGGCATAGTCGAAATTCTTTTTGTCACTTATATTGACGCAGAGTGTGAGCTCCATATCTGTCATTTAGTTTCTTTACAGTGCTCTATTTTTTCGAATTTTCTACAAAAACTCAATCGCGTAAAGTTCGCAAAGTCGTAAAGTCATGGTAGAAGGAGTCAATTTCGACTCCACATTTCTACAATGCATTGTAACTGGAGATGAGACATGGGTATACCAGTTCGACAGGCAAACCAGTCAACATGCTTGACGCCTTCCAATTATTTCGATGCTAGAGATAATCTGTGATTAGTTATGAGTGATTTAACATGAAAAATATGCATTATGCCGGGCCTTTTTCGGGTTTGTTCGAGCCTCTCAGGTCTATTCGTGCTTTTCGGGCTTTTTGCGTGCCTTTTGGGTATCAAACATTTTCATACATATGCACAGATCGGACCAACCAACACAATTTAGAATGCAGCCCCAATTCAAATCTATAGTTCAAATAAATACTGTTAGACTAGGACAGGGTATCTCGTAGTCGTGCCAATCTTTGTTGGATTTTTTTATTTTATTTTACTTTTTTTTTATTATAGTAATGCATTGATTTTGATACGATGCGACTTGACTTGTTTTAATTCGTTTTAAATTCAATTTGCTTTACAAAAATACTGTATAAGCAGAGTAGTCGTCGTAAATTACACTTGCCAATAATATAGTTTATCGATCTAAACTGTATATTATCTTTTACTTCTAATGGGCGTTGCATTCTCTAGTCACTAGAGCGATAAATTTCGAATCTGAATTTTAATTTCAAATGTCTAAATTGTTAAATCTTAAATTGTTTGTATCATTCGTTATTAAAGCGATATATTGTTGCTATTTCATATACATACTCGCGTAGTACTGAGAGTATAAAGCAGCATTTCTACAAAATGTTTTATAGTATGTATAAATTATTCTGCACACGTTGCCCAGTGTCAACGACGTATGGATAATGATAATCTGATAAATTACTATTATAGTACGAGTATGTGTACAGATACTGTTGTAGCTTTTTTGTACTTATTTGTGCGTTGAAAGCATTCTGATTCTTCTCTTACGTAGACGCATTAACATATCGAATATTGTATTGTTTTATACAGTACATCTGCTGTATTTATGTAAATAAACTTAATTATTTTGAAACAAGAAAAGTACAGAGATTGATCAATGGATCGTTAGAGTCGTGCAGTTTGTCACATACGCCAATCCGAACCAAATCATCCCATATTATATTACTTTCGCTCTTCGTTAATAGTTTAAATATAATAACTATTACAATGTGGATTTTTTGAGTTGTATCATTGTTTTCATTATTCATGCTTGTGTGAAAATTGAATAAGCCAATGGTATGGAATATTCGGACTTCATCTGATATGATTTATTAAAATTTTATTGACTACGACGGTGTAAGTTCAAGGATCTACGTTCAATTTATTTATTTATTTATTTTTGTTAATTATTGTAAATTTATACTGTGCTTAACAAATTGTAAAGTTTTTTTTTTTTGTTTTTGGTTTTGTTTTTGCTGATATTGTAATGTGTCATTATGTTGTTTCGTAAAATTTGTCAATTAAGTTACGTAGTATATAAATAATGAGCTGTGCTTCCTGCCATCTACTCTATATATATCCAATATACACGCTGTGATCTAAAAATAACCGAACTTTTTAGTTATAAAATAAAACAAGCATGGTATTATGTTTCAAAGCTAATATTTATTCAAAATACGATCCATTTAACTCAATACAACGTTTGGAACGCTCAACCAGTTCATCCATAGACTTTTTAAACTCGCTTTTTGGAATGTTCTTTAGCACCTGTGTCACGGCTGTTTGTATGGCTGAAATGTCACTGCAAAATGCTCCTTTCATTGCAGTTTTCATTTTTGGGAGTAGAAAATAATCGCACTATGATAGATCAGGAGGGTGCATACGGAGGGTGATCTGGTCGATGAGACAAATCTGTTTTTTCATAAAAAATTCATTGAATTTTTTGGTCTTGTGAGGTGGTGCATTTTCATGCAATAAAAACAACTGTTTTCCTTTATTTTCCTTTATTCGGGCCTAACAAGTTGAACTCTCGACCACAAACGAGTTAAAACTTGTAAACAATATTCTCCATTGACAGCTTGACCTTCTGGAAGAAATTCCTTGTGAACCCTTCGAATAATAGAAAGTTATCAACACTGTCTTGATTCTTGACTTTTGAAAACGACATTTTTTTTTATGTTTTGGCTCGTTTTTTGACTTTTATTTTTCAGATGGTTTCGCTTAGTTTCGGGATCATATATAAAATATCATGTTTCATCACCAGCTATGATCGAATAAAGAAAATCTGAATGGTTTGTCATCTGTTGAAATGATATCTTTGCTATGCTCTACACGAGCGATTTTTTGATCATCTGGAACAAAACGTGCACACACCTTTCTTTTGACCCAAATTTTTTAATTTTTTAAATCGTGTAAACCACGTGTAAACTTGAGTACGACTTTTTTTATCATAAATTTATTATTTATCATAAACTTTATTTATTTATCATAAAATTTTTTTTTTAACAATTCGTAAGTCTTTTTATCGGGTTTAAAACCAAATTTCATATTTGCATTAAAGGAGGCATCGTATACCCCATAAAGTATATATATTCTTGATCAGCTCGACGAGACGAGTCGATCTAGCCATGTCCGTCTGTTTTTCTGTCTGTCTGTATGTTGTTGCGTATTTTTTGGGGACCTATTTTTATGCTATCACGTTGAAATTTTGCACATGCACTTCTTTTTATTGCAGTTTAATAGAGTATCAAGATTGCCCCGCCAAACCCTTTTTTGGGTAGCCCCCATACAAACCTACAGCCCACTTTTGACTTTTTGTTTGAAAAACTTTTTTATTAAAGTCAATATTAGATTGAAATGCAATGTGGTGCCTTTTTATGATCAGCCGCTTAACATACATAGGTTAACGGGCGTGGCCCTCCCACTTTTTGGGGTAGTCCCCATACAAACACACCGTGAAATTTTGTCTTTTTTTATGAAAAAATTATGATTAATGAACTGCAAGTGTAAACAATTTCATACATTTGCCAATTTTCAGTTATTTTTTATCTGGTTTCAACATTTTTAAATTTCTAACAAAAATCGATTACACTTTATTAAGAGAAAAAATCGTTTGATTCGTTTTATAAAAAAAAAAAATCAAAATTTATGGGATAAAATGTGAAATAAAGCGAATTTTTGAATTATTTACAAATTAACTTATGTGAATGAGAAGTTTATAATTTTTTAAAGTATTTTGTCATATGTAATTGTGTGCGCATTAAATGCTACAAATATTCTAAGCAACAATTTGAATCTATTCAAGATATTCGGATAAAACCCCCGCAATTATTGTATTTACAAAAATCATCATGTTGTGCTACCTGCCATACTCAAACTGACTCTCTATCTGTCTATCTATCTGTCTGTATGTCTGTCCGTAATTCAGTCTGTCATGTGGTGTGATTTAACGTATCAAACTTACAAATCATTCACGTGTTAACTTGTGTACTACAAATCAAGAACAGGAAAAAATCACGTCTTGCTGTCTTAAAAAACAGTAACACAACAACACGATACAAATTGTAATTGCCACTTGAACGATCCTAAAAACAAAAAGATTGATGTAGAAAAACTAAAAAACCAAAAAAAAAAAAAACAAAAAAATTAAATGCGTTGAAAATTATATGCAAAGTTCAGAAAAACAAAGATTCTGACGACACACGGAATATGTACGGATGAATGGACTGAGATTGTACAATTTTTGGCTGGTTAATTTAATGACTGGAGAGTTCTCACTTGAGCCATGATTAAATTTACATTTTGAAACCACAAATTGGAGTATATTCGGGTAAATCCCAATTAAAAGACGAAACAAAAAACAATATATGTTTTCTCGTACAATATGCGTGCATATGTGCACATAGTATATCTATTTATTGTATATAAATATATATATGTACAGGGTGTCTCAAAAGAAAGTTCACATTTGTTTTGCTGATTGCGTGAACGCAACTATTCCGAGGGGCGCGGGGGGTATTTCAATCGGTAGCCTAGCTTTTGGGTATTTAGTCGCTATGGAGCGTTTCTCGGGTACGTGCGTACGTGAGTTTTACAAAAACGGTAATTCAGCGACTGTAGCGCGTAGAAAATTCTGCAGTATTCGACATGTTCGTCATTTAAATGAAGCGCCAAGCCCTCGACTCATTGGAAAATATGTTGAGAAGTTTGAAGAGACCGGTTCAACTCTGGCAAAATCAAAATCCGGGCGTCCAAAATCTTCGAGAACGTTCGAAAACGTAGACAGCCAGTGTTACTCAGTTTGTTCGTGACAACCCGGACCTTTCGATTCGGAAGCGTGCTGTTGCTTTAAACGTGCATAGATCATCATTGTTCCGCATTTTTAGCAACTTCACACACTTCCAACAGGTCTCTACCACGAGTTCATAAAATTGGCCTCCACGAAGTCCCGATTTAACCCCTATGGACTTTTTCCTGTGGGGTTACGTCAAATCTAAAGTTTACGGCAACAAACCCACTTCCCTGCCACAATTTAAAGAAAATATCTGTCACGAAATGGCAGCCATCACGGCGAATACATGCCGAGCCGTCATAGGAAATTTTAGTGCTCGATTAAATTATTGCCGTGTTAACGCAACAGTTTACATTTCGACAATATCATTTTTAAGAAATAAATTCCCAAAGTGTGTATTTTAATTTGTAATAAACATTTTTTCAATAAACTACTTACTTTTTTTATCGATTTTTTAATTGTGAACTTTCTTTTGAGACACCGTGTATGTTATTTTCTTGTAAATAAATATATGTATATAACAAGGAGAAGTAGTATTAGCAGTAGTTCAGTTGTAGAGATATTTAATTATTTTTTAATCTAAACACGACTGAGAAATAAACTAGAGAATATGAATTGCCAAGGGAATAATATTGCGTAGTGTATTTCGCGACTTCACAATTGTAATAAATCCATTTCGAGTAGCCCTGCAGAATGAATAGATTTTTTGTCTGTCATCGGTCTTCTTTTGTCTGTTATCGTTACTTTTTTGTCTGTTATCGTTAGTTTTTTTTTCTTATTTATCGGCCAGGTGCTGCATGCTAAACAGGTGGACAGTCCAAAGCGCCCAGAATACGCCTATTAATAACTATGTGAAGATTCCGTCTATAAGAAGCCACCATACCGAATTTCAAGATGATATTCACGAATAAAAAGTTTTGCAAAAATCGGAAAAATGGGCGGGGAATGGACATTGTGCTATTTGGTCATCCTAGGAACATAAGAAACCTCCATACCCTCAATTTCAGTTCGATTTCTTAAAATTTTAGCGACTACTTTTCGTTCACACAGAAAGGGGACTAGTTCGATTCGACTCGAGTTGATGAATTGTTAATTTAACTGCTCGTTTTTTTAGTCTATCCACGAATCGATCCAACTTTTGACTTTGATCGAAACATGGGGTAATCATAAGAACATATATTAAAATTCAATATTTTATCGTATCTCTACTCGAATTGTGGACGTTTTCCCTTCAATGCTATGCTGAAAAGTATCTATTATAGTCGAATGTGATCCGCTGTGATGGTTTCATCCCATAAAACACAGAAGATGAGCTTGAAACCATGGATATTCGGCTTTGCTGGCGATGGCCTGGCCTACAGAACAATTTGACTTCGACATTTTTGTGCAGTGAAAAAAAAACGTCTCGTAATGTTTCTGTTTCCTTTCGTACGGCATCCCTTCCTTTCGAATTATTCCCATGTCCTGAAAATGCCAAAAATTGCTTGATCAACGCGCTTACCGCTTCTCCAAGCTCATCTTTTTATTTTTGCTCATCACTTTGACATTAAACCCTATTTAGATCCTATTTTTCGATTTTTTTTTGCAATTGAAAGCATCCTCCCCAGCTCTATAAAGTGTTGCTATCTTTGAAACGTCAAATCTGCGAGATTTATCTGTTGGACCAGATACCCCGCACGCTTCTTCAAGCAATCGATGAGCTTCAGCAGTTTCATTCCCATTAATATAGTAGTGAATTAGAACTTCCGGCAAATGATGCTTATGTGCAACCGATGCGTAAAACGGCGTTTCTACAGTTACTATATTTATAACAACACTAATTTAACAAAATACATATTTGTATGTACATTTCAAATTCACAATTGAGAACACCTCGAAAGGACTTGCTTTATTTTAAACCAAATACAAAAAATGCTCGCTTAACAAATTGAAAACTATTATTCTTTTCAAACCATTACGCAATTCTAGACTCTAATCCTTTCGCAATGCAACCTCCTTGACCTCAATACCATCCTTAGTGATTATGTTAATTTGCACAAAATCACCGGTGTAGATATCGCGTTCAGCTGCAGAGATGAATGTATCAGTGGCAACGGCCACAGCGCGTTCCTTGGTAATTTTCGGTATTTCATCTTCCTTCAGATTCATATTCTTATAGCCAATCTGATTGTCCAAGACAGGCTGTAGCAATGGACCCGAAGATCCGCCAGCGCGATAAGTAGCGCGTTCACAATGTCCAATGGGATCGTAGGAATAGACAGCGCCCTTACCATCGCTATCCAAGCCGGCGAGCACATTGGAAACGTAGTAGGGAAAGAAACGTCGATTATACATCAATATGGACAACATCTGCGCAACGGCATTGATGCTCATGGTCTTTCGATGTGTAAGCTCGTACATCTTCATGCGCATACGCAACAAATTGGTCAGCGAGAGCGTGTCGGTCCAGCAGCCGGTGGAGCCCAACACTGACAGTTCGGATAGTTTAAAAAGTTTGCTTATATTACGCGAATGTATGGCATAACCGCTGCTCAAACGTGTATCTGCAGCAACGACAGCAAAATCCTCGCCGGCAATGGCGACAATGGAGCTGTGAAAACGATTTTTTTTTTCGTTGTAGTTGTTGTGGCATCAGACAAATGTAAAAAAGTTTTCAAGCTTACCCGCCATTTGATTCGTAAGGATTGAAATCATCATCCTGTACACCAGGCACTTTATTGTCGGGAAACGGATTAATGCCAATAGAATTCATATTTATGTCTATATGCGATTTTGTTAAAATTTAAATCAAATGATTTGCAATTTCTGCAGCAGTCCGAAATGAAATGACAAACGCTTTTGTGCTTCCTCTTCTTTGTCTTTGACAGCTGTGCACAGAGTTGTCGAGTAGCCAATTTAAATTTAAAGTGGTAAATATCATGGCATTCTATGTTTGAAGTAATTGTTTGTTCAACGAAAACAAAAGTAGTAATATAAAATTGTTGGGGATAGAAGTTAGTTTTTATGTTTTTTTTTTATCTTTTATTTGAGTTTTTTTTGTAGACAAATAGTAGCATATATTGTATAATATTCAAAGTACCTATAGCCCTATCTTTCTCGTAGCATACGAATTCGTAGCTTAAAATTCACTTTTTGTTTTTCATAATGACGACTATCGCTTTTAAGTGTGACCGATTTTCAAGATCGTTGACAAAATGGAATGGAATACCATGCAGAGTTGCAATTTCAATGCCAAAAGTACTATTTTTTACAACAAAAAACAAATATAGAAGTGCTATTTTGCTTGTACATTTAATTAAAATACATATTTAAATAATATTACAGTTTCGAGTCCTGAGAGCGATATCGGATTCCCGTCCTGTGCTCATATCTAGTTGAAATACAGAATTTTAATACATAAAACACTAAGAAACTTTTGTTCACATCAACAGTTTTTCGGCTTAATATTTCTTAACGTATAAGCTGGAAAGCTCCTTTACAATACTTCAGATATAAATTTTGTGCGGAGAGATTTACATTTTTTATTTGTGTATTGTTGGAATTGATTGTAATCTGTAATTAAGCGTTGTGGTCATGTTGCCAAAGATACTTTCAATTAAGTAGTCAAAAAATGTTAATGTCCTAGAAGAGAAATGGTGTTTTACAGCATAAAAGAATTAGCAATATTCGTTATTTGATTAAAATTGTGCGAAAATATTAAATATATATTTGAAGATATGGCTATCGTTTGTCGACTATAATTCGCACAATGCTTACATAAAAATCTATTCTGGTGGCTTTTTAGGTGCAGCTTTATAGGCGTCCGATTTTCTAAAAGATAAAAAATGGAAACATTATTTTTTTTTATCATGAGCGATGAAGCTCATTTCCAACTTAGCGGTTACGTGAATAAACAAAATAATCGTTTCTGGGGCACCGAAAATCCGCGTATCACCCACGAAGAGCCATTACATCCGCTCAAAGTTACTGCGTGGTGTGCTGTTTACGCTGGAGGAGTCATCGGGCCATTTTTCTTTGAGAACGCCGCGTGCCAAACGACGACTTTGGACGGCGCGCGCTACAGAGCCATGATTATCGAATTTTTTCTTCTTCAATTGGATGAGTTGTGACTGGAGAACATGTGGTTCCAATCGGACGGTGAAACGGCGCACACTGCTCGAGCCACAACCGATATTCTGAAGGAAGCATTTCCGGGTCACTTAACCTCTCGTTTTGGTGATTTGCACTGGCCGGCCAGATCAACCGATTTAACCGTTGCAGACTTCTATTTACGGGGTTTTTCGAAGTAGCGGGTTTACGTCAACAAGCCTCAGACTCTTGAAGCTCTTAAGGAGAATATTCGCCAGGAATGCGAGAACCTGTCGTTTCACTGTGCAAATGATCCTCATGGGTCATTTGCAAACAACCAGTGGCAGTCCTCACCGCACTATTCTGACTTCTTTGCAGGCTTTGCCATTGAGTCTTACTCAGGAAAAGAGTCCATACAGGAGCAGCATAATTTAGGACAGGACGTCCAATAGCTTTATAAGTTGTTAATATATTCTCCTTGTCCTTACCCCAAGAAGATCCGGCAAGCGCTTTCAACACTTTGTTTCTCGACTTAACACGGTTATTTGTCTTGGTGGCATGAGCCGAGAATCTGAGCAATGGGTCAAATGTAGTTCCCAATATCATCGGGTACTGGACAGTAGGAACCCTTAGACCTCCAACAAAGACATCTAGTTCCATTCTCACCTCCTTAGTCCAGGAAGTGAAAATGAAAGCAGATGACTTATGAGTTGAAAGCCTAAGGTTGCGAGCATTGAAAAAATTTAATAATTTGTCCAAAATAGATGTTAATTCTCGCACAGATATCATCTACATTCACGCCCGAGGATAAAACAGAACAATCATCTGCATAGGGACATCTTAGCCAAATAAAGGTTGAACAGAAGAGGAGCGAGAGCTCCACCCTGCGGAACACCCATCTTTAACTTACGATAACTCGACCTCACGCCCCTGAACTCAACATATGCCCTTCTACCATTAAGATAGTTCAATAGCCAGCGTTTCGTTTTATCGGGTAGTGAAGTGGAGTCCAGGTCTTGAAACAAGATTGCATGATCAACAGTGTCAAATGCCTTGTTCAAGTCTAGAGCCACCATCACTGTACGTTCGCATGGCCTCGGCTTATTAAGTCCATCAGCTATAAAAGTAGTGATTTCGCTCAATGCTGAAGTCGTACCACGACCTTTCCTAAACCCGTGCTGATGATCTGCTAGAAGGCAGTGTTCTGTCATTGAAGGAAGTAATAATGACTCAAGAACTTTCACTACAGGTGAAAGAAGCGATATGGGCTTATAAGAGGAACCAAGATCAGCTTCACTGCCAGGTTTTAAGAGAGGTACAATCCTTGCTACCTTCCATACATCAGGGACAATTAACTGAGAAATGGAAAGGTTTAACACGTGCGTGAGGTATACTACCGCTATAGGCCCAAGATGCTTCAGCATCAGCATTGAAATGCCGTCTGGGCCGAGTGCCTTGGATGATTTTGCTTTCCCTATAGCAGCAAGAACCTCCTCACATGTAAAATCTACCAAATCTTCATGTCCTTTTTTCCTTCTGATATGATGTATGGATTTATGCTTTAACCTATTCTGCTGAGAAGGGTGTTGCACGAACTGTCTGCAGAAATAGGTGGCACACTTTTTTGACGATCCTATTTGCACTCCATCAAATGTGACAGATGAAAGAGCCCTATTCTGCGGTACACCAGATATTTTTTTAATGGTGTTCCACAGACTTCGCGAACCCGAGTCACAATTATCCAAGTGCTCTAGCCATTTTGCCTTCCTATGTTCCGCAACGAGATTGTTCACATTGCGAGACAACAAGGCAATACGACTATCACCCGGATCATTGGCACGAATTTGATCACGCAAGGTCGCTAAGCGTGCAGCTTCCTCTGGAAAGCCTGGCCTAATATTAGGAAACCTACCAGCAGGAATATGCCTCTTTGCAACCTTAGTGATCGCGTCTCTAAGAATTCTTTCACCTACCTTAACATCATGGGGAGGCAAAAGACCGCTGTTTGATTGATCAATACAGCGTGTAAGCTCAGTCCAGTCAGCCCTATTGTAGTTCACAAAGGCTCGTCTATCCGATTCAACAAAATCTTCCGGACGAGTAATGCTAATCACAATAGGGATATGGTCCGAGCCCAACGCTATATCAATCGACCACTCAGAGTATGGAATAAGCGATTCACTGACGACAGTTAAATCAGGGGAGCTGGATGTGGTAGTACTCATCCTGGTTGCACAATCCTCATTGATCGTACAAAAAGGAGGAAGGTACATTACCTAATTCTGAGAACCACATCTCATGGTGTGCATTGAAATCACCGAGAATAACTCTGTGATCCCCTTGCAGGACATGGCTCAAAATCGGAGTATAACCAGGGTCGCAGCTGTTGACTGGTGGAAGATATAAGTTCACAAACTCAATCTCGACATCTCCGGACTTTATAGCCAGACAATGTGTCTCCAGAAATGAATTCTGTTGACCAACAGAAGGCAGTGAAAAAGGTCTGAAATTCACCGTTCGATGAACGATGAATGCCAGTCCTCCTCCACTGTTTCTGTTTCTGTCTCTGTCCTGCCTGACTATATTAAAGTCAGCAACAGATGCCAGCCGACATGAGTTTGTGAGCTTGGTCTCTTGCACTGCTGCAATTAACACGTCATGACGCACCATGTAGTCCACAATCTCAGCCACCTTCCCACGCAGACCATTACAGTTGAGTTGCATAACTCTAAAAGAGTTAAATCGCTGCTCAACCAATGGACTGCGAGCACTCATAATTTGTTGACGGGGCGGCGGAAGAATTGGCCAAGACTGTGTAGAACTACTGGAGCTATATGACGTCCGCACGGGTGACCGGGACACAGGCGGGACAAGCATATTACTATGCGCAGATAGACAACAGGACGCCAAGAAGTCAGTACTCCAATCTCTATGAGATCTAAGAACAGTGCACCTCCTCATATTACACCAATTGTGACAGCCATTACATCGCACAGATAAAACATTGCGATGTATCTGATTGCCACAAACGGAGCATATCCAGCTAGCAACTGAAGTTGCTTGCGAGGAGGAGGTTGTTGCAGTTGCATTGGAGGTAGGTACAACAGCTGTGCTATCATTGGTAACAGAATTACAGTTACCTAAGCAACAGCTAGCAACAAATTGATCTGTCCAGTCTTTATGAGATTGGAGGTCCGAACAAGATCTAAGGTGGCACCATCTGCCACATCTAGAACACTGAACCGAGGTTGCATTCCTGAAGATCTTCCTCTCACAAACAGAGCAGAACCAGGGACCAGGTCCCGGGTTCCTCTCAATGCCGGCACGGCACAGGAGTATCTTCAACAGTTGCGGCGACAGAACTGTTGACTCCATATAAAAAATTGTATACATAAATACCTTGGGCTGAGTTGGACAACCTTTGACTGCACAAATCTTCTTGTGCAGATCGATCCGGGGCGTAAAACCAGTCGTCCTTGGGAACGAAATCGGGTGATCTGGCCGGCCAGTGCAAATCACCAAAACGAGTGGTTAAGTGACCCGGAAATGCTTCCTTCAGAATATCGGTTGTGGCTCGAGCAGTGTGCGCCGTTGCACCGTCCGATTGGAACCACATGTTCTCCAGTCCCAATTCATCCAATTGAGGAAGAAAAAATTCGATAATCATGGCTCTGTAGCGCGCGCCGTCCACAGTCGTCGTTTGGCACGCGGCGTTCTCAAAGAAAAATGGCCCGATGACTCCTCCAGCGTAAACAGCACACCACGCAGTAACTTTGAGCGGATGTAATGGCTCTTCGTGGGTGATACGCGGATTTTCGGTGCCCCAGAAACGATTATTTTGTTTATTCACGTAACCGCTAAGTTGGAAATGAGCTTCATCGCTCATGATAATTTTCGATGAAAAATCGTCCTCCGCTTCGTTGAGATTCAGGATGGCTTGAGTGTAGGTTAGACGCGTTTGGCGGTCAACAGCTAACATACTAACATGGTGGTCCAGCACCTAATACAATATTGTCCCTATGAGCGCTGATTGACTGTTCAATTGTATATTTAAGCAATTGGGCCCTACCGGAAGTAAGAACATACTACTTTATTTGACCCTGTGGTACAAAATGAGCCATACTCGCTTTATAGCTTCTGATATCATTCCATATTCGAGTAGTTACTATTCTCGTGAGAGTGCCATGGTTAGTATGATTGCTCCTATACGCACCTAACAGGAACTGCTTCGAAAGCTTCTTCATATAGGTGTTCTTCCTTGGTCATTTGTAGACAATCAGTAGCACTCCTCAGTGCACTATTCTAACCTCTTTGCAGGCATTACCATTGTGTCTTACTAAGGTAAGGAGTCCAGACAGCATCAGCATAGTTTAGAACAGATCGTCCAATAGCTTTATAGGTGGTAAAAGTTCTACCAAGTATCGTAGGGTATTGAACTGTCCGAATAGTCAAACCTCCAACAGATACATCAAGTTGTATCCTAATCTCATTAGTCCAGGAGGTGAAGATGGAAGCCGACGACTTGTGAGTTGAAAGCTTGAGGTTGCGAGCATTGAAAACATTTACCGCATACTCCAAATAGATGTTAATACTCGCACAAATTTCATCGACATTCACGCCCGAGGATAAAATGGTACAATCATCCGCATAGGTCACCAATATTATACAAGAAGGAGAAACGTCAAAAAATGTATCAAGATTTACATTTTTATGATGGTGAAGTTAACGAATGAGTAACGTTTGCAAATTATTGAAAACTAGTTAGTACCTGGCGCGTTGTTTCGCTTCTCCCTGCCCCACTTCTCCACTTCGCCCTTCTACATGACCACTCGGGTGATAAAATTGTCCATACAAAAATTCTAAAATCGCGGGGATAGGAGGGTGAAAAATACTTAACGACCTATTCACATATGTATATATATATGTATATAAATGCTTATTTTTGAATTACATTAAAACCAAAATTCTATTAACAAAAATTTCATTAATTAAAATTTAAACTTTCAAAAAGCCAACGGTTTTCTTTTATTCTCTGCATCTCTAATATCAGCCCGCACACATGACCATTTAAGGCAAACACATGTTCGCTAGACGATTTTAAGTAGACGAAAGTAAGTAGATGTGGTTAAAATATTTGCGCTGTTTTTATTTTAAATTAATTAAATAAATGCGTTAATTTAATCTTCATAAATTATAGCCTATGTGTTATTCTGATATATGAGCTATATTATTGTAAAGTTACATTAAAATCCATTCTGTAGTTTTTGCGTGAAAGAGTAACAAACATGATACCTACAAACATACCTACAAACTTTCGTGTTTATAATACTAAGTAGCATTACTAGCGAAATTCTGAGTCGGTGGTTAAAAGCGCAACATTTAAGAAAAAATCTTTTTCAGCGAAAAAGCTACTTTTTCGCTTAATAATTTTGCCAATAATCAAAATATTTGCGTTATTGGACAGCTATAGACTTTCGTGTGCTTCAAGACACTCCATTGCATGCACAAAAAGTGACCGTGTAGTGTGAATTTCTTGCTGAATGCTCTTAAAGTTACGACCACCGACTGAGAATTTCGTTAGTAATTTGAAATAACTTTACCATGTTAAAAATGTAAACCTTGACTGACGTTTTGTCGTGTACAGATCCTGAAAATAATTTAAGACTGCTTTAGTATATTACAATACAAATTTTGTTATGTTCCTATTGATAAACTCTGATATACACGTATGTAGTACATTTAAATATAATAATAAACAAACTCACTCTGAACATACTTATTTAACTATAAGAATCTGCCTTTTCGTAGTTCTGCCAATTTGACATAAGTCGCACGCATGCATATTATTTATTATAGAATTAATAAAGAGAATAAAGAATTTAAAATAAAACACAAAACCAACATTTTATAACGTTTGCCATAAACGAAATGCGCAAATTTGTGACATTAATATGCCAGACAGGCAGAAGAGCTCTATAACCAGGTAGGTACTCGTTGATCTGCTAAGCCAGATAGCTCTAGAGCCACCACGCATTGCTGACATAACACAACGTCGCCAGACAGTCGTTCACATTGCGGAGATTGACGCGCGTTTATTGACAATGTGTAGCATCTTTTATCGGTAGTATCTACATAGTATATAGGCTACATAGTATATCGGCAATACTTCTATACAATTTGATTCAAATCGAACGCGTTCACATTGTGACATTGAACTAGAAATATACTAAGTTATATAATCGTATAAATGAGTAAAGCAACAATTCAATATACTACACTACTCTTAGCAAAAAAAAAATATTAATAATAATAATAATAATAATAATACAAAAAATAGGCAAATAGTATGTTTAGTCTCTTTCAGTTTCCATTTGTAGGCACTTAATTATTTTTAGTGTGTCGTAGAATTGTGACTTACTAGAGATACTTATTTATCTGTTTTTTGGTTTTTTTTTTTTTTGTGGGCTCTAAGTATGTTATAAATTTCAAACAGTCATTGACGCGAGACATTTAGTGCTGGTGTAGGTGTTCAACGTGTATTGTTCTATAAGTGTTCAGTACAGTCAGTGAGTTTTTAGTGTTTTTGTTCACAAGCTTTTTATATTTAGTATTTAAAAACATGGGCATACATATATCAGTTATTTCTACTAGTTCGATAACTTATTTATACATATATAATTTTTTCATATATGATGCATTTTTTATAAGAGTTATGACTATGACATTTATAATTTAGTTGCTCCATATATCATTCGGTTTGTTTTTGTAATGCGACTTATTTAATATAAAGCTTTTTATACTCTTCATAAAGAGTAGTATATACTTTTTGACACGAATTTTTGAAGACTTAAAAATAGGCGTCAAGTTCGCGTATAGTGTATATACACGGTGTGATCTAGAAATAACCGAACTTTTTAGTTATAAATGAAAACAAGCATGGTATTATGTTTCAAAGCTAATATTTATGCAAAGTATGATCCATTTAACTCAATACAACGTTTCTCTCGCGGCATACATTTATAGTAGTATGGACAGGGGGATGGAAAGGAGAGGGCAGGGAAAGGAGAGGCAAGGAGAAGGGCAGAACGACGTCTGCCAGGGTACAGCTAGGCACACATCAATATGCACGAAGTCAAAACGAACATGCGAAGTAATAGAATCAATACGAAGCACGAAGGTAGCAGCTTATTTGAACCTAGTCTATTGTAATCAGTTTTCATCAATGTTTTCTTATGACTTTATTACGTAAAATTATCTTCCGTAAACCGACTATACAGACAACCGTTTTTCATCAAAAATACATTGACTTCTTTTGGTCTTGTGAAGTGGTGCATTATCATGCAATAAAAACGGCTGCTTTCGTTTGGAATATTCGGGCCTAATGCGTAGAATGCTCGACCACAAACGATGTAAAACTTGTGTTTAATATTCTCCATTGACAGTTTGACCTTCTGGAAGAAATTTCTTGTGAACAATACCCTAGGAATCATAAAAAGCTATCAACATTGTCTTGATTCTTGACCTTTGAAAACGCTATTTTTTCAGTTTTGGCTCGTCTTTTAACTTCCATTCTGCAGACTGTCGCTTAGTTTCAGGATCATATTTAAAACACCATGTTTCAAAACCACCATGTTTTCAGCTGTTGAAATGATGTCTTTGCAATGCTCTACACGAGCGATTTTTTGATCGTCACTTAACTAATGTGGAACAAAACGTGCACACACCTTTCTTTTACCCAAATCTTCAGTTAATATTTTGTAGATTGTACAATAAGTTGAATTTAATTCTTCTGTCAGCATTCTGACATTGAAATTTGCATCGATAGCGATTATTTCACTTACTTTTTTCACAATCTCAGCACGATTAGATGCTTCGGGTCGTCCAGGTCTTGGATCATCATTTAAATCATCACGACCGTTTTTAAATCGTGTAAACCAGTAATTTAAAACAAAATTTAATATTTTTGCTCTTTGTTTTTACGACATAACTACAAAAACGTTTGTTATTGTAACGTTTGTCATTTTGTAAGCTGTCCAACGATTAGCATGAACTTAGCTGCTTTCGAAAGAAGAAAAATTTACCTTTCTAACACTGCCAAAATTAATAGATGGCGCTTCGTGTTCTATGATTTAAATTAAAAATTCGGTTATTTTTAGATCATACCTTGTATATATTCTTGATCAAGTACGTCTGTCTTTTCGATTTTGTGTGTAGCTATATGAATACGGAAACTAGTCTCGCAGTACAAAAAATACAAAATATTGGGATGAATAGTTTCTCAGATCGGTATGCGTTTAGGATCTGCAAATCGCAGTACCACGCCCTCTTTTAGGAGCAGTTGCCATACAAACTCAAAATCTTTTTTTAGGTTTCTGTACTAAAACTTTTTTAATGCAATCAATATAAATTTGAAATGCAAGATTTGGACCTATAATTAATATTTAGATAAATGGGCGTGGCACGTTCACTATACTAAGAGGCACCACCGTCCGTTTTAAAGTTGTTACAATGGAAACAAATTTATTAGAACCAATATCTATTTCAAACTGGTTTCCTATAGATCATCGCTTGCCGTTTATGTTAATTGAAGTGTTCTGCCACTTTTAGGGATATCACAAATGAAAAACCACAAACCATTTTATCGATTTTGTAATTAAAACTTTTTTACTTAAAAAAACGGAAAACAAAAATGTTTAGAGGCGTGTGTAATGTGTATCATATGTTTGCAATTTTTGATAAATCAGTGCCTTTTTAAATTGCGAGTTATATTGATTTAGAGGGTAGGCCCGAAGTGTTCTATCTGCAACATAAGGCTTGTCTTTGAAAGCCATTGCAAGCAGCCATAAATGGCACACAGACTGATAGACAGAAAGCAGGTCGGTGACGAATATTACCTCAAACATAATGATGTTTTCACTTCAAAGTAGTGTTTGTAGTAGGTTTAACTGCAATAGTATAGTCAAGTTTTGGCGTCGTTTCATCAACGTGAATAATTAATATGCATCCATTGCAGCACATCAGCGACCAATCAATAGATGAAACAATGGTTTTCTTTGCTCGGATCGGCGCGGCATCATTCTAATTTGTGTCCGTCTGTCTGGCTTTCATGTCTGCGTTTAATGGCTAACTAAATGACGCAATTGCTCAACACTTTTACAGTTGTATAACCATAACCATGTTGCAGTTATGCTTCTCAAAAAAGTAAGAAGGATTGGGATGTGAGAACAAGCGCCCACTTGTCAATCAACGTTTCGGTTCCACAAATGTCAAGTATGATTTCAACGGTTTGCTAGAAAATAGCTTTCTACGCGTCCAAACATTATTACAAACGCCTACAAGTGTCAGCAAAACTGTCGGAATATGCTTAAGTTTAAATCGATTGCATACAATTTTAACAAAGGTTTCGTACATATTTTTTGTCCAATTTTTGTTAAAATTCATGTCCAATTATCTTGTAACTGCCCATATCTTCTAGATCACTACAACAGTTTGTAAATGGATTACACTGGCCTGCATTGTATATATTCACTTCAGTTCTATTGCTTACAAACATTAACAACTTATATAGAAGCTATGTGCTATTTTCATGTTATATTTAGGGTGTTTTTTCTTTGTTTAGAATCCATTTTCCGAATGTATTAAACTGTCATAAATTGGTCTGTTTCGGCAATGTTATTGTCATATATGCTTAGTTTGGTTTTGACATTTTATCATGTATAGACTAACGCCACAATAATGCTTGCAAATTGTGTATATTTATTTCGAAAATTCGGGTTCAGCTCGGAAATGGTACTGTGCGATACGTTCATTTTACGGTCGACGTAATCGTTCATTCGAGCGACTTATTCGATCAACCATACATTGTTTTCGCATCATATATTCTCTAAATAAAAAATGGTCGAATGTTGGACTTCCAGTATGCGCCACATCCAAGCCAACCGCGGTTTATATGTCTGAAATCATATTTGAACACTAATGCCACAAAATCATTTTTCTAATAAAGCCAATTTTTAGTTTGAAATTTTCTCAGTATTTTTATTCAATTCAAATTTCCGCACATCTAAAAAAAAAATCACCATAAACGAGTATATGACGTTGAGCATGCTTTATACAATAATATACACTTGCTAGAGAAAGTCTCTGCGTACCCCACAAACAAATTTTAAATTTTAACTTTAATCGCAAAAATCTCAGCTAAAGTTTTTTTTTTGTATTGAATCAAACTTTATATTATTATATAATTTATTAATTTCTCTTCTTAACTAATAATATTTTTACAGCATTTTAATGCTTTAAAATATAGTTTCTTTTATAGTTTGTCAGAACAGCACTACCGCAAAAGTCTGCGTACAGGCTTCTTTTTTTGAACAAAAAAATGATGTGCTAATATCTGGATAATCATTACTCGCGTACGTCCGTAAGGCGTCTTGTGGCATGGGGTCTACAAGATTTTGTTGTTGTTGTATCTGCAGTTATAAAGTATTCCCATTCGTCCATTATTATGTTTTTTTTTTCATATTTTAATGGTAATGGTGTGTTGACGGATTCTGCGTTCGAGTTATTCTCACAAATGCTCTATGGAACTCAGCTCCGGACATTGGGGAGGTATCCGCAACTGATTTTTTATATTACATATTACAATATAAAGGAGCTTTACTTTATGCGCACTGTGCTTAGGATCGTTGTCTTGCTGAAACCAAAACTCTTCTTACAGCCCCAACTTCGGGGCACTTTGCAGCAAAACTTGGATATAACTTGGATATAACTGATATATTTAGTTTGGTCCATTATTGATTCAATAAATTTTTGTTTGCCAACACCATTGGCTGATATACACCCCAAACCATAACACTTCCTCCACCATGTTTTACGGTTGGCAACAAATTTTCCTTTTCAAAGGCCGTACCGGTTTTTTTTTTGTGGTGTACGCAGACTTTTGCTAGCAAGTGTATAAATGCACACGTTCTAGAACAAATTTATTTATGTACATAGATAGTTTGTCATCATATTTTTGGAAAATTGTATTGTACTATAAATACCATTTTTTAACCGATGTACGTTGTTAAAATTATTTCAATTAAATACTTTATACTGAATGCTACGTGCTGTTCCAATGCGGATCTATTGTACATTTCAGACAAAAGAAAGTGTTGCGACCTGACTATGTTGCAATGACATTTAAGACATTTAAAGACATTGTTTTTTTTTTCTTGTTTTTAATTAGGAATGGAGACATTGTAATTATGTTTATAATTGCCGTGCACACTGTATAACGTGTTCTGAATATAAAGCCGCTAACAATAAATGCAATCGTATGCTATTAATATTTTGCATTATTATGTACAATATGAATATATGAATGCTATGAATATGTGTAAACGATGGTACAGCATCAAGAAACAGACTTCAAGAATTTACGATGTGACTTCAAGATGTCGCATTTTGTTTATAACAGAAATGTTTACTTTGATTACTAGAAAAAAACAAACAATTTTGCTTATTGACAAAGCCATTGAGACAAAAGTCAGCCCCATCGCTGAATCCAATGTTGTAGTAAAAGAGTGAGTTAACTACGAACTGTGCCACCCTACGCACAATCACTGAACTTTTTATAATTGAAGTCTTTGCCTGATGATTTGCCGCATAAGTAGTATGTATGAAAATATGCTACCAACTTTTCGATAAGCGATAAGCTTTTTGAGTGTTGCCACATTAAAAAAAAAAAACAAAAAAAAAACATACCTACTAGAAAAACCCCATTTATTTTAAGGCTTTAACGGTTATTTTTAGTCGCTTTTACTTTATACATTTCACCATTTTTCAGTTGAGTTTCATAAATTTCATAATGCCACATAAAATCCAAAAGTAATACACACACACACACAAAGTTTAAATTTTGTAGTTTCAGATATTTCGTGATGACTGAGTCAGAGAATCAAATTTCACATTTATATAATTAATAGATGAGTCTTTACATCTTTTAATTTTCCATTGATTGAGTTTTTAACGAACCTGTAAACTGTAAGACGCAATTAATATACTTATTGATTCATTTTTCAATTAGTTATTTAATACTTCACACGTAATCATATAATATGTTTTTCTTTGTTTCTATATTTTTGAATATCAGTGTCTGGTACAAGTTTCACATGAATCATATGTCTGACAAATATATTTCGACAAATTCGACAAAAGATTTCGGCACTTATTACGATTACGACCTTATAAGATTCAGCTGATGTCAGAATTAAAGTCGAATGACAATCTTTTGTGCCGTACGTTCGGGCAATGGGCTGATAATCGACTGTAAGTCAACCCACTGTTTTATCGCAATGTTCTTTTCAATGGTCATGTCAATTAGAAAAAATGCAGCAATTGGAATGAGTAAAATCTACGAGAGATTCTCGAGGCACCGTTACATCCACAAAAAATCACTCTTTGATGCTCTTTATGGGTCGGTGCAATCTTTTGTCCCTATTTCGTGTCCCAATTGAGTGTGATGTGTATTGAAATACACTGATAAAATAATCCAGCATTTCCGTACTTGAATTGATCCATAGTGGTTTCAATAGTATATTGAGTACGGATTTTCTTAAACGGACTACAAAATTGGATTGATTTGAGTACAAAAGGGCTCAAAAAAGTAAAAACAATTATTTTTTATTTTTTATTTGTTTTTTGTTTTATTTTTTCTTTGTTTTTTTGTGTTCCATTTTTAAAAAATTCCAATATAATTTTATTGTATTGTTT
Source organism: Leucophenga montana (assembly GCA_035044765.1). NCBI lineage: Eukaryota > Metazoa > Arthropoda > Insecta > Diptera > Drosophilidae > Leucophenga > Leucophenga montana. The sequence goes on from JAWNNQ010001550.1 coordinate 484,183, forward strand.
ATGAAAATGTTTTCTGATGGAGGAGCCTGACATCGAGCCAGGAACACATGCCATGGGAACGGCGCTGGAAAGTGCCATCGTCTTAAGTACCTCGGCTAACGGGCATCCAATATGTGAAGTTCCCGAATTACCACGTAGAAATTTCAACTTACTTCATGTCAAAAAGAACTTTTTTAACATTCTGAGACTTTTGTAATTGACTTGAGTAAAGATTTATTCTAAGCAGAGAATAAAACCGAAATGTATTTTGGTTCCGGTTTCGGTACGTACTGCGTAGAGATTAGATAAGAAATTTTATAAATTTTAAATATGGTTCAATTTCAACTTCTCTAAGAAACAATTATATGTAATTGTTATTGGCGATCTTTATATAGATGTATGACCTATATAATAAATTACCTCTAGCCAGCTAAAATTCATATATAAAAACATATAATAATGCTAGTATGAATGCAAAATATATTTGTCAGACATATGATTCACATATTTTTGTGGAGCTTGTACCAGACACTGATATTCGAAAATATGCAAAACAAAGTAAAGCATATATTGATTACATGTGGAAGTATTAAATAACTAATTGAAAAATGAATCAACACGTATATGAAACAATGGAAAATTGTTGTTGTACTAAAAGATGTAGAGACTCATCTATTAATTATAAAAATGTGAAATTTGACTCTCTGACTCAATTATCACAAAATTATCGAGAAAAATCCAATCGCGACCGGAAATGCAAGGGTTAGAGTGGTTTATAATCTTCTAGAAAACCGTAGAAAATGCAATAGTCACCGTTAATAGTGGCCGATATCGAGCCATGTTTAACGAGTTTTGTTTTTTTCCAAAAGTACGTGAGCATGGTCTGTGAGACTTTTGGTTTCAACAGAATAGCGTCACACATGCTATAATTCTGGAGTAATCATGCTATAATTCTGTAGCAAGCATCGATTTATTGAGGAATTTGTTGGCGAAATCTACAGAAACTAACCCAATGCCTGGCCTGCAAGATCATGTGAACGAGTATCCCTACTTTCTGTAGGTGGTTTATCGACTTATACCTTGGAAGCCGTTATCGAACGCAATATTCGCGAGATCAAATAATTGAAAAAGTGGTTTAAAATTGAACATCCAAGTTGCCGTTCGTTAGACGTTTCTTCTATTTAATTGAATTCTTTGAGATTTCTGTTACACCTAGGAAATTTCTCTGTGAAATTCAAATCACCAGACGAAATGTTGTCTAGAGATTTCTGTGACACCCAAAGTTAGGACCACAGAAAGTTATATAGAGTATGGCAAATGGAGAAGCAAATGAAGAGTTATCATATTTATTTTGTGATCTAAAAGTAAAATATGCCAGCTTATTAAAAAATCAGATAAAATTCTCAAAAGAGAACTTTTCATTTACATTTGCGTGTTTTTCAGGTGACTACATGGAATGGAAAACATTCGATGAACTATTTTGTCAATTAATTAGTTCCACGAAAATTTCAGATACACAAAAATGAGTATTCTTAAATCAAAATGAAATGGTGATGCTGCAGCATCCATAGCAAATCTTTCGTCAACGGAAGAAAACTACATATTAGCATGGTCTTTTTTGGATAGAAAATTTACGAATAACGCAGCCACTTTATCTACAAATTTTATAAATTTAATGGATGCACCTTTTACTAATGAATCTGAAGAAAGTGTAAAAACATTTTCAGATTTAGTGATGAAGAATGTTCAAACAAATAAAGTGACTACATTGTCTACTGAGAAAGTTCTCCAAAGTTTTATAAACTTTATTCTTAAAACGTTTAGGTATGAGGTTTCATTAACAGATTCGAGGGAATAAAATAAAACAAGCATGGTATTATGTTTCAAAGCTAATATTTATGCAAAATATGATCCATTTAACTCAATACAACGTTTGGAAAGCTCAACCAATTTTTTCATAGACTTTTTAAACTCGCTTTTTTTGATGTTCTTTAGCACCTGTGTCACATCTGCTTGTATGGCTGGAATGTTCTCGTAAAAAGCTCCTTTCATTGTAGTTTTCATTTTTGGGAAGATAAAATAATCGCACGGTGATATATCAGGCGAATACGGAGGGTGGTCGATGATACAAACCTTTTTTTTCATCAAAAATTCAGGTGCACGTGCAGGAGGTGGTGCATTATCATGCAATAAAAACGGCTGATTTCCTTTGAAATATTTGGGCCTAACACTTGTATATAATATTCTCCATTGACAGTTTGACCTTCTGGAAGAAATTCCTTGTGAACAATACCCTTGGAATTATAAAAAGTTATCAACATTGTCTTGATTCTTGACCTTTGAAAACGCAATTTTTTAGGTTTTGGCTCGTTTTTTGAGTGCCATTCTGCAGATTGTCGCTTAGTTTCAGGATCATATTTAAAACACCATGTTGCAAAACCACCATGTTTTCAGCTGTTGAAATGGTGTCTTTGCAATGCTCTATGCGAACGATTTTTTGATCATCATTTAACTGATGTGGAACAAAACGTGCACACACCTTTCTTTTACCCAAATCTTCAGTTAATATTTTGTAGATTGTACAGTAAGTTGAATTTAATTCTTCTGCCAGCATTTTGACAGTGAAATTTGCATCGATAGCGATTATTTCACTTCCTTTTTTTGACAATCTCAGCATGTTTAGATGCTTTGGCTCGTCCAGGTCTTCGATCGTATATGTGGTTTTAATATATGCTCTTTGTTCCATTATGTTTTTACGACATAACTACAAAAACGTTTGTTATTGTAACGTGTGTCATTTTGTAAGCTGTCCAACGATTAGCATGAACTGAGCTGCTTTCGAAAGAAGAAAAATGTACCTTTCGAACACTGCCAACATTTAATAGATGGCGCTACGTGTTCTATGATTTAAATTCAAAGTTCGGTCATTTTTAGATCAATCTTGTACTTTCAACTTGCATATAAACAAGGTTTTACTTTATGATTTGATGAGTTTACACATGCAATCAACAATTTCAACTAGCAAAATGCTCAAACGGTCTAAAAGAGATTTCTGTGACACCCCAGAAATGGGGTGAAATGGTATTATCAGATCCCATTAAGTATATAATTATATTCTTTTTCTGTAGTTTTCTTTTTTTGTAGTAGTTTTTTTTTTTTTTAATATCTAGAGTGTAGAACGCTTAGTTTGGTTCTAACCCCATAGTCTCTCTATGGTAGTTCTTCTTTATTCAATAATTTTTAACTTTTAAATTCAGTTCGTAAAAAAAGAGTATCCACATTAACATGCGACGCTGACATTTAAAGGTATCAAAGCGAGTCTTTTGATTCCGGGTCTATAAAAAATTCCGCATCTGGGGTAGTTTCCCCACCCCAGTCCTATCTCTCTCTCTCTCTCTCTCTTACGACGGGTTATTTAAAAAGTCTAAAATAACTGTAGCACCATGTTAGCTTACAAATTCATGCTATATTGTACAAATCGGAACGAACAAAAATATGCAAATTTCGGTACCCTTTTTAAATGGGTAGGGTGCAGGTTTCAATTTTGGTTTCCCCGAAGTTTACGTTTGTTTTAAATATTATAAAATACTGCTGCAAACTTATTTTTAACGTTTGGTGTGTTTATAAATAATTTTACAATAATTATGCAGTACACGTCGTCATTGTCATCATCGTCGTCGTCGTCGTCGACGTAGTAACTCGTGCGCTCTCGCTTGCTCGCGCTAAACAAACACACTGTTGCTGTCTCTATTACAGATGCGCGTATTATACTCAGTACGCATGCGCGTAGCCGATTTTTGTCGTTTGTTGATTTGTTTTCCGACTTAATTTTTGTTGTTTTCTTATGAATTTCAGTATAATAATAATAAAAAACAAAAAAAATTATATATATATATATATATATATATATATATATATATATATATATATATATATATATATATATATATATATATATATATATATATATATATATATATATATATATATATATATATATATTATGACGACAACAACGCACACACACACGATCATCCATTCAGATTTGGGTTCGTGTTTAGGATCGAAATGTAATCGGATCTGAATTAATACGTTTTAAGTTCATTTTCATTTGGTGTCTTTACTATTTCCGGCTATGTTTCATCAACACTAACTCAGCCGCTCTGAATGCAAAGCTAGCGTGCGCCATTTATGGATGTTCCACAGTTAGTGAATCATATTTAGGCAAATTTCGTTGCGCCTGAGCATTGATGGATCATTGGCAAAAGGTTGATTATTTGTTTGTTTATATTTTTTGGTGTTCTAAGTATTCGAAATGAGTAAACTGGTAACAAAATGTTACCCCACGCAAGCTTTATTCTCGCTAAACAGTTAGTTAGTGAAATATGTATCTAAAAGCACAATGTATCTATCTACATGTAGTATAATGTATCTGTAACTAACCAGTTTCAACGTTGGCGCCATAAAAAGTAAAAGTGTGAAATACATATTTATGTATGAATGTTTTCTCTATTTTGTTCTTTGTACTTTCAATATTTTCTATTTCGAAATTCTTTGCATAAATCTCGCATAAAGTTTAAAGTTCAGCTTCGAGTCCTTCTGTATAAATATGAATGTAATATAAGATAAGTACTTTCAATTTTCTTTATTAAGAATTTTTTTTTTTCGAAAGTTGTTACTTGTGCACTTTCGAAATGCATATGAAATTCGCATTCGTTCAAGTTGCTTTGCGACACTTACTGATTAGCACACGTTCTAATTAGGTACCTACTATTGTGGTACATTTGTATCTGTTTAGTAGTTATGAAAAAAAAACAAAATATTAACTTTATACATACTTTGCAGCTTTTAGGGCAATTTTCACGACTTAGAAATACATTAGAGACTACAGAATTGTCAATTGTAAAGATATGCTATTGGGGGGAATAATATTGCGTAGTGTATTTCACGACTTCATAATTGTAATAAATCCATTTCGAGTAGCCCTGCAGAATGAATCGATTTTTGGTCTGTTATCGGTCACATTTTGTCTGTTATCGTTACTTTTTGTCTGTTATCGTTATTTGGAGATACCATGAATAAACTTTATGGTATCTCCAATGGTTAATTTACCTGCTCGTTTTTATAGTCTATACACGAATCGATCCAACTTTTGACTTTGATCGAAACAAGGGGTAATCATAAAATTCAACATTTTCTTGTTTCAAAATCACTTTATCGTATCTCTACTCGAATTGTGGACGTTTTCCCTTCAATGCAATGCTGAAAAGTATCTATTATAGTCGAAACCATGGATATTCGGCTTTGCTGGCGATGGCCTGGCCTACAGAACAATTTGGTTTCGACTTTTTTGTGCAAGCGCATTAGGTCCTATTTAGATCCTACGCCACTGCATCAATAATGCCTCCAACTCCTCTAAAGCTAAAATCATCATCTTTGAAACGTCAAATCTGCGAGATTTATCTGTTGGACCAGATACCCCGCACGCTTCTTCAAGCAATCGATGAGCTTCAGCAGTTTCATTCCCATTAATATAGTAGTGAATTAGAACTTCCGGCAAATGATGCTTATGTGCAACCGATGCGTAAAACGGCGTTTCTACAGTTACTATATTTATAACAACACTAATTTAACAAAATACATATTTGTATGTACATTTCAAATTCACAATTGAGAACACCTCGAAAGGACTTGCTTTATTTTAAACCAAATACAAAAAATGCTCGCTTAACAAATTGAAAACTATTATTCTTTTCAAACCATTACGCAATTCTAGACTCTAATCCTTTCGCAATGCAACCTCCTTGACCTCAATTCCATCCTTAGTGATTATGTTAATTTGCACAAAATCAACGGTGTAGATATCGAGTTCAGCTGCAGAGATGAATGTATCAGTGGCAACGGCCACAGCGCGTTCCTTGGTAATTTTCGGTATTTCATCTTCCTTCAGATTCATATTCTTATAGCCAATCTGATTGTCCAAGACAGTCTGTAGCAATGGACCCGAAGATCCGCCAACGCAATAAGTACAGCGTTCACAATTTCCAATGGGATCGTAGGAATAGACGGCGCCCTTACCATCGCTATCCAAGCCGGCGAGCACATTAGAAACGTTGTAGGGAAAGAAATGTCGATTATACATCAATATGGACAACATCTGCGCAACGGCATTGGTGCTCATGGTCTTTAGATGTATAACCTCGTGCATATGCATGCGCATACGCAACAAATTGTTCAGCGAGAGCGTGTCGCTCCAGCGGCCGGTGGTGCCCAACACTGACTGTTCGGATAATTTAAAAAGTTTGATTATATCAGGCGAATATATGGAATAATCGCTGCTCAAACGTGTATCTGCAGCAATGACAGCAAAATCCTCGCCGGCAATGGCGACAATGGAGCTGTGAAAACGATTTTTTTTTTTCGTTGTAGTTGTTGTGGCATCAGACAAATGTAAAAAAGTTTTCAAGCTTACCCGCCATTTGATTCGTAAGGCACTTTATTGTCGGGAAACGGATTAATGCCAATAGAATTCATATTTGTGTCTATATGCGATTTTGTTAAAATTTAAATCAAATTATTTGCAATTTCAGAAGCAGTCCAAAATGAAATACAACGCTTTTGTGCTTCCTCTTCTTTGTCTTTGACAGCTGTGCACAGAGTTGTCGAGTAGCCAATTTAAATTTAAAGTGGTAAATATCATGGCATTCTATGTTTGAACTAATTGTTTGTTCAACGAAAACAAAAGTTGTAATATAAAATTGTTGGGGATAGAAGTTAGTTTTTATGTTTTTTTTTTATCTTTTTTTAATTGGATTTGGCGTTGGTTCAGCTGTTCTCGCTTCTTTCAACAAAATAAATAAAATGGCCATTTTTATTTGTTTTTTTTTCTTCTATTTTTTGAATTTTAAGTGTTATTAATTTTGATGTATTGTACCACAAGTAGTATTACGATAACTACATGGCCAATTTTTACCATGATTGAAACAACAATCTAATTATATGTTTGCGAATTTGAATCCTTTGTAAAACTTTAATTGGGTGGATACAGGGTTATACTACACAATAAGCTAAAAATCTTTTGTTCTAAAACTTTACTCAAAGTGCCGTAGTTTGGCGGAAAACTCCAAAATGTAAAAACAAATTTTGGCGAAAGTCAGTCAATCTATTTGAAAATCAGTATTTAGAAGTTTTTAAGATCGATAAACGAATTTGTATTTAATTTCATACTGTAAAACCTGAACAAATTATTATTGAGTAATTATTACTCAGTATGAATATTCATTAAGAATTAACTTTCTTAGAATTTATTCACCTCTAGCTGCCCACAATATGATGAACAGAGAAAGGGTCAGTAGCTAGCGTGCACACTTACTATGTATGTATATTCAAACAATTTTTTTTTTCACACATTCATATGAGTTGGCCACAGATCAACTGCAATCTCATGAACTTTTATATGCACACAATGGTTTTTAATCGATCATTTCCAATGCGATAAAATGCTATTACCGCATTTTACTTCGAATATACGTATACTTTCGATTGCTCAATTTAACTACTTTACATTACATTTCGTCTACATTTATTCAATACATTTATGTGTATATCATCAAATATTATAGCCTATGTGTTATTCTGATATATGAGCAATATTATTGTAAAGTTTCATTAAAATCCATTCAGTTGTTTTTGCGTGAAAGAGTAACAAACATCCATACAAACTTTCGCGTTTGTAAAATTAGTACGATATTGGAGGCGCCATTTTGAAATTCTGAATCAGAACGAGCAGAAGAATTTCTAAATACAGAGTTTCAAGAATATTGAATGGCTTTTGAAAAAAAAAGTTCGTCATCTACACGGTACGATCCAAAAAAAATTCGAACTTTTTAGTCATAAAATAAAACAAGCATTGGCATTATTTTTCAAAGCTAATATTTATTCAAAATACGATCCATTTAACTCAATACAACGTTTGGAATGCTCAACCAATTTATTCATAGACTTTTTAAATTCGCTTTTTGGGATGTTCTTTACCACCTGTGTCACGGCTGCTTGTATAGCTGGAATGCCATCGTAAAAAGCTCCTTTTATTGCAGGTTTAATTTTTGGGAATAGAAAATAATCGCACGGTAATAGATCAGGTGAATACGGAGGGTGGTCGATGAGACACATCTGTTTTTTTTTATCAAAAATTCATTTACTTTTTTTGGTGTTGGGAGGTGGTGCATTATCATGCAGTAAAAACGGCTGGTTTCCTTTGGAATATTCGGGCCTTACACGCAGAACTAGTGACCACAAACGATGTAAAACTTTTCTTGTGAAGAATACCCTGGGAATCATAGAAAGTTGTCAACATTGTCTTCATTCTTGACTTCTGAAAACGCAATTTTTTAGGTTTTGGCTCGTCTTTTGACTTCCATTCTGCATATTGTCGTTTAGTTTCAGGATCATATTTAGAACACCATGTTTCATCACCAGCTATGATCAAATCAAGAAAATTTGGATCGTTTTCAGCTATTGAAATGATGTTTTTGCAATTCTCTACACGAGCGATTTTTTGTGGAACAAAACGTACACACACTTTTTTTACGCAAATCTTCAGTTAATATTTTGTAGACTGCAGAATTTAATGCTTTTGCCAGCATTCTCACAGTGACATTTGCATCGATAGCGATTATTTCACTTACTTTTTCCAGTAACTCATCACGATTAGATGCTTCGGGTTGTTCTGGTCTTGGATCATCATTTAAATTATGACGACTATTTTTAAATTGTGTAAACCACGTGTAAACTTGAGTACGACTCATAAAATCATATTCATAAACGTTTTTTTTTTAAATTCGAAAGTCTCAGCAAATTTTTTACTGCTCTTTGTTTTTTCGACATAACTACAGTACTAAAACTACTATTATTAAAACGTGTGTCATTTTGTAATATGTCAAACGATTAGCATGAACAGAAAAATATACCTTTCTAGCATTGCCAACATTTAATAGATGGCGCTATGTGTTCTATGATATAAATTAAAGTTTCGATTATTTTTAGATCATACCTTGTAAGAGGCGTCATTTTGTTTTTAAACATTTTGATATCAGATTGGTTATCAGCGAACTCGAAAATATATAACACATGACGTATGATGTATTTTCGGCCACTCTTTCTTTTTTTTTTTTGGTTTTTGAATTTTGGACCACTGTGCGTCTGTTTGGCTTTGATATCTGATTGTTCTTCCCAACGATAAATACAAACGTTTTTAAAATTGCCAAAACGAGGTCGGTACAGGCTACACCACCGTATTTAGTAAATTCTTCATTGAAGATATTGAATTTGACTTTGCAATAATTTAACTTTTGTACCGTTGTGAACAAAATATGTGAATGTTAAATTTTAAAAATATGTATTGTATATTAGATGTGGCATTAATAAATGTTAACAATGAAACTGTCAAAACGAACACTCATTCTGAAAAACTCTCTGTTCGCATTCTCTCGCTACAGCTTACATCTCCTTTTACGCTCTTGGCAAATAATTTTAACTCCAGCGCGCTCTTTCTTAACTGTTTCTGTATGCAAAATGATTGAGTGTAAAGAAAATACATATACGCTCAAAAGTTTAGTTGTTGTAGCGGTAAAGTCTAAAGATACAACAACAATAACATATGCCGCATGCAGTAACTTTGTTTTATGTGTTCTCACTCTCTTGTAGTATATTTTTCGTTTGTTTTTTTTGTTATTGCTTTTCTGCATTTGTTCTCTGCTCTTTTTTTTTTTTTTTTTGTATTTTTCGCTCATTGTCGCCAAAAAAAAAGAAACATAACATCTCACAGGGTTTTTAATAACAAACACAGTGCAGCAAACATTCAATCGCGTGCATACAGTCGGTCTGAACGGTTAGCAGCTTCAGTTGCAGCTCCGTTTGAATTAGTTGAAACAGTTCAGTTCAACAAAGTTTTAAGGACAACATCAAAAAACGGAACGAAATCTGATCGAAAAGTATTGTTAACGGTGTACTAACGGAAGTTTAAAAAAAAAAAAAAAAAAAAATTAAACAATAAATAAGTGTTGAACAGTGTTGAGCAAAAACCATAAATTTTAAGCTTAAAAAAAAAAAACAAAAAAAAAAAACAAAACAAAACGTGCGCATACAATTTGCGGCAAACGAAACTTATAAAGAAACGTATAAAGAAACAATAACACAAGTGTTAACTACCACCACCTACCACGTTATAAGCCAAGCAAGATCAACAAAAACAATAAACAAAAACAAATGCTACTGAAAAAAGCTTTTAAAAACGTTGCGCATTAAGCTTCATACTTGAGTTACATTTAAAGCGGCGTGGTCAACAGACGCTCAGCGGCTTTGAGCGGAGCGAGAACGTTTAAAAAATAAATAAATAAATACACAGCGGCAATAAAACTACAAAAAAAAAAAAAATAAAAAAATAAGTTAACTAAAACAATAACAACTCTCTACTCTAAGACAAGTCTTAATACGCGATTTGTATTATTTTTTTTTTCGCTAGTTGTTGTCTGTCAGTGCCAAACGCGTAAAATATATTTTGTTTTTTGAACTGAATTTAATATATTTTTCAAAATAATTTTTTTTAATTTTTTTTTTTTTTTTGTGAAGTGTTCTATTGAAACGCAAAAGAAGTGAAAACATTTAAAAGAAGAAAAAAAAAGTCTAAACAACAAGAAGATTTGTTTTTAAAAATAAAATTATATATTTCAAAAATTCAAAGTTTAAAACAGTCGTCAAGAATAACAAATTTATAAAAACTTCAAAAAAAAAAAAAACAAACAAAAATAGAAGAAATAGAATAGAATGCCTTCAGCTACATTTATTTTTGAGCATTTGATTGCAGCGCAAACGCGACTCGACGAAAACGCTTCAACAACAACAAGAACAACAACAACAACAACAACCAGGACGACAACAACACAGCAGCAGGATAAAGCCGACCAAAAACAGCGCGAAAAGTTCCAGTCCAAATTATTGAAAACACTCAAAAATATTGTGAACTAATTACCAAAAAAAAAAAAAAAACTAAAATATTTCAAATAAATTTTGAAAAACTTGTTATATCAAAGTATTACCCAAAAACAGTGTATCCAAACCAAATAAAGCAAATCGAACAATATGCTTAGTAAATGCATTACAAAAATCTCGAAAGCAATTAGCAAAATGGTTGAGCAAAATGATCAACGCAAAAACAAAAACAAAAACAAAAACAGAAACAAACGCAATAGCAAACGCAATAGCAATAGCAATAGCAATCGCAAAAGCAAAAGCAAAAGCACAGATAAATATAATAGCAACAGCATTATAATTAAAAGCGAACAAGATACTTCATTCACTCCATCCACTACTACGAATGAAAATGCATCCAATAATGTCTATACCAAATTACAGATATATTGTAAAAAGCGTGCACGTGCTAGAGCTATACGCCGTGAAAGTGATAAACTTTTGAAGAAACTAAGGAAGCAAGAACATCGCGCAGATAAAGCGGAAAGAAGAAGTTATATGAGTAATATAGAGTTATTTCAATTTTTACATGGCACAACGGAAAACATAATAATAATGTCAAAACCGCCATCACGACCACCAAAGCCGCTTAAGTATCGAAATGAGTTTATGTATCAATATAATGCAAGACTATTACCAGTGCCATCGGTTGGCTCATCAATTGAGAATTCAGCAGAACTTATTATGACAAATGCAGAGTTCAATTTAGATGATCCAATGGAAACGATAATATTGTCAAAACCATTACCATCACTATCATCACTATCATCACTACCACCACGACCACCAAAACCCTTGCGATATCAAAATAATTCTATGTATCAAAACAATTCAAGACTATGTGCAGTGCCATCGCTTGACACTGAACTAATATTATCAAATCTACCATCACCACCACGACCACCAAAGCCGCTTAAGTATCGAAATGAGTTTATGTATCAATATAATGCAAAACAATCAACAGTGCCATCGATTGGCTCATCAACTGCTGCTTCATCCTATTCAGCAGTATCAGATACATCAGCTTTAACACGGGATTTCCTAAGAGCCGATATCAATGGCCCATACATGAATATTCGTTTTCTACGTTTGTTCCTATATAATCAATATTTGTATAGCTTGCCGGAAATGCGTTATGTGCTTTTTAATTCTACACAGTATGTATTTACTTGATTGATATTATCTATCTAGCATACATTTTATATATGTACATGTATTTAATTTTGAAAATAATTTTAATTTTAATTTTAATTCGTTTGATGTGCGTAAAATTGAGTGCGTTACTTTTGTAAAAGAAATTCTAAGCTTAAATGTTTAATTTTCAAAACTGATTTTTGATAATTTTGGCTTGAACAGAATTTACTATGTTTTCAGTTTGGAAACTTGTTCTTTCTATATTCACTGAGAAAAAAAAACGCATTGTAAAACAATGTAAAAAAACATATTTAAATGAAATATGAATCATTTTGATTCAACTAGAAACATATTTAAACATATTTTGATAAAAAAAAAAAAAATATTTCAAAGAAATTTGTTATGTATTATGTATACTTATGCAATTGATTTGGAGGCAGATTTTTATACTACAAAAAAAAATAGTGATTCAGAACTTCATTTTATAAAAATATAACACACTCTACTTTCACTACTACTACTACTACGACTATTACTACTACTACTACGACTATTACTACTACTACTACGACTATTACTACTACTACTACGACTATTACTACTACGACTATTACTACTACTACTACGACTATTACTACTACTACTACGACTATTACTACTACTACTACGACTATTACTACTACTACTACGACTATTACTACTACTACTACGACTATTACTACTACTACTACGACTATTACTACTACTACTCGACTATTACTACTACGACTATTACTACTACTACTACGACTACTACTACTACTACTACTACTACTACTACTACTACTACGACTACTACTACTACTACTACTACTACTACTACTACTACTACTACGACTACGACTATTACTACTACTACTACTACTACTACTACTACTACTACTACTACTACTACTACTACTACTACTACTACTACTACTACTACTACTACTACTACTACTACTACTACTACTACTACTACTACTACTACTACTACTACTACTACTACTACTACTACTACGACTACTACTACTACTACTACGACTACTACTACTACTACTACTACTACTACTACTACTACTACTACTACTACGACTACTACTAGGGCCTAAGTTTTTGCGCTGTTGCATGAACGTGTATAAAATATGAATCCATTGTAGCACAACAGCGATCAAGCAGTACATGAAACAGTGTTTTCTTTTGGTTGAATCGGCGCGGCAATCTACTGAATTCTGTACGTCATATCTGCACTTAATGGCTTTAAAATACAAACTAAATGACGCTAAATTGCTCAAGACTTGTACTGCAGTCTATTAAAATAGTTGGCAGAAGCGGTGTTGCATTTAAAATTACTATACGGGAAATTCTAAAAAAGTCACTGACTTATCAAACTGCACTCGTGATTTGATATTATTGTCAAAATATATCGATATTGTTAATATTGTGTTTGAGGTAAATATCATATCAAAATATTATGTTGCTTTTGTGATCGATATTGATACGATACGAGGGGTACTATTTATATTTCGGGAATAGCAACTAATAACAAACATTTTAAAATGAAAATGGCTTTATTGTTTTTTCAAAATATTCCCCTTGATGATCAATACACTTTTGCATTCGTTCAAACCATTTGTCATAGAAGTTTTTCCATTCCTCTTGAGACACCTCCAAAACATGGTTTTTGAAGGCTTCAACTGCTTCTTCGGCGCTCGTAAATCGTTGACCACGCAGTTTAACTTTGATACTCGGGAGGAAGAAGAAGAAGAAGAAGTCATTGGGTGCCAAATCAGGACTGTACGGAGGATGAGTCATTAATTCGATGTTTTGACTGCTCAAAAATGCACTTGTTTGACGAGATGTGTGAGAGCTCGCATTGTCATGATGGAGAATGATTCGTCTTTGGCGGTTGGTTTTACGAATTTCTCCGAAGATTTCCGGCAAACAAATGGTTGTGTAACACTCAGAAATGACAATCCTACGTTGCTCAAGCGGAAAATTAGCCACATGACCCATTTGGCTGAAGACGCAGGCAATCATTTGCTTCGTTGTGCTTCTTCCCCGAATAACTTTTGTTGGATTTGGCTCGTCTTGGAATACCCACACGGTCGATTGCTATTTTGTTTCCGGCTCATACGCATATATCCATGATTCGTCACCTGTCGCGATTTTATACACGGCTTTTGAAGCACCACGGTCGAATTTTATAATCATTTCCTTACACCAGTCGACGCGAGCCTTTTTTTGAGCGACAGCAAATTTTTTTTACAGCTAAGTGTTCATGCAAAATCGAATGTATTGAAGTGGACTTGTATTGACATGCCTTTCAGTGACTTTGACTACTTTCAGTGATTTATAATACAATTTTATGAAATCTTAATTTTAAGTGTCATAAAATGACCGTTTAGTGTTGCCATCTATTGTGTTACTGCTGGTATGTCATGTACTATGAATGACATGTTTCATCCGACGTTCTCATATTAGTGCGAGGGAGATAGAATGATATTTTTGTATTGTTTGTACTTTCTGATTTGAATCTCAAGACAAAACAGATTCTCAATTTGTGTGCCTTTACGCAATATATATATTTTTTATGAGAATCTGTCTGAAAATCAATTGCATGAGTATACATATATATAGTAGCTCCTATTAGTCTTGGCATGGTCATTTTCAGTAATTAGATGCATATGCTTACAGAAAGTCACCATGCCAAGTTTCAAACTTCTTATATCTTATAGTCGAAAAGCAGATGAAAAGCATGATGAAAGAGTTTATAATACTATTAGAGATATTAAATACACGACAGACACGAGTCAGATGAACATCACCTCTCCGAGGGTTCTATGAGGATTATAGACATCCAACGGTTGACAACGTTCTCTCTTCTCTTTCCTACTCTTATCAAAATGAGGGCACCAAGTATATTGCTCAGTGGTGTGACATATGTATATTTTTGCTTTACACAACTGAGCAAGCTAAGCTAAGCATTGCTTTCAAATACTTACAGTTTACAGACCCGCGTTTTCAATTCTTCTCCCAAGTGAGTATTCAAGTGTTTCGGATGTACTCAAAGTAACATGTCTTTCTATTTGTTGTTTCACTCGTAGTTAGATCTGAAATTACGTTTCGGTTACACTTAATAATATGGCTTGAAGCCTTGCCTGTTTATATTGATGAATATGATTAATGGCAGGAGTCTTTAATATCCTAAGATGTTACTGGCAAGCGGCTCTCAAAGCATGTATATCTAAAAGTCTGTATTATTTTTGGTTTGGTCAACATATAGGAGCTATGGTTATGATATAAAAATTAAAAGTGTTTTTGTGATTTAGTTACATACATATTTAGAAAGATCTAGAGTTTATTGTTAAATAATTTCACAGCTACTTTTAAGTGGACTCTGTTATTCTTTTTAATTTGAGCAATTTTTTTGTACACAATTCATAATAATAATGTTAAGCATTGCTAATTTAGTTATATGAGCGAATTTAAGTATATTAATGCATGAACTGTTTGCGAATTATAGGCCAATGACAATCTAAAGTTTAAAATGGTACACAAACACAATCAGGTTTTGTTATGAATGCATTCTTGCAGTCTATTATTATTTATTTCTGGATTAAAAATTAATTTATTTGTAGTAAAGCGATAGTGTTCGAAGGATAGGGTTTACAGGCTCAAAGGAGCTACATGTGGTATCACAACGATATCATGTAATAATTGCTAGGTGATCGTTTTAACTCATACAACCATTCCAAACTAACCTAATCGAACCTATTGTGTGGCAAATGATGTCTAGTGATTTTTTGATTTTTCGCCATTCAAAACTCCCTCACCTCACCGTATTCACTTGATTCAAGTTCTTGTGACATTATCTCCGAAAAATCCTTGACAACTCTTAGGCGAAACTACTGAATAGATGGGGAAGAGTTACGAAGAAGAGATATTAGAGCGGAAGACGCATTTTTGAACAATGTTAGATATGCAAGTCAATGTAAACAATTTATTATTAAAACAATCAATTTTAAAAATGAAATTGTCTATAAATAGTTCTCAATCAAGAAAACTTCAGTATTGTCTTGGACTGCTCAAGTCTAGCAATTTCAAGTAAATATCGCTTATTAAGTTTTCAACATATTTCGAAACTGTAAGCCTAAACAGAATTTAATTTTATTGCCTGAAAGTAGTACTTTAACCTTTTTGTCTCTGCTTGTGTACTTAAAGTAACTCAGATTATTTACTTAAAAACAACAAAATTACCTTAAAATTATTATAATTTCGATGGCGATGGATCAACGTAATTTCGTAAAGCGTTTACACAACGCAGTCATTCTGGTTGTTGTTAACATTAACCACGATAACTCTTTGCATACAGACTGCTACAATAATTTATAATAATCTATAATGAATCAATTAAATAAAATTTGAATGAGCAAACGTATGAGTTCACTGTGATTCGTGTGAAATACTGCGTCTGATCGGGTATGAATGATGTATTCAGAACATGATGTATTCGATGATATTGTCTCAGAACTTCATTTAATAACACGCTTCTTCAATAGCTGAATGGTGGGATGTCACATAGATGTCGTATCTATTGTATCTACTTATAGTATGTATATATGTATCTACATACATATTTTACTATCAAGTACTTTCGTTTATGGCGTGTGCTCAACGCTGTTGTTTTTGCCGCAGCGTGAAAATTAACTTAATTGTGGCAATTTTCGGTAGATGCGAAATAACTAACTGGCTGACTGACTGACTGACTGACTGACTGACTGACTGACTGACTGCCGGACGGACTTAATAAATATACATACTCAAAATAAATATATTAAAAAAACAAAGACTTTAGATTTAGTGCCTTATACAACAAAAACAACAAAAATGACAATAAAAAGTCATAAAACGCGTTGAGTAAGCTGATTTTTAGTTGGTTAGTAAAAGGAGGGGATCATATTAAAAAAAAAAATGTATCCATACACTCACCTCACACTATCATGTGTTTGAAATTGCTACGCAAATTACTTTCGGCATACAAGTTATGAAAAAAAGGCAAAATATTTACGCTAAATATTAACATAACTCCTGCGTAAATTGTTATTTAAAGACAGAAGAGCGGGTGTAGTTCACAATAAAGTTGAACTTAAATTTGAAAACGTATCTTTTGCAAACGTTGTACGCGGCACTCCCCTTTTCTCTGACACTCCTTGCCCCTGCCACTCCATTCCCCATTCCCCTTCCCCACCTTCCACATGCTCCTTCTTATTGAAACAAAAACAAAAAAAAAAAATGGAAAGAAAATCTAATAAATCCAAAAAATTTGCTGTTTATTGAATCGCCACGAAACTTCACAGGATTATGCACGGAACTATTTTGAATATTGCCACAAAATTTGATCAAAATCGGTTGAGCGGTTTTGGAGTCTATAGGGAATACACATACATATTTTCATATTTATACAACATATATAGATAAATAAAACGAGATATGCCACAACTTACTTAAATTGCAAATCTTTATAGAATTTTCTAAAAGTTAGTATTGTGTGGGAAATTAAATTTTTTTCCGATGCCTGAGTTCGTTAGTTGCGCTAAAGTTTTGTTGTTAAAAACTATAAAGTATTCTAGCGTATCTTATTTTTTTGCTTCATTGCACTTTTCATTTTTTGGAAGAGAATACGGTTGGTGGTCGATGTGACGAATCTTTTTTTTCATCAAAAATTCATTGACTTTTTTTGTCTTGTTAGGTGGTGCATGCATCGTGCATTAAAAACTGCTGCTTTCCTTTCTAATATTCAAGCTTAACAAGCAAAACTATCGACCACAAATGATGTTAAACTTGTAAATAATATTCTCCATTGAGAGTTTGACCTTCTGGCAGAAATTCCTTCTGAACAATACCCTTGGAATCATAGCAAGTTAACAACGTTGTCTTGATTCTTGACTTCTGAAAACGCTATTTTTTAGGTTTTGGCTCGTCTTTTGACTTCCATTCTGCATATTGTCGCTTAGTTTTAGGATCATATCTAGAACACCAGGTTTCATAACCAGCTACGATCGAATCAAGTAAATCTGAATCATTTTCAGCTGTTGAATTGATATTTTTGCAATGCGAATTTTTAATCATCATTTAACACGTTTCTTTTAGCCAAATCTTCAGTTAATACTTTGTAGATGGTACAGTAAGATGATTTTAATTCTTCTGCCAGCATTTTGACACTGAAATTTGCATCGATAGCGATTATTTCACTTACTTTTTCCACTAACTCAGCACGATTAGATGCTTCGGGTTGTTCAGGTCTTGAATCATCCCTTGTACAACCAGCTGATGTAAAATACAGAGTATGTGTTTGTGATCATATTTATTCGGTTTCGCGGCGTAACCTCACATTTTTGCCGCTTGCCGGATTATCGCAGGGAATCCCTTTTTTCATGGGCAAAAACACAATGCAATGATGCAAAAATCACTTCCGTTTGTGAAGTTACAACAAATGATGCTTTTTTAACATAAACTCGGATGTTTTCAATGTTTGCTATCATACTTTTACTACAGCAGAAAATTATTAAAGTCAAGTTTATACATAATGCAGCTACTACTCGTACAAGAACATGATTTACTTGAGTATTATTGCGAAAACGTTTCAAAGAATATATATATGTGTGCAGTAAGATTCATTTTTGTTTGTCATAATCTCTGTAGCATCATGCTACACTGTACAACTGTTTTTAAAATGCTTTTGATGAGATGCGTACAAATATTTAATAAAGAAATGAGAGATCATGTAAATTGAAAAAACAAACTGAAATCGCAAAGAACTTTATTCTAAGTCAACAGTTTATTTTTGTAATTTATATGGCATTTTTTCGTTGTCAAAGTTTGATATTGGCCTTTTTATATTGCTCCGTTTGTTTTGTATCTTTTGTATACCCTGTAATCAAAGATGCTACAGTGTAATAAGTTTGTGCGTATGTATGTGTCAGTTAGAAGAAGCCGTGGTAGACCCCATTAACAAAAGTATATATATATATATATATATATATATATATATATATATATATATATATATATATATATATATATATATATATATATATATATATATATATATATATATATATATATATATATATATATATATATATATACTTTTTATTCATTCATCCCATCTATATATATATATATATATATATATATATATATATATATATATATATAGAGAGAGAGAGAGAGAGAGAGAGAGAGAGAGAGAGAGAGAGAGAGAGAGAGAGAGAGAGAGAGAGAGAGAGAGAGAGAGAGAGAGAGAGAGAGAGAGAGAGAGATATATATATATATATATATATATATATATATATATATATATTCTTGATCAGCAACGAAAACTGAGTAGATTTAGCTATATCCATCTGTCCGTTTGTCTGGATGTATGTGACAACAGATCCTTAGGAACTATAAGAACTAGACTAAACTTGAAACTTATACAGTTAGATTCTCCTTAACTATACACAGAGATGTCTTATATTCAAATTTTTCAATGCACATTTAATTAAATTAAAAATTCGAAAACTGCAACTGTCTACATTAGCAAGAGTGCAGTGTATTACGTAGTCGTTAGCACACGACTGCACCATTCTTATTTGTATGTTTTTTTTTTGTTTTTGTTTTTTTTTTTTTAAATTTTTTGAGGCTACTGTGCAAAAAAGTTGAAAGTCGACCCTTTCCGCTTTAAATATAGTCGTTGTCGTCACTTAACAATGGCGTTCACGTATTTGTGTTTAAATTTAGCGACACCGGAATCTGTGCGGGTGAAGTAGCTTCAGCATCATATGTTAATTTTTCAATAATATTGCGTCAGTTAATCGGAGCAGTTATCAAACATAAACAAGCGAGGTTTGTTTGAAAAAAAAAAAAAAAAATAAATAAAAATAATTGAATTTCCAACCAAAGCTTCTTCTCGCCAAGTTTCGAAAGAATAAGCATCGATGATTGCTTTTGCTGAAATGGTCTGTGTAACTGCCACAAAGCCCACTGTGTGAAGCTATTTGTCTCCTATTTGCATACTTTTCAATATTAACGCCATCTAGATGGCGTATCGTAGAACTATGTTAAACGATTTCATCTGTCATCATTGGTCATCAACGTCATTCATTTCTGTCATTAAATATTTTTTTTGTTTTATGGAATTTTTTAAAAACTGTTAAGAAATAAAAACTAAAGAAAGTCTGCTTTCAGTAGCAAAACTCGAAGCCAATTTAAGAGAGTATATCCAATGTAAGTTATAGGTGAATTGTACTGTTCAGTTTTCCAAGGTTCAAGGCCTATTGAATCTTTTGCGCTGATATTTGAACATAATAATACTTTAATTTGTTTGGGTACTTAGAATATATGCGTTGTGTTTGTAAGTTTATGGCTTGTTTTATATATAGGGTGTTTTTTTTTTTGGAGATGTATAACTTTGAATTAAAATACTGAGATTACAAAATATCAAATTGAAAATTGGCTTAATTAGAAAGATAATTTTATGCCATCAGCGTTTGAATATGATTTGGGGCATGTGAGCACGTGATCATGTGAGCACGTGATGTGAAAACGATTTATGTTTAATCGGTTGGACGACTATATATAGACCGAGAAATGAGTACAGCGTACGGTAACAATCCCGAACTGAACCACGAGCTTCTCTAAACAAATTTGCACAATTTACAAGCGTTGTTCTGGCGTTAGTCTATTCATGATTTAATGTCAAACTGGGGACAAATGACAGTAGTATTTGGCAGATCTGAACCCTTAAAAACGTGTTAAAAACTATTTAAAGACAATAATCGAAGAAACCACCCTTTATTATTTAAGTTACATTTACAGTTAAAATCGAAAAAAAGGTATATATATATAAGTATATATATGTATACAATTTGCAAATTGAATTGTTTCGAATGCATTTGGCAGGCGGATAGGCGTTAATGAATAATGAAGGCGGTGACGATGGCTCAAGGAAGTTATAAATATATACACAAATATATACAACACACATGTAACTACAACTGAAACTGCATATTCGGAAAGCCAACAAAATTAGTGACAACAACAATAACATTCAATAGCAAAGTTAAGTAATAGAATGAGATAGATATACCGAGCGATACACATTTCATAAGCTCTTTCGATTTGCTTACTCTTTCACGCATTTATTCATTCATACACAATGCTTAAGCATTATACTGATTATTGCTTAAAACAAGTTTAAATGTAGATTTTGTGATCGTTTTTTCTCGAGATTTTGTTTTTTTTTTTATATTTGTTTTGTTTTGTTTTGGTTTATTGTTAATTTATTAATGTTGATGCCGATACCGTGTCGTCGAACTTCATAAAGTGGGCTTGTGGGCGTGCACGTTGTTTCCACAATGAACGTACACTAAGGTCAAGTAACGAAACCAGCTTGTGACTTACAATAGCTCAGGACCTCTTATATGTACATAAATTGAGAAAGCGGAACTCCAACGGAACTAAACTGTGGGAGTGAAAGAATTCGTATAAGAAGATTTCAGGCTTAATTGTTCAATTGCAGCGTAAGACTAATTTAATTGTTTAAAGCCACAATCTATATATGTTATATAAGTTAAGATACATTACAACACACATCATTTCTGTAGTGCTAGCAAAGCATAACAAACCAAACCGAATGAGTATGCTAAGAAGAGACAAAATTTCTTAGCATTTCTCACAGCACATTATGAGCTAAGATAACACCTTAAATAAAAATAAACAGCATTAAACAAAAAAAAACAAAAAAAAAAAAAAAAATGCAGTATACGATTTCGAGATACCCTGTATCTTGTTTAAGGCTCCTTATACCATAAATCATAGAATTGTGTGGGGCTATATTTTCTAGTGGTTCGATCGGGACATATGCCGGCATAAAATAACTCAAAAATGTGCGAAAGGGAAAGTCAAAATAGACAAAGTATCTATTTATCTTCTATAGTCTTCGAAATCTCTTCGTACAAGCAGACGGTCGGACGGACAGGAGGACATATCTATAAATATCAAGAATACTTGTTTGTACACTTTATATATATATATATATATATATATATATATATATATATATATATATATATATATATATATATATATATATATATATATATATATATATATATATATATATATATATATATATATATATATATATATATGCCTCCTGCTGCCTTTTGCATACATTTGCACAAACTTAATACATATATCCTTTTAACCTATAGGTACAGAGTATAAAAATCTGAAATCAAATTCAATACACTCGAATTAGATCGTAAGTTTACGTTAAAAGATTGATTATTATTGATATTTTTGATTATAGTACACTTAAATACGTATACTCAGCAACGGTTAACTGTAGTCTATATCAATCTCAGCAGATAAATATAGCATGTAAATCATATACAGGGTGTCTCAAAAGGAAGTTCACATTTAAAAAATCGATAAAAAAAAGTAAGTTGTTTATTGAAAAAATGTTTATTACAAATTAAAATACACACTTTGGGAATTTATTTCTTAAAAATGATATTGTCCAAATGTAAACCGTTGCGTTCACGGCATTCATTTAATCGAGCACTAAAATTTCGTATGACGGCTCGGCAGGTATGCTCTGTGATGGCTGCCATTTCGTGATGGATACTTCCTTTTAATTGTGCCAGGGAAGTCGGTTTGTTGCCGTAAAATTTAGATTTGATGTAACCCCACAGGAAAAAGTCCATAGGGGTTAAATCGGAACTTCGTTGAGGTCCATTTATGTCACCTCTCCTGGAGATCAATTTGCCAGGAAAAATTTCACGAACTCGTAGTAAGAAGATCTGTTGGACGTGCGTGAAGTTGCTAAAAATGCGGAACAATGATGATCTATGCACGTTTAAAGCAACAGCACGCTTCCGAATCGAAAGGTCTGCGTTGTCACGAACAGACTTAGTAACACTGTCTGTCTACGTTTTCGAACGTTCTCGAAGACCTCGGACGCCTGGATTTTGATTTTTCCAGCGTTCAACCGATCTCTGCAAATTTCTCGATCCATTTTCCAATGAATCGAGAGCTTGGCGCATCATTTAAATGACGAACATGTCGAATAATGCAGAATTTTCTATGCGCTACAGTCGCTGAATTATCGTTTTTGTAAAACTTACGTAAGCACTACGCAAGTTCCGCCGCTTCCGAGAAACGCTCCATAGCGACTAAATTCCCAAAAGCGAGGCTACCGATTGACATACCCCCCGCGCCCCTTTGGAATAGTTGCATTCACGCAATCAGCAAATCAAATGTAAACATTCTTTTGAGACACCCTGTATAACTAGACATTTGAATCCTATATAAAGTGATTCCCAATCCAAAACTTATTTTGTTATTGCTATAAAAACAATTGTTGTTATACTCTATGTCTTGTTTGCACTTTACTACTGTACTAGTATAAAAAGAAAAAAAGAAACTCAAGTGCAGCCTGTCAATCCATTACATTGAACAACAAGTAAATTAATAAACCTACAAACGAACGCATTGAATCGTTTTTATTTGTAGTTATAAATATTTAAACTAGCACTCTGCTTTTTTTTTTTATACAATTTTTAAGTATTAATTTTGTAACGCATTTGGTAACACTCAAAAGTACTTTAATTCTCGTTCAGCATCATAGATCAAGGCAATATACAAAGTCGTCATATATATACAAAGTCTCGCCGATCTTAAAATATGGTTCTTTAAATTCGTTATGAAAGATCGCTAGGTGAGAGAGAAGCTGCACTTGGCTCACTTTTGCAAACATTTTTGCATACCTCTCTCTCTCTCTCATTCGCTCGCTTTCTCTCTCTTAATTTGACACTCGGTATGGATGCTTTGTGTAAATATTTGTCAAATCGTTCGATTTTTAACGAAAAGTTAACTTAAAATTAATAAATGAATAATTAGTTAAAAAAAAAAATGTACAGAAATTCAACATTTCAATATATTTATTTCATTTTTATCAAACAAAACAGGAAATGTGTAATATAATTGAACAAGTGTGAAGTGTGTTTAAGTTTCGGGTTCTTTTTTTTTGTTTGTTTTTTGAAATTTCTTTTTTTATTTTTTTCAATTTCACAGTTTCTTATTGCACAACTGATTGGCGTTGTTTTACTTCGTTGCGCTCATAAAAAATTGCATATGTTTTAATTTATCGTGATCTAATAAGTGCAAGTACATTGCAAGATAAATCTTAATGAAAAACTGGAAAATTTTCCAATTAAGATAAGCAAATTTCCATATGGTTCATTCGGTGTAGCGATAAAAATGGAGAGACTCATAGCTAAAATCAAGTGACTGGATCGAGCACTCAATCGATAGCTATGAGATTGTTTTTATTTTTTCGTTTTAAATTAGCCCATGTTGTGGTTTTGTGTTACAGCTATATCATAGTATATATATATATAGTATACAAAATAATAGAAGTTTTGAATAATGATGAGAATGTTTGTATAAGAAAATCAAATACTAAATTGCCAATGTGAGAAGCTACTACATCTATGTCCATATATACTGACATAATCTTTTTATATAACATTAAATAAAATTAACAATAAATTTACTGATAATACCTTTGTATATGTTTTAAGGCGAAAGGTATTTTAGTGTTACTCCTGACTCCTGAATTTTAATAAAATATGCAAACAATCAAGATCGTATTGCTATAAAAACAAATTGCCTAAATAACACTGCAAATGTTTTGCAACATTGATTTTAGGTTCGAACTTAAAATCTTTTCAAAATAATCAACATTTTTCTCAATTTAGTCGTACTGAAATGCAAGAAATACATTTTTAGGTATACTCTTTACATATGCTATGTATTGTACTATTAGATATTTTCATTTCAACTCAACATTGTAACATAATTAGGTTCATTGGTCTTCAGATATAGTACATACTCGAATATTATTGGGTTTGGGTTTATAGTATATACATATGTAGTTGATGTAACTATATTCCTTCCGTCTTTAGCACAATAAAATGCGTGCAACGAAAGGTATGCAACAATTTCGCTCTAGCAAGTGTGCACTTTATTTATTTATAATAGTGGGTCAATCAATAGGCGTGCTTCAACTGTATAAAATGTATTGAAGAGTTGACTTGTTTACACAACATTTTCATTTAAGTTTCTTAAACTATTTGCATAAAATATGAATAATATCAAATAACTATAAAATATTTTGCAAGTCAATTTTTTAAGATTTCTATGCGTATTGAATCACTGCACTGTTTAAAATAACTGATATCGTATCGTTTTAACGATTTGTATAAGCAGATGCCACCATATTTTGATATGATATTTTGTATGTGCGACATCGACCAATATGGAAAAGTCATGATATATGTTTTTGCAATATTATCATTAATTTATGATTTTTAAAATGCTCGAAAATATCAATATTAATATTTTTAAAAGAATGCGTTTTTGAAATCAATTCTTGTAAAAATTAAATTTCTTGTACAAAATATGTACTTAATATACTTAAAAACTTTAAGTTATATTTGCTAATATCGTTAAAGGCCAAAACAAAGTTAATGCTTCAAATGATGGCTAATGGCTAGTAAAACCGAATGGTAACAGACTTATAATTATATTTTTTTAGAAATATATATTTGTGATTTATATAAAAAAAAAAGAAAAAAAAGCCGTTAGCCTTCATACCGTATTTTAGAAAGATTCGATGAAAACTTAGGTACTATCTTCCGTATTCACACACACAGACATACAGACACACACACACACACACACACACACTAACACACACACACACACACATACACACATACAGCTTAACAGCTAAACGTGCATTTCTAGATGGACTTTTCTTGTCGAACTGATCGGAAATACAATTACTTTATTTGTTCTCTGACACTACCTTTGTAGTAGTTACAAGTTTTGTGTCAAAACTAATATACTATGCATGCTATGTGTGGAAACTATAAACATTTTGGTATCTTATTATTATATTCTACGAGCTAGCATTAACTTTTTGCCCAGTTATAACAGAAATCCTTCCTTTCATATTTTGTGTATTTTGACACTTTTGTTATTAACAAAATTATTAATAACTCAGGTCAACATGGCTTAGTTGTTTATTGGCCCATCAATTTTTGTGGTCTGTCTCTCCAGTTACATCATTTAATACCACTCTTACTCTTTAATTTAAGAGTTCAAGTGTTCAATTACGATTTTTTTTTTCGCAAAGTTATGGCTATTCAAAGTTTCGAATTATATCCCTTCGACGTCAGTCGGGTACATAACCACAAATATCTTAAAATCCTTACGTGATGGTCTAATTCTGAACCCGGATACGGATTCTAATATTTCTAAAACACTGCATACTCTTGTAAACCAAAATTCGTAATAACCACCCAAGCATAAAACAAGTATTTACTAGTTTTTACAAATGACAGTTGAGATACCCTTTTTACATTAGTTTAATGTATACTTTTTGTAGTATACTTTTTAGGATGTATTTAAATTTAGTACTGTCTTGTGTATGTAGCCTTAAATGTACGTAACAACCAAGAGAAGATGTATAAAAGACCATTTAAAGTGTATTTGTATTGTTGTGTGATCAGTATCAAAGTAGTCGAGTTGTTATAGCCAATTCAGTGTTCTTTTTCTATAAGAATGCTATGGTCTAGGAGAATATAGAAGATAGATATACCAAACATGATTCTCCTAAGAAATCTTTAACTGAAGTAAAAGCATTATAATACAAAATAATATAACTAAAGAACATATGCACAGTTTTTCGAATTTTTTGTATGAGAACATCAAATTCCAAATGCTTGGGTACTCTATCTATTTCTATCTACACTTTTGAGAACCATTCAGAATGGTGTTTTTCCCGACGTACTTTATCAATTTGGTTATGTTCTGTAGAATCTCTCTACAATATTGGACTATAATAAGTAGTTATATATATATATAACAACAACATGTAAGCTCTTTAATATGATTTTCTACATTATCTACTATTATCAATATTATTCAGAACTAATTTCCATTTTCTTCTGAATCGTCATCCTAAAGCGGAAGATAAATATTTCATTGTCAATTTCAATACTATTGTTCATTTATATTTACTATTTATTTATTTATTTATTTATTTATTTATTTACTGTTTTTTTATGATATCTATGACCCCACCGAGAGAGAGAGAGAGAAAGAGAGCAAAAATAAATAAAAAAGTTGTGTGCTTGAAAACGAGTAAAAACAAAACCGGCTTAAGGACAACTTTGTTTGAATTGAGCAATTTTTAATATTGACTTAGACACGATTTCTTTTTGTTTTTTTGTGATACTACACAAAAGTTACTGAACTCTAATAAAATCGAAATTCAGCGCATATTTGTTTTTATGCAAAAATAGTTTAACAATGAAAACAAATGGATACAAGTAGTATGTAGAATGAATTCAAAAAATAAAACAAAAAACCAAAAACACAAAACACAAAAATAGAATAAAATTTAAATGGAATAGATAAGTGTTTTGAAAAAAGCTTTAAGCACTGCTTTACCACTTGTGATATAGCGGTACATGCGGCAAGCAGTGCATTGTTTAAATTTATATAAATAGATACATTTATGAGATACATATTTCTATGAGATATGTTTACAATTACGAGTATTTTTTATAACTAATTCTACGTAATATACATATTCTGGGTTTTTTATTTTAATTAAACTTGGTAGAATTGGGTTTTTTATGTTTTATTTAGTACATAAATCTACGCTTTTTTTGCAACAAAAAAAAAAAAAAAAAAATAGCATGATTTTAACTTTGTAGTCAGTTTTGTAGTCAGTTGACAACTATGATTACGAAGCATATGCCGGTTTTCATTTTACTAGCTTTCCATGAACTCACTCAATCGACCACGATGCAATATGCTAAAACCCACGAGTTGTAACTGAGGCGTGTGTAGAGCACGTTCATATGTTTTTCAAGGCATGGCTTAAATGTTTCAGCATATTTTATTTTTCAACTAGCTGTACCCTGCCACGCCTTGCTGTGGCACATTGTTCCCTTTCAACACTTCGTCTACCACCCTTTAAAAAAAGTGTGAGATAAACGCTGGAAATCAATTTTTAAACGAAGTCGTTGAGACACAACCGTTAGCAATAGCTATAGAGAAGTGTTTGGTACGGTGTGAATTGGATTTATTGAAACGAAAAGTATAACGAAAAAGAGACAACTATAAATGTATGCTGCGAGAGAAAGAGATAAAACGCGTTTCTATATAGTTTCCCTATCCTTTGTCTTCTCTTTGTTCTATGGTTCGTACGTCCGCAGACTTCCGACATATAAGTTCTTGTTGTTGTTGTACTTGTGGCTGCTGTTGCTGTAGCTGTTGTTGTTATTGTGTTTGATGCCGGCAACGCCAAAGAGAGAGAGAGAGAGAGAGAGAGAGAATGCAGCTTAGTCAATAGCAAACGTGCATGGTAGAATATACACATATGTATGTATATCTAGATTTTTTATATATGTATATAGATTTATATTAATAAAAATACATAATGAAATTTCTAAAATAAAAGTAGCCTAAGCTACTCCTTATTACATCAGCTATCTGCCAGTGAAAATCCCGTCAAAATCGGTCCAGCCGTTTCAGAGATTAGCCGGAACAAACAGACATACAGATAAAAATTGTACAAAAATTTATTTTGGTCTATGTATCGTGGTATATACATCCATATGCATTTAGTAAAAAGCGCTTATTTTAATATTACAAACAGACGTGCCAATTTTATTTATCTGTATAGATACGAAACAACTACAAAATCTTATTTGGTCAAAACTCGAGTCTTTTCGTAGCTTTTCGAACTTCTTGAAGCGCACACTGACTTCATTTCTTCATAACGTCTTGAATACGTCTTTTTATGTTGGTTTTCAGAATCTTACTGAATTTACTAGTATATCTCGTTAGAAATTGCGCTGCATGTTGAAGTAATTATTGCTCGTTGGGGCTGCTTGTTTGTCGGTACAATCGATACTTTTAATTTTCGATGCTATTATATCGTTGCAGAAGTTATTATATTGAATATTGATATTCTTGGCTGATATATGTATGTTGGACTGATGTTGAAAAATATGTATATCCGTATTTTTATCGTGAATTTTCAATATCGTCCTAACGCTGTTTTCAAACTAGTATCAAAATATTAATATTCCATATTTTCCGATATATCAATAATCCTAAGTCTTTCATTTGCTTCGAAGTGCTTCAACCGGAGTCAATTATCAGTTTACACACAGCATTGATGATCTCTGGAACAATAGTTGTTTTTAGACGAACTTCATTAGATTTCACTTTCAGCAAACGGCGAACACGTTTGAATCCAGCATACCAATAGTTTTTTAGTCTATTTGATCACTAAAAGTCAAAGTAGGTTGATTGATATACTCCTATTGAGATAAGCCACGTGAAAAAACATAGTAAATCCATTTTGTAGCCAAGTTAAATTTCTCAAGTTACTGTAAACAACAAAAATAGGCCTCTTTAAACTAAACGAATAACAAAAATTTTAACTTTTCAATTGAAATTTCAGCTGGCACTTAACAACATTAAGTGTTGCCAAGGCACACAATATACAAGGCAACCCTCGTATAAACAATCTCATAACATAAATGGTTAAAATAATTTGTTGCGTTTTTAATTTTTATTTTTAATTTTAATTTTAATTAGTTGTTTTTTTTTGTTTTTGTTTAAAGAACTTTTCAACCCGCACTTGTACAGTGATGACTGTGTTGACAGACAGACTTATTGACTGACTAACTAACTAACTGAGAATGTCGTATAGTCAATAGCTCGGTTCTCGGTTTGTCTATTTGTCTTTTGTAGATTTAGTGATTTACTATGACTACTACAATTAGACTGGCTAGCCTCCTAACTTTGACCATATAAGCAAGTTCAAACGATACGTCCGTATTCAAAGTGTTATTCCACAAATGCTAATTTTTATACGTTACGCTTCCATGCATATTGTTAAAAGGATATTATATGTTTTTTCGAAACGTTTGTAACGGTTTTAATGTGATCAGACATTCTTGAGTTGTTCAAGCTGTGCACTATTTTCTTAATTCATGCCGACTATTTATTATTATATATTATTCAAGCTAGAAATTTGAATTTTGATAGGCAAACACATGAAATATTCATTGTGATATGTACAATACATTAGAGTGCGTCAATTTGTATGAGTGCCAAGTAAGGCGAAATGTAATTGACGGTTAATGCTTTGCACTGGAAACCATGGAAATCCCCCCATCCCCCATTTCAAAATAAAAAAGTTTTAATCTGTGTTTTACTGCAATTTGAAAGTAAAAATATCAAAAATTTGTATTTTTTTTTTTTCATTAAAATTTATTACACATGTAATACTTAGATTGTTATTTACGACTTTTACAATCTAACAAAACTAAAGCTCAATACTGAGATCAATGAAAATGTTTGATACCGAAAAAACTTCATACTACAAAGAAAACGTTATCAAACAACAATCAACAATTTTCGACTCGATCTCGTTTTTCATTGAGTAAGTACTCAGTTAACAAAAATGTTTGCTACCGAAAATACTTTATATACTTAAATAAACTGTTGACAAAGAGTATGACCTTTAGCATTTCTGACAGAAAAAAATCAAATCAGTTAACAAAAATGTTTGCTACCGAAAATACTTTATTGACTTAAAAAAAACTGTTGAGAAAGAGTATGACCTTTAGCATTTCCGACAGAAAAAATCAAAGAAAAATCAATATGTGTGGACTGTTCACCTAATAAATATCACGATTTTAGTATTTCACATTGATTTGTGAACACTGTTTTTTGTTTGTTTGACATAGCAGTAATAATTTACAATTTCGTTAGCAAAAATGTTCATCAATCTCAGTATTGTGCTTAAGACTCGTTAAGAAATTAAAAATTAATTTTGTTTGCTTAGCATTTATATTAGTTTCATAGACTTTGATGATGACAATATTTTATCGGAGCCGCCACCAATAGAAACGATTTACATTAAGAAAGTACCACCACTTCTAAACCACAAATTCCTTGCCATCTACAATTGGCAGAAAGATACACAATTTGATATGTCGTGTGAATGTTGTTAGAGTTTCGGTTCAACCGAAATTGTACAACGTTTTTCTTTTTAAAAATGAGGCTGAAAATCGATTTTAAACCTTTGAGTTGTAAGGCGAATTTGCTTAGAGTTGTCCGTAGATTACTACTTTCCGTCTATACCACTTTTTTGTTTTTTTTTTTTTTTTTTTTTGTACAGTTTGACGCTAGATCTTGTGCAGAGTATTATAGATTCGGTTCCTTCGATAATATAGCTCGTTCTGACTCTCTCTCTCTCTCTCTCTCTTCTCTCTCTTACTCTTTTTTCTTCACTAACCCCTTTCGATGCTTATGATGTCATAGTTGTTCGTAGCTTAAAGCTTTTCCAGCACCACTACACGTCGTATACGTGATGAGTTTGCTTCGCTCAGTTGCAATTGTTAATTATATTTTTATTTTTTTCCGCTTCAAATGCATTTGCAAAATTCTGAATACTTTTAGTTTTTAATTGCATTTCAAACGCAAAACTTGTATCTCGTCGCGGTAGTGAGTCGTCTCATCGGTCGCAGTCACAAACGAAAATTCTAAGAAAATTTTTCTGTACTGATTGTTTTTGCTAAAACACTTTTTTTCCACTGGATAAATTGTAATAATAAAATAAAGAATTTATTGAATATATTGCTTGTTTCATTTTAATAATTTTTATATTTATTTTTTCGTCTTTATAGATGGTTTCATGGCAATCTTTCCGGCAAGGACGCTGAAAAATTGATATTGGATCGTGGCAAGAACGGTTCATTTCTTGTGCGTGAATCTCAAAGTAAACCGGGAGATTTCGTGCTTTCTGTACGCACTGAAGATAAAGTGACACATGTCATGATTAGATGGCAGGTGAGTTGTGAAAATATTATAGTTTACAAAATTGTGTTACACAACTGAAATTTAGTTTTATGAATGAAATTTGAAGTTTTTGAGCCAACATCACACATAAATAAATGATTATTTAATTTGAATTCAGTTTTAAACAATAAGCCTCCATGTGAGTTCTACTCACATTTCTGCTAATAGATTATCTGCATTTTGTGGAATGTTTGTTTTATTTAAAATTAAAGTTTTCAAGTTTGTTCTCAACACAAAATTTTATATTTTACCAACTGACACATCAAATTATAGATACTTTTTAGCAACATGCATTCTTAGAAGTCAGCATCTTGGAATGTTTTTGTACCTTGCACCCAAAAGTTAGTTTGTGTTTCTTGAGCAGCATCGGAAACTGACTCGATTAAGCCATGTTCGTCTGTCTAGACATATGAAACATCAGATCTAAGAAACTATAAGAGCTAAAGACTTCCAATGTAAGTGAACAGACTTATGACCTAGTGTCTAAACTTCATGACTGTGTGTTTGTGACATCGTTCGAAAAATGAATTTCGAATAAAGAGTAAATATCAATTTCTTTTTTCACTTGGTGATGCTTCTACCGAAACGTTTAAATTGATACAGCAAGTTAATGCTGAGAATTATTTGGCCCATAAAAGAGTGTATGAGTGGTTTAAGTGTAAGAGTGTATAGTGGTTTCAAGAAAGTTCGAGAAGTCATAGATCACGACGTACTTGCAGTTCTGTCAAAAAACCATGTTTGCTGAAAGTAGCATTGTCAAATTCCTTAAAAAAATTCAACAAAAATTAGTTGAAATGTTCATTGCAATACATGGAAATAAAATTGAATATGCCACAAAATTTCGATTAATTGCATTTTGAACGACAATTTAATATTACAAAAGGTAGGATGTGCTCCTAAGTGAATTGCAGCTTTTTTGCCTCCACCGATTTTCACTTGTTACTGAATAAAATATCTCATTTTAATCATTCAACACTCCACGTATACGCTTGATTTGTCAGCTTGCGATTTTAAAGTAAAATGCATTGGGAAAGACAACGTAAATACCATATAAAATGCGTCGACCTGTATCATGACGTATGTACATCTCAGCAGACAGCAATAAGTTCGCTTTCAGTAAAATTTTTGACTGTAAATTGTTAGTTGGGGTAATGCACATTTCTCCAATGCACTAAGTCACTAAGTATAAATGGCGGAATCAGATTGCATATATTGTATTGTATGCGTCCGCGTTGCATTTACTTACTATGTATAACATTTTGGCGTGCTATCTATGTATAAGATGTGTTCATAGTTCATATATTTTAATATATATATATATAAATGAATTTTCAACAAAATTCGCATGTTCAGTGTAGTAAAACTTAAAATTTGTTTGTATTCTGGATGGTCAGCAATACGCTAGAATCGATTTTTTCCAATGCGCATTTGCAATTTCGTTTGTTTTTATTTTTATTTTTATATCTTACAACGAACTTGGTTACTACAACAATAATACTACTTACTTGAAGGCATTTGGCCATACTATAGCAAATAGCAGCAACAGACGTTGGACAAGCGTGCCTCAGTTCCTCGTTACTTGACCTTGAAAAAAGTATATTTTCTATATAGACAAATATATACAACAACAACAACAACAACAAAAAAATACATATATTGTGAGTTACTAATGTACATACTTACATATACCTACCTATATGTAAGTAAACAGATAGACATATAGACGAATTGACTGACCGATAGACAAGACAGACTTAAACGTTTATATATGTACGTAAGTTAAGAATATATATATGTACATATAAGTTAAAAATGTGTAATATTTTTAAATGTTGTTGTTGTTATTGTTTTTGTGGTGGCGAACTAGCAACAGCAACAGCGACAGCAACAGCGAGCAATGAGTCGTTTTTTATTGTTTTATGGAAATTTTCAATATAATTGATGAAAAATTGCACACACAAGTACACACATACACACACACACACACACACACACACACACACACTTGTAAATAACATGCAGTTGGTTGTAAGAGGGAAAAGTTGGAAGTATGGAAAAGTTTAAATATAAACAAGAAAAAATGTTAACTTCGGTTGAACCGAAGCTCTAATACCATTCACACGAAATTTTAAATAGTATTGTAAAACATAAAAGTGGGGGTTTAAATAGGCGCTACCCCAAAAAAGTGGGTGATACACACCCACTAGTAGGTGTGTATGAAGCGATGTAGTAGATGTGTAACATGCCGAAATATAGAATTTTAATTTGATATTGTCGTTTACCATACAAATGCATAAAAGTGAGCAGTGGGTTTATATGGGACTACCTCAAAAAGAGAGCGTGACACGCCTACTAGTAGATCTGTAGAAAGCGGTGTCCACTAAAGTCCACCAAATCAAATTTGAAGCTAATATTCATTTAAATGAAGAATTTTTTCATAAAAAAATACAAAAGTGCACTGTGGGTTTGTATTGGGGCTACCTCAAAAAGTGGGCGGGCCACGCCCATTAGTCTCTGTATGTTAATTAGCTGACCATAAAAAGGCATTCAGTGCATTTCAACCTAATATTGACTAATAAAGAAGTTTTTCATATAAAAAGTCAAAAGTGGGCAGTAGGTTTGTATGGGGGCTACCCCAAAAAGTGGGCGGGTCCCACCCATTAATGTATATGTGAAGCGTCCGTCCACTAGAAGCTACCATGTCAAATATTAAGTTGATATTGACTACAATAAAAAAAGTTTTTCATACAAAAAGTCAAAAGTGTGCGGTGGTTTTGTATGGAGGCTACCCCAAAAAGCGGGCGTGGCGGGTCAATCTTGACACTCTATTTAACTGCAATGAAAACAAGTGTATGTGCAAAATTTCAATTGGAGAGCATAAAAATTGGTTCCCAAAAAATGCGCAACAACATACAGACGGACAGACAGACAGACGGACATGGCTAGATCGATTCGTCTCGTCGAGCTGATCAAGAATATATATACTTAATGGGGTCTACGATGCCTCCTTTAATGCGTTACAAACTTTCAGACAAACTGATAATATCATTTCACACTATGTGTGAATGGTATAAAAATAGATAGTTTCGCATATTGCATATTATTTGATGTTAGATGTCAGCACTAGAAATTTGATTTCTTATTTCATGTTTAAGTATTTTTTTGAGTTTTAGCACAATACTGAGATCGATGAAAATTTTTGCTACCGAAATTGAAAATTTTTACTGCTATGTCAAACAAACAAAAAACAGTGTTCCCAAATCAACATGAAATACTAAAATCAAATATTTATTAAATGTAAAAGTCCACACATATTGATTTTTCTTTGGTTTTTTCTGACGGATATGCAAAAGGTCACACCCTTTGTCACCTGTTTTTTTAGTGTATGCAGTATTTTCGGTAGCAAACCTTTTTGTTAACTGAGTACTCGATTAAAAACAGTCTGTGCCGAAAATTTTTGTTTGTTGTTTGACAGCGTTTTTTTTTAAATGAAGTTTTTTCGGTATCAAAAATTTTTATCGAGCTCAGTATTGAGCTTGTAGTAGAATATTTCATGAATAATTGTTGTTTGTAATCAGCTGTTTAGAATAAGCTGCTCAAAATTTCAAAATCATTTGTTAAAAATTAATTTGTAAAATTAAGCAGTTATACAACTGTTATAAACTGTTATAATCAGCTATATATACTATGGAACTATAAACAGAATCAGCTATAGACTAGTATAAACTATATATACACAATATTTAATCTAACTTTAACTCTTGAATACTTTTGTTCGTTTTTTACATCTATCAAGTATATACAGCGGTCGGCGCACGAAGTCTTACCAATTAAAAATGCTATAATTTTGTCAATTGTTAATTTTTTTTTATTTAAAAATTTCAGTATATTGAAAAAAAATATTTAAAATTTTAAGATAAACATATTATTGTATGATGTAGCCACCTTTAGAGCGTATAATATGGATATAATAATAGCATGGAGTTTATCCGGGAAGGCTTCACACGCTGCATACGAATGTGGTACGATGTTATTTGGTCCCATTCTCAGCGAAGAGCAGTCTGTAAGGCGTTGACTGTCTCATACTTTTTAGTTGATATTTTGGCATCCAGAATGGACCATATGGAGAATCCATTGGGTTTAAGTCTGGGAAATAGATGAAATCATATTCATTATTTAATATGTGTCCCATGCTACGAGCAGACCCATTAAGTTTTTTAACAAAATTAAACTGCTTTCTGTCGTGGATTACGTTGAATTCTGGCCTTCACCTTTTAAAACATTTCTGCTGATGTTGCTGTTTTTGGATGTCCACCTGCATGGCATTTTTTGATGCTACCAGTATCATTGTAATCATACACAAACATTTTGTTCACACGTAACTGACGTAGCTCATTAACAATAGCTGGTTGCAATTTTTCAGCCAAATACAAAGCAGTAACACTATGCTTCCGTAGGCTTGTAAACACTATAACAAACTGACGCTTGGCAAAACAAGAGCACGCTGTCATGAGCAGTTTGTTTGCCACAGCAGCGTGATGTTGGTAACACTTCGATATAGTATACTCGTTTCTAGTTTGACACGTATATACTTTAGTTAATACACTCTCTCGTATATAATTTTTTTAGCTAGTAATTTTAATCATTAAACACACAAAAGTTTAAGCACATTTCTTATTGTTGTTTTATCTATCTATCTATCTATTTCATTTTCAGGATAAAAAATATGATGTTGGCGGCGGTGAATCCTTTTCAACGCTTTGCGAACTGATAGAACATTATAAACGCAATCCAATGGTAGAGACGTGCGGCACAGTGGTGCATTTGCGCCAACCTTTCAATGCTACACGCATTACAGCAGCCGGAATTAATGCGCGTGTCGAGCAATTGGTCAAGGTGTGTAAAATATATAGTTAAAATTTGCTTAAATTATGATTCATTTTTTTTTTTGTATTTCCTTTGCAGGGCGGTTTTTGGGAGGAATTCGAATCCCTGCAACAAGATGCTCGCGATACATTCTCGCGTGTCGAAGGCTACAAGCTAGAGAACCGCCATAAAAATCGTTACCGCAACATATTGCCCTGTAAGTGTATATAACTTATATTTATATACTTTGCGCTATTACTAATATACTATTACTATTTTATGCAACTTTGCCACAGATGATCACACACGCGTCAAATTAATCGATGTTGATCGCACCGTACAAGGCGCCGAGTACATTAACGCCAATTATATACGTTTGCCCACCGATGGTGATTTGTACAATATGAGCTCCTCATCGGAGAGCCTTAACGCATCGGTGCCATCGTGTCCCGCCTGTACTGCAGCACAAACACAAAAGAATTGTCCAAATTGTCAGATGTTAAATAAAACATGCGTACAGTGCGCCGTAAAATCAGCAACGCTACCGTACAGCAATTGTGCCACATGTAATCGCAAATCGGATTCAATGAATAAACACAAACGCAGTGAATCGTTGTCTTCGAATGGCTGCGGCATTGGCAGCGGTTTAAATGGTTGTCGTCCAACGCTCGGCAGCAGCACCAGTGGTATGGGTGGTGTGATGAAAAAGCATAATAACGATGCTGCAATTGCTGCCGCTGTAGCAGCAGCACAGGCGGCAACCGCTGCCGCGTTACTTGCTAACGAGCGTGATATGTTTAAAACGTACATTGCGACGCAAGGATGTTTGGCCACGACCATTGTGGACTTTTGGAACATGATATGGCAGGAGAATACGCGTGTCATTGTTATGACGACTAAAGAGTTTGAACGCGGTAAAAATAAGTGTGCCAAATACTGGCCCAATGAGGGTCAGTGCAAACAATTCGGACCGGCAAAAATTCAATGCATCTCAGAAAATTCGACTAATGATTATACATTATGTGAATTTCTTTTCTCATGGCGCGACAAGCCGGAGCGACGCATCTTTCATTATCATTTCCAAGTTTGGCCCGATCATGGTGTGCCTGCGGATCCGGGTTGTGTATTAAACTTTTTGCAGGATGTGAACACACGCCAGAGTAACCTGACGCAAGCAGGCGAGAAAGTGGTAAGTGTGTGAGTGTGTGTGTGTGTGTGTGCTTGACACTTGCATTTAACGAAATTCATATACTCATTGGCTGATTTTCTTTTTTTTCTATTACTTTCGACAGGGTCCCATTTGCGTGCACTGCTCTGCAGGCATTGGTCGTACCGGTACCTTCATTGTTATTGATATGATACTGGATCAAATCGTGCGGAATGGTGCGTACACTTTATGTAATACTTACTAATAGCAATATAGCTATAACCAAATTTCAAAATGGCAAGTTAACCTTAGCGTCCATAAGTTGAGTTGGCTTAACATGAAAACATTAAAAGTCCATATTAGAAATATCTCTACGAAAATGAAATTCAGAAGCAAAAATTCGTCCAATTACTTTTTAAACCGTACGGAGATGTACTCTATATACTATTATTTATCAACATCAAAATTCGCAGTATTATAGTAATGTTCAGCTGTCCGCCTATCCAACCAAACATATACAAATTATAACACCAATAAAAGTGCTAAATACTCGTCTATATTTGGGTTATGATCATATTTAGCATCATATTTACTACAAGCTGAGGAAGGCTTTAACATCACTTAAACACGAAAGTTTAAATAGTATATTTAGGAGCTATAAAAACAATGTTTGTAAAACCCTTGGAACCTAAATGTGAATAGTGGGTCTTTATAAGGACTATACCTAAAACTGAGTGGGATACATCCATTTATATATCAAAGTTCAAGTTGATATCAACTGTAATAAATAAGTTTTCATGCGAAAACCCAAAAGTGCGCGGTGGGCTTGTATGAGAGATATAACTAAAAATGGGCGGAGTATGGCTATTGATATATGTATATGTGAGGCATTCGTTCTTTGGAGTACTTCATACAAAATTTCAAGTTTATATCAAGTTAATATCAACTGTTATGAATAAGGGTTTGCTAAAAAAAAAACGCAAAATTGGGCAAGGGATTTGTATGGGAGTCACCTCAAAAAGGCAGCCGTTGCAGCATGATATGGATACTCTATCTGCTTAGGACTAATATAAGTCTCCATACCGGAATTCAGCCAAGCGTTTCTAATATTTTTTTACATATACATTTTACACATAGTGTGAAATGCTATTATCAGTTTGCCCATAGACCCCATAAAGTATATATATTCTTGATCAACTCAACGAGGCGAGTCGATCTAGCCATGTCCGTCTGTCTGACTGTCTGTCTGTATGTTGTTACGCATTTTTGGGCACTAATTTTTAATTTTCTTTTTATTATAGTTTAATAGAGTATCAAGATTGACCCGCCACGCCCAACATCCTACTATTGAATTTTTGTACGATAAACTTTTTTATTGTAGTCAATGTCAACTTAATAATTGATATGGTAGCATCTACTAGACGAACGATGCCCATATAAATTAATGGGTGGATTAATTAATTAATGGATTCACATATAAAATAGTGGGACCCGCCCACTTTTTGGGACAGCCCTCATACAAACCCACCGCTTTTGTGTTTTTTATGAAAAAGTTCTTTATTTAAATCAATGTTGGCTTGAAATTCGATTTAGTGCATGTTAGTGGACAACAGCTTTGGGCGTGTCCCGCCCACTTTTTGAGATAGTCCCATACAAACCCACAACTCACTTTTATGCATGTATGAAAAACATCAATATCAACTAGATGGTCGCTTCATACACATCTACTAGTGCGCGTGGTCCGTCCATCTATTGAGGTGGCCCTTAAAAAAACCGCTCTTATTCTAAAAAAGCAAGGTTGTGCCTTGTGCCAGATCTCATTAAAAAGCTTATAAAAAAATTATATAGTAGTGTTCCGGTTCAAGTGAGTGACAGTGTACGAGTATATATTAGAATAGTGTTTTGAAGAAACTAGGATTTCTTTGAGACCCATTACTATTGAATGTACTGCCATTCCAATGTAACGAAAAGTTTTTGTAATCACAGAATGCATTTTCTCGAAGAGGTTATTGCTTATGGGTGCAGCACTTTTTTTCAAAAGATTAATTTTGCCATATATATTAATTAAGCTTAATAACAACTATTTCTTTCGATTACCACAGGTTTGGATACAGAAATCGATATACAGCGCACAATACAAATGGTACGCTCGCAACGCTCCGGTCTTGTACAAACAGAGGCACAATACAAATTTGTTTATTACGCTGTACAGCATTATATACAAACGCTGATACAGCGTAAACGTGCCGAGGAGCAGAGTCTCCAAGTCGGACGTGAATATACAAATATAAAGTAAGTTAAATAACTTAAGTTTTTTGTTGTGTGTTCGTATTAAGTATTTTTTTTTTTTTTTTAGATACACCGGCGAAATAGGTAACGATTCACAAAGATCTCCACTTCCACCAGCAATTTCTAATTTAAGCTTAGCAAGTAAACAACAACAACAACAACACCAACAACAAACACCAATAACTACAACAGTAGCAGCAACAAATGCTGTTGATAATATATTATTGTCAAA
This sequence comes from Leucophenga montana, assembly GCA_035044765.1. NCBI lineage: Eukaryota > Metazoa > Arthropoda > Insecta > Diptera > Drosophilidae > Leucophenga > Leucophenga montana. The sequence goes on from JAWNNQ010001550.1 coordinate 524,886, forward strand.
TCATGTGCCAGCAACCGCTACGGCGGGTGCAACAATAGTAGGAGGAACAGCAGCAGCAGCAGCAGCTGCAGCTGGAGTAGGATCAGGAGGAGCAGCAACATCAACAAATACATCGATAATTTTATCAGGAATACTAGTTCTTAATGCTAATCTAGTGTCAGCCGCAACAAACGCCAATGCGATGAATAATAATAAAATCAGCGGTGGAGGAGGAACAAATGCTGCCGCAACAATAACAAAAATTCAGCCGCCGTTGCCCGCAAACGCAACAAATGCAACAACATCGGCGGCAACGCCAACAACAAGTGCATCATCGAATACACGCTATATGCGCTATGAACTATCAAATGCCAGCGGCACTGCAGCAAGTGCTGCTGGAGCTGGTGCTGCAACACATAATCATAAAAGCAGCGATGGTGGTAGTGTTGGTGTTGGTGCCGGCGCTGGCGCTGCTGGCGGCGGTATGGTTGCGGGAGGTAAGCAGGTCTCGCAGCGACCGGGTTTACTCAAATTGTTTACGAGTCCCATAATTTTTCAGCCTACAAAAACATTCCCAAAGACATGATTATGCGGCAGCAACAGCAACAACAACAACAACAGCAGCAGCAGCAGCAACATCATACTAATATAATAACAAATAATAGTAGTCATCATCAACAACATCAACAACAACAACAACAACAACACCAGCAATATATGCAACATAAAAAACATAATAATTATGAAAAGTCTGTGGCAACATCGGGCATATTGCCGCCACCTTTGCCACCGCCACCGACACCGCCACGCAAGACATGACAAATGAATTTCTAGATGTCGTTCATACACAAACAACGGATGAGCGACAACAACTTTGCCCAGCCAGCATTGGTTCTATATTTGTGTCTGTGTATTGTACAGTATGTGAGTATGTGTGTGTCTGTGCATATAGTGTGAGAAAAAAACAAACAAAAAAAAAAAACAAAAAAAAGTGCGTGGAATGGCGGGTAGAGCACTTCTTACTTCCTACTTCCAACTTCCTACTGACTGCCATATTGCCGTTGTGGAAAATTTATTATAGCATATTTTCTATATGTACACAATTTTCTTCAGTTTGCACTTGACCCATCCATAGTCTTCATATTATGCTTATGGCATGTACAAAAAAAAAAAAAAAAAAAAAAAAAACTTGATTTTATTTTGTAATTAATTATAAAATACACCATATTTTATTTCTTAACGCACGTACACACATACCTAAAACTTAATGATATGTTCAATTTGTTTTATATCAAAATTTTAAAATGCGTGACTGCTTAATGTCACTCTTTGTTAAAGTTCTTCTCACATTGTTAGAATTTCAAAATTGCGCTATACAAAAAGTTGCTTAAACTCGTCAAATTTTGCTCCAATTTGAGCAACTTTCGAAAAGCATTGTCAATATGCTATATAGTTACATTAGTAGTAGAGCTCTAAAAAGCAATAATTAAAATTTGTATGAATCTTTGAATCATTCAGGCATTGAATGAAACATTTTTGAATCATTCATTTTGAAAAAAGTACATTAAAAACAAATGAATTGATTTGATTTGAAATTGAAATTGAAATTATTGAAAATGAATTCTACATTTTTCGAAAACATTTTGAACAAAAAAAGAAAAGAATTTAATGAAAATTTAAATCAAGTATGACAAATGTTGGTATTACTAAAAAAAATAAAAATAAAAAAAATTAACGAATGATTTAAAATTCCAATCAATTCAATTTATTTATTTTTCTTTTCAAAAAGTTTACAAAAGGCATGATATAAAGTGTATATCATTCATTTTGAATGATTCACATATCAATTTCAATTCAAATAAATTCAAAAAACAAAACGAATGATTTAAAATTCCAAGCAATTCAATTTATTATTTTTTTGTTTTCAAAAAGTTTTCAAAACGCATGATTCAAAGTGTACAGCAATCACTTTGAATGATTCACATTTCAATTGAAATAAATTCAAAAAACAAAACGAATGATTTAAAATTGCAATCAATTCAATTTATTTTGTTTTTTATTTTGTTTTCAAAAAGTTTTTAAAAATGCATGTTTCAAAGTGTACATCATTCACTTTGAATGATTCACATTTCAATTTCAATTCAATGTTTTTTTCATAAGTAATGTTTTAAAATACTTTTATAATACTTTTATAGCTCTGTTACTTTTATACTACTCAAAACAGTTTGATTGTGTACAAACATAGTTGAGTGCTTCGCAGTTTCAACAACATTTTGCATAGCGCTTATAATTGCGGAAAATATGAGTGAAACTAATTAATTGGAATTTATGTTTAAGCACAATACTGAGAACGATGAAAATTTTTGCTATCGAAATTGTAAATTATACATACTGCTATGTCAAACAAACAAAAAAACAGTGTTGCCAAATCAACATGAAATACTAAAATCAGCTATTTATTAGTTATAAAGTTTACACATATTGATTTTTCTTTGAATTTTTTTTTTGTTTGTTTGTTATTTTTCTGGCGGAATTGTAAACTTGAAAAAACTTCAAGTATATGCAATATTTTCGGTAGCAAACATTTTTAGCTTAGCTGTTTGACAGCGTTTTTTTTTTTTTTTTAAATGTATAAATAATATAATTTTCATCGATCTCAGTATGGCGCTTCACAGTCGAGTATATATTTAAGGTACTCACACCTAGTCGTTTAAAAATAAGCAAAAATTAAATGTTATAGCTTAGAAAAAACTACTTGTTCTCAGCAGATTGAATTTGTTAAAGTACGTTAAATGTGTTTTTCGTGTCACGTTCAGTAATTGCTTCTTTAGTATTTAATAATATTTAATAAGTATAAGTTAAGTGTTAAATTTTGTACGCGTCTGTTAGCTCTGATTTCTTTGTTTTGCACTAAAAAATACCAAACTGTTTGTTTGTTTTTGTAAGTGTTTCAAAATACTTGAACGTTTTTTTTTGTTGTTGGAAACTTATTTTTTTTTTGTTGGAAACTTCTTTTTTTTTTTTTTTCATTTTTTCATCAACTAAGCTGTTTATCGACTAGCTGTGAATACCATAACTAAGATTTTCAAAAAAAAAAAAAAAAAAAATATACTATAAACAAAAATTAACATATTATTTTCGCAATAGATAATTTGAACAACTAGTTTCTGGTAACATTTGGTGTATCTATTAAAGTTTTCTTTTTTTTTTTGTTCTAATATTTTGCCAGTTGCTGCTTTTTTTTGTATTGTGTTGTTGTTGTTGTTGTCGTTGTAATACGAGTATATACATATGTACATAAATGTAAATGTACTTGTTTTTTATTTTGTTGGTTTGTTTTTCATACAAAAGAGATGGCATGTAAAAATAAGTGACAAGAAAAATGAAAATCGAAATGATGAGAAAGAGAAAGTGCTCGCTCACTCGAAAGAAGAAGGTATGAAGTAAAAGAAAGAAGAAAGAAAGAAAGAAAGAAAGAAAGAAAGAAAGAAAGAAAGAAAGAGAAAGCGTTAAATGTGATTAAGTGTAACATTCATTACATTGTTTGTATGTTTGTTGTTTAATATTTAATCAAAACTATTAATTATTATTACGATAAATATGATTACAATAAACTTAGCTGCTAAATTTAATATATTTTTTTTTTGTTTTTTTTTTATAATTCTAGAATTATTTTTAACATATACTTCTGGTAATGAAAAAATTATATTTAAAAAAAAAAAAAAAACGTTTTGTTTTTCCAAATTTTGAGTTTGTATGTAACAAGCTTTTATTTGCTCTTTCTATTTTTATTGCTAACTATCAGCGCGCGCGCGCGCGCGCGCGCGCGCGCGCGCGCGCGCGCGCGCGCGCGCGCGCGCGCGCGCGCGCGCGCGCGCGCAGCAGCAGCAGCAGCAGCAGCAGCAGCAGCAGCAGCAGCAGCAGCAGCAGCGCGCGCGCGCGCGCGCGCGCGCGCGCGCGCGCGCGCGCGCGCGCGCGCGCGCGCGCGCGCGCGCGCGCGCGCGCGCGCGCGCGCGCGCGCGCGCGCGCGCGCGCGCGCGCGCGCGCGCGCGCGCGCGCGCGCGCGCGCGCGCGCGCGCGCGCGCGCGCGCGCGCGCGCGCGCGCGCGCGCGCGCGCGCGCGCGCGCGCGCGCGCGCGCGCGCGCGCGCGCGCGCGCGCGCGCGCGCGCGCGCGCGCGCGCGCGCGCGCGCGCGCGCGCGCGCGCGCGCGCGCGCGCGCGCGCGCGCGCGCGCGCGCGCGCGCGTCGTGCGTGCGTGCGTGCGTGCGTGCGTGCGATATATATATATATATATATATATAGCATGATATATATATATATATATATATACTATATATATATATATATATATATATATATATATATATATATATATATATATATATATATATATATATATATATATATATATGAGAGAGAGAGAGAGAGAGAGAGCAGAGAGAGAGAGAGAGAGAGAGAGAATGTATGTGTATATATATATATATATATATATATATATATATATATATATATATATATATATATATACATAAATTTTGTATATTTATTTGTGCATAAGTTTAAGTGTAATGTGAGAAAGCAAGCAGCAGAAAACGAAAAAAAAAACAAAACAAAATCAGAAGTTATACATATATAGTATATATAATATATAAAATACAAAGTGTTATTTAAATTATAGAACGAAGAAATTCGAAGAATGACGATAATGTATTGTTAAATATAAATTTACAAACTTACAAAACAAGAAGAAGTAGTAGAAGAAGAAAACAAATCGCATAACCGATCGAAATGTTATATTTTATGCGCTTGAATGTAATTAAATTTTTATTATTACTATTATTATTATTATTTTTTTTTAAATTAAGTAATTATTGTTTGTTTTTGTACTGTATATGTTATTTTTATAATTATACAAATTATTTTCTGTCATTTTTTTTTTTTCACTAAAAATAAATATTTAAAGCACTTTTGATGTAAAAGCAATTGCACTTGCATATACTTATGCTTATTAAAGTACATTTTCTATATAATTGTATATGTATGAATAATTTATTATTATTATTATTATTATTATTATAATTATTATTTTGTTGCAATATTTTTCAGTTCCTTTTAAACAATATGAAAAACTAAAAAGAAAATACAAAAAAAAAGGAAATTTATTACAATGGCTTATTTTGTGCAGTTGCAATATACTAGTACTTTGAAAGGCTATAGCTTCAAAACTACTATTGAAGATATCGACAAAAAAAAAAAATTAAATTTTTTTTTTTAAATTTATTTATTTTGATAATTTGAGGTTAGTTGACTTAATAAATAGAAGTACAATTCAGTTTTGATCTTAAGCTAGTCTCTGATCGAGCACTCGCGCAATAATAAATTTTATGGGTAGGTTTTCTTTTCTTTAAAAAAAAAAAATGTTTAATTATGTTTAATTATTAATTTTATTATTATTATTAAAATACTAAGTATAGTAACAAGAAATTAAATCGCAAGAGAAAAAGTTAACAAAAAAATTTGCATCGATATGAGGGAGGCTGCTGCTATTTATATTTCGGGAATTGGCAACACTAATGTCAAAAGCTAAAATGTTGCAACACCATAATAAAGTTTGACATTTTTTGGCATAAACGTACTCACAAACTTTTGATGTACAATTGCTATTTGTTTTCTTTATCAAGCAAATTAAGAAAAGCAATTTGGCAAAAAAAAAAAAAAAAACGGAAATTTCAAGAGAAGGTTTTCGTTGGATTATTTTTCACAACTTTCGGCGTGGATTATCTCAACAAGAATGTGTGTCAATGTACTTAGTTCTTTGTATGGCAATAAAGCACCATCAAAAACCACAGTATATCGCTGGTATAGTGAATTCAATCGTAGTTATAGTTCAGTCGCCGACGAATTCCATGAAGGTCGTCCAAAATCGGTTGTTGTGCCCAAAAACATCGTTGCACTGCGTGAACTGATAATGCGAGAACGTCATGTCGTGACATATCGTGAGATAGAGGCATACTTGCACATTAGTTCCACTTCAATACATTCGATTTTGCATTGGAAACTTAGCTGTAAAAAAAATTTGCTCTCATTGGATACCCCATAATTTATCAAACGCTCAAAAAAAAAAGGCTCACGTCGATTGGTGTAAGGAAATGCTTAAAAAGCTCGACCGTGTTGCTTTAAAAGACGTGTATAAAATCGTGACAGGTCACGAATCATTGATATAAGCGTATGAGCCGGAAACATACCGTGTGGGTATTCCAAGGCGAGCCAAATCCAGCAAAAGTTGTTGGAAGAAGAGAGAGAAGAAGAAGTCGTGGAAGAAGCACAGCGTAGCAAATGGTTGCCTGTTTCTTCGGCCGAATGGTTCATGTGGCCACTGTTCCGGTCAATTCTGAGTGGTACACGACCATTCGGAGAAATTTGTAAAACCAATCGCCAAAGACGAATCATTCTCCATCATGATAATGCGAGCTCTCACACATCTCGTCAAACAAGTGCGTTTTTGAGCAGTCAAAACACTTCGAATTAATGACTCATGCTCCGTACAGTCGTGATTTGGCACCCAATGACTTCTTCTTGTTTCCGCGTACCAAAGGTAAACTGCGTGGTCAACGATTTACGAGCGCCGAAGAATCAGTTGAAGCATTCAAAACAAAAACATGTTTTGAAGGTGTCTCAAGAGGATTGGAAAAACTGCTATGACAAATGGTTTGAAAGAATGCAAAAGTGTATTGCTCATCAAGGGGAATATTTTGAAAAACAATTAAGGCATTTTCATTTAAAAATGTTTGTTATTATTTGCTATTCCCGAAATATAAACAGTACCCCTCGTAGTAAGTGTTAATTTAAGATAAAAAAGGGTTTGACTGTATCAACAACTTCTTATTCGCTCTCCTCAAAATGTGGTATATGATTGGAGAGCCATTGGGGTCTTGAATGTAACCTCTTTTATCTAAAAGGAGGAATGCTTCGGGAGGCACAAATCCATTAAGAATTGCTCGTTCGAAGTAGAGGTCGAGGTAAAGTGGTTGTTTTGACTATCTAGGCATCGGCAAATATGCCTTCTGGTTAGATTAATGATTTGGTTATCTATTCTTATAATAAAAAGGCGTTACAAACTTTCAGACAAAAAACTAAATATGATAACCAGCTATTAACAGTGCTCTTGTGCTTCAATTATGGGGTCATTTATTTACCCCATTGTATAGTTTATTGTTAGAATGGTATTTTATGTAGTTGCTGTCTGGGGTTCTGTACAATGAAGTGCAGGCTCTTAGAATCCTTCTTTCCAATAGTCTTATGTACTCTACATGGAGTACGGGGAGATTAAGAACCAGTTTGGGCAACCATGTATAATTATTGGTCTGATGACTGATTGGTATAATAGTACTTTGACATTGCTATTTAAGATTTTGGAGCTGAATGCTTTTTTTTTGTAAATCTGATAGGCAGCCATCGTCTTGGAAATTTGCAAATTTATGTGGTCGTTGAAGTATAGGAATTTATCAAAATGCACCCCCAAGTATTTGACCTCATTAGCAAGGGGTATGGGAACGTTGGAAATGTTGGAAAAAATTTTGAATCCTCTCCAATTTTTCCTGACATTGTGATTGCATTTAACAACTGGGGGACGAAAGAGGATACTTCCGCATTTGTTAATATTTATCTTAGAGTGCCAATTCAGTGCAAAGTCTTCTACAGTATTGAAACTTTTTTGTAGGTTTCTGTTAATATTGGCTATTGTGCTGTCTGCATTATAAGTTATAATATGATCAATTTTTGCTAATATTGATTTAAATGCAGGGCTATTGCACAAACTCCAATAATTGTTCACCCATTCGCATCAATTTGATTTCCGTTGTTCTCCATGGCGCTATTAACATTTTTTTTTTTTACACTCCAATTGATTGAAAAAGAATGAACGAAAACTCCAAAGTGAGTTATGCATTGCTTCGAATATTTTTAGTTAGCTGTAATCGCATATCCGCTCATTGCATGCATCTCGTATGCAGCTGTACGCAGACTTTTGCGGTAGCGGTTTTCTGACATGTTATAGCATAAAAAAATGAATTAAATACTAAAATTTTAAGTAGTAAAATGCAGCAAAAAAATATTATTTGTTTAGAGAGAGAAATTAATAAAGTATATAATCAAACAAAATTTGATTCAATACATAAAACATTAGCTGAGATATTTCCGTTTTTCTGCTACGAATAGTTGCCGACATACTACATATGACGAAATTTATATTTCACTTATATTGAGGGGCATGGCACCATCTTTCTTTGCCAAATAAAAAAAAAAAAAAAATTAAACAAAGGGAGATAAAGAAAAATTGTAGCTTTAAAATTCGAAATCTCGAAAGATAAGCCAGATATCATGTTTTTCAACTTATTTTGTAGTGTTCTATAAGTATCTATAGTTAGTTCATGGAGCTCCGCGAATCGTAGAATCCCCCAAGTTAACATGAACTATTTCTCTTCTGCATCTTTACAAATAATCAATCAGCCAATAAGTTTTTCTCGTTTACACATGTGATTACTTTTGTTTAATAGATTTGAACATAAGAAGCGTAACGACATTTGCATTAAATTTTGTATACCTTGTACCCATAGAGTAAAAGGGGTATACTAAGTTTGTGCAAATATGTGTAACAGGCAGAAGAAGCCGTCTGTTTAAACGAACAGATCTCGTAGATTATAAGGCATATATACTTTAAGTTTGGATATTTAGACTCTTCTTAACTTATACGAACATGAGCTGAGCTGTGCGTTTATATGGGACTACCTCAAAAAGTGGGCGGGACACGCCCATTAGTCTATGTATGTAAGCGGCTGTTCATAAAAAGGCACCATATCGCATTTCAACAGAATATTGACTTAAATAAAAAAGTTTTCATACAAAAAGTCAAAAGTGGGCAGTATTATGGGGGTTTGTATGTGGCCTACAGCAAAAAGTGTTTGTGCCCCACCTATTAGTGTATATGTCAAGCAGCCATCCACTAAAAGTTACCATATCAATTATTAAGTTGATATTGACTACAATAAAAAAAAGTTTTTCATACAAAAAGTTAAAAGTAGGCGGTGGGTTTGTATTGGAGCTACCGCAAAAAGTAGGTGTGGCGGGTGAAACTTGATACGCTATTAAACTGCAATAAAAATTAATGTATGTGCAAAATTTCAACTGGATAGCATAAAAATCGGTCTACAAAAAATGCGCAACAACATACAGACAGACAGACAGACAGACAGACAGACGGACAGACAGACGAACAGACGGCCATGACTAGATAGACTCGTCTCATCGAGCTGATGAAGAATATATGTATATACTTTGTGGGGTCTACGATGCCTTCCTTACAAACTTTCAGGAAACTGATTTCACATATGTGTGAATGGTATAAAAAATATGAAAACTTTAATTTATATTATTTGTTTTTCCTGTGGTATTACTATTGTTTAACGACTACGTTAAGCCTTTATTCCATTCAAGCGTTTAGTTTTGTTCTTATTTCTGTGTTAATTTTTGTCATACCTTCACCAGTGCAGTTTTTATACTGTTTAAGCATGACACTGTCTAAAATGGTACACAAATTTTTATTGGCTTTACCAGATTAAGCAGTACTGCACAAACACCTTTGCTTTTAGGCCTAAAACAACGGCACTTTGCAACAAATTATCTCTAAGTATGTTTAAGAATATGTTTAAAGTAATGAAGTTTCCAACGCATCATATGTACACTTAATTTTTCTGTGCTGGTGCTGGTGCTGGTGCTCGGTATTTGGCTAACGCCAGACATACTATTGCAATCCAATCAAATCAAATCAAATCAAACTTTGTTAAACTTTGACTTGTCGGCATATATTACGTCTGGTTTCCTGGTTTTCTTTCTTTACGATGTGTAAATGTTACATTAAAGCTGTGCTTTCGCAGTAGTATATGCATTTTGTTTTTAAGAAAAACAATCTACCGTCATCTTACACAGTTCAACACAACATAAGCCGTGTTTCTTTCGTGCTACTTCATCACATTAAAATGCATGGTTTTGCAGCACATGGCGCACAGTATAAGCACTGCAAATCTTGCCCAACTCATGCTTGATGATATCCATGTACATTTTAGAGTCGATAGCAACGGCTTGTCGTATAATAAATAGTATGTCGCTTAGATGTCGGTTCAAAGTGATATTGAAAGGCTATTTTTTTTTTACGTTTTTGTTAAGAATTAATTAATGTGGATATTACAGTTAAATGAAATTGATTTATATAAATACAAGAAAAAAAAGAAAAAAAATAACAAAATTATATTGCATCTGCATGTGGATATGCTGTGTGCATACTTTTGGTGTGTATGTATATATATTTTTTTTTCAAACATTTAAAAGAAGCAAAGAAAATTGGTTTTTGGCTTATAATTTTATAAATTGATTATGCATAAATGCAATGAAATAAGTAAATTTTTGTGATATTTTTTAACAAGAAACTTTTAAATTGCTACAGTTTTATTTAACTATCTAAAAATTTTGTGATGCTATATATGAATATTATTGTTTTGTTAAACTAATTTACAAAAATTTGTTTTATTTGCATTTTTAAAAAATTCAACAATTGCCTTTACACTGAAAGTGCTTCGAATTATCGAGTTAGTATATCGTTGACAAAACCTATTGTTTTAATATAACAGAAAAAATCTGAATTTTTAATTTATATTTACAGTGTTTAACATATTTTATCTTAAGCTTTTATCTTAAACTTTTCGTTTTCTGTAATATTTTTTTTTTTTTTTTATATCATAGTACTTTATTCACATAAAATATATACAATTTATGTATTGTATACTATATACATGGTTTTTTTTTTGCTCTTTGCAATGCGTATTTTTCTGTTTTACATTATTGGAAAAATGATCTAAAAATAAACGAAATTTTTTAGTTATAAAATAAGACAAGCATGTTATTATGTTTCAAAGCTAATACTATACCTTTTGATCATTGACACGGACTGGCTAAAAACAAAACAACATTTTTATGCATTTTGATACAGGGTGTCTCAAAAGAAAGTTCACATTTGATTTGCTGATTGCGTGAACGCAACTATTCCGAGGTTGCGCGGGGCGGTATGTCAATCGGTAGCCTAGCTTTTGGGCATTTAGTCGCTATGGAGCATTTCATAAAAATATATCGTATAAAATTCTGTAGTATTCAACATGCTCGTCATTTAAATGATGCGCCAAGCCCTCGACTCATTGGAAAATGGTACAAGAAGTTTGAAGAGACCGCTTCAAAGCTGCAAAAATCAAAATCAGGGCGTCCAAGGTCTTCGAGAACGTTCGAAAACGTAGACAGTTTAACTCAGTCTGTTCGTGACAACCCGGACCTTTCAATTCGGGAGTGTGCTTTTGCTTTAAACGTGATCATCATCATTGTTCCGCATTTTAAACAAAGATTTAAAGCTGCACCCGTACAAAAATTCAGTTGGTGCAAGAATTATAGCGGAGTTCATGAAATTTTTCCTGGCAAATTGATCTCCAGGAGAGGTAACATAAATTGGCCTCAACGAAGTTCCGTTTTAACCCCTTGGGACTTTTTCCTGTGGAGTTATATCAAATCTAAATTTTACGGCAACAAACAGACTTCCCTGGCACAATTAAATGAAAAAAAAAAAAAAATGAAATCACGAAATCCGACACGAAATGGCAGCCATCACCGAGAATACCAGCCGAGCCGTCATAGGAAATTTTAGTGCTCGATTAAATGAATGCCGTGAACGCAACGGTTTACATTTGGACAATATCATTTTTAAGAAATAAATTCCCAAAGTGTGTATTTTAATATGTAATAAGCATTTCTTCAATAATCTACTTACCTTTTTTTATCGATTTTTTAAATGTGAACTTTCTTTTGAGACACCATGTACAAATCTTTCTTAACGCCTTCAAAATATGCTCCTTTTGAGTCAATACAAGCATGCCAACGGTTAATCCAATTTTTCATAAACTTGTTATACGCCTCGGCCCGTATATAGCCTTTAGTTCCTTCAGCAAATTTCTTTTTATGTCCTCAATCGACTCATGACGCGTTCCCCGCACATGATATTTAAGTTTCGGAAACAGAAAAAGTTCACAGGGTGCCAAATCTGCTGAATACGGTGCCTGTGCGATGACTTTTGTTTCATGTTTGGCCAAAAACTCCGTCGCAATGAAGCTGGAATGTGCTAAAAATGCAAAAAATTCAGGTCTGTTGGTACCAATCTGGCGGCGACGCCTTTCATACCAAAAACATCAACCAAAATGTGTTGAGTCGATACATAAGAGATGTTGACTGTCTCTGCTATCTTTCTAATGCCAACACTACGATTTTCGAGCACAATTTCCATTACTTTTTCGATGATTTTGTCGTTAACAGAGTTGCCAGATGGACGACTTGCATGAGGCAAGTTTTCTAAGATTTCACGATCCCCACTGAATGCTTTATGCCACACAAATACTTGCGTTATCGAGTCCTCATAACACTTGTGTAACATTTTGAATGATTCCGTTGCCGTTATTCCATTGGAAACACAAAATTTCAAGCAAACTCGGTGTTCAATTTTTTTTGTTCCATGTTAAAAATCGCCATACAAACTTTTCGCGTCGTAAACAAGCAACTGTCGAACATAGACTAATTATGGCATCTCGCTCAAACTTGACATGCATGCCAATGACAGTGACAGGCAACTTAAGTAGAAGAACCGAACTGATTCGGTTTAAATCCACCAGTCCGGGTCAATTTCGTTTCAGACGTATATTCAAAGTACGATCTATCAATATTTAACTCAATACAACGTTTGGAACGTTCAACCAATTTATCCATAGATTTTTTAAGCTCGCTTTGTGGGATGTTCTTTAGCACCAGTGTCATGGCTGCTTGTATGACTGGAATATCATCGTAAAAGGCTATTTTCATTATAGTAGTTTTCATTTTTGGGGGAGAAAATAAGCGCACGGTAATAGATCAAGCGAATGTGAAGGGTGTTCGTTGAGACAAATTTGTTTTTTCATCAAAAAATTCATTGACTTTCATGCAATAAAAACATGCAATAAAAACAGCTGCTTTCCTTTAGAATATTCGAGCATAATACGTAGAATTCTCGACCACAAAAAATGTAAAACTTGTAAATAATATTCTTCATTGTTAGTTTGACGTTCTGGAGTAAGTTCCTTTTGAATAATACACTTGGAATCATAGAAAGTTATCCACATTATTTTGATTCTTGACTTCTGAAAACGCAATTTTTTAGGTTTTTGCTTGTCATTTGACTTCCATTGTGCAGATTGTTTCGCTTAGTTTCAGGAAGTGGAATTTAAATCTTCTGCCAGCATTCTCACCGTGAAATTTAATTTTTCCACTAACTCAGTACGATTAGATGCTTCGGGTCGTTCAGGTCTTGGATCATCATTTAAATCATCACAACCGTTTTTAAATCGTGTAAACCACGTGTAAACTTGAGTGCGACTCATACAAACATCATCGTAACAATTTTTTAACAATTCGCAAGACTCAGAAAATTTTTTACCGAGTTTAAAACAAAATGAAATATTTGCTCTTTGGTCCATTATATTTCTAGGACATAACTACAAAAACTGCTGTTATTAAAACGTGTGTCATTTTGTAACCTGTCAAACGATTAGCATGAACTTAGCTGCTTTCGAAAGAAGAAAAATGTACCTTTCGAACACCGCCAATATGTGAAATAGATGGCGCTATGTGTCCTATGATTCAAATTGAAAGTTCGGTTATTTCTAGATCACACATTTATGTCTTAAAAAATAATTGATTTACTTTAAAAATATCCATTATTATTATGTACAATCAAATGAAAGTGTTTTTTTCTTTATATTTCCGAGTGCCGTTCTGTTTTGCTTATATGTATTAGTTTGCATTGTGTTTTGCATAATGTTTATTTCTTTTTGTTTCTGAAATAAATTTTTATTTGACTTTATGTACAATAAATTTATGTAGTATTAATAAACAGATTCATATGTTATATAAGTGCCAGTATGACTACATTTAGATTTACTCTGTATTAAAGAGTATCTAAACAAACTTCTTTATGCATTATTGTGCAACAATTAGTAATACATACAGTGAAAATGGTTCATCAAACGGCTTACTCACTCAAATAATATTGTAGATAACACAATTTGTTTGAACAGTTGGAAATAACTTTTTATGTACACGGCCGTTTTTTTTTTTTTTGATAGAAATTATACGTATTTCTTGTGGCGTATGACACACGAATACAATCAGCAAATTGTTTTCCTCTTCGTTGCTGTTAGAGAACGAATACAATCAGCAAATTGTTTTCCTCTTCGTTGCTGTTAGAGAACGTCAGATCAGAACATAGACAAAGCAAAAATTCTACAGGTGCGAGAGATTGAAATATAGTTTCATTAAAAAGTGAAACGAAAATTAAACAGGAAAATAAACAGCAAAAATACCATATTAAAATGAAAATCTATGCGAAAGATAAGGCAACGCTATACTCAAAAATGACAAAGTACCAAAAGTTCGGCAGAAATAGTGTTTTATTTATATTTTTATATTTTTATGGTGTTTTGGTATATTTCTTCATTCGGTCATGCGGTCACTCTTTACACAAAAAGTAAATTAGTGCACAATAAAACTTAAAAAACGAGCAACAACGAATAATGCAACGACAATTGCTATGGCATGTCTTGCGCAAATGTTTATTACACTCAATGTATGCATTTTTAAAATGCTTTTATCTATTGATTCCTTATATTTTAATAAAACATAAACAAAAGTCAAGTGTGACCTATACGAGTCGATGTGAAAAATGTTGCTGTATGTATATAGCTATCCCTTTCGTAAACTCTCTGTCGTTTTTAAAATACCAGAGCAACGAAGGGGAATACAATTTGCTGATTATTATTCGTGTGTCATACGGCTGACGATAATGTTGCCAATGCGCTAGTATTGAACAAACGATCCCTTTTTTTATACCATTCACACATAGTGTGAAATGGTATTATCAGTTTCTCTGAAAGTTTGTAACGCATTAAAGGAGCCATCGTAGAGCCCATAAAGTGTATATATTCTTGATCAGCTCGACGAGACGAATCGATCTAGCCATGTCCGCCTGTCTGTCTGTCTGTCCGACTGTCCGTCCGTCCGTCTGTCCATCTGTATGTTGTTGTGCATTTTTTAGTGTATCAAGATTGTCCCGCCACCCCCACTTTTTGGCGTAGCTCCCATACAAACCTACTACCCCTATTGTAGGCAATATCAACTTTATAATTGATATAGTAACTTAAAGTAGACGGATGCTTGACATATATATTAATGGGTGGGACCCGTCCACTATTGGGCGTAGCTTCCATACAAACTTTTGACTTTTTGTAAGAAAAACTTTTTTATTAAAGTCAATATTAGGTTGAAATGCAATATGGTGCCTTTTAAGAGTCTGGCGCTTAACATACATAGACAATTGGGCATGACCCACCCACTTTTTGAGGTAGCTCCCATACACACCTATGGTCCACTTTTGAATTTTTGTAAGAAAAACTTTTTTTATTAAAGTCACTATTAGGTTGAAATGAGACATTAGATGCGAATGCATGACATGCGAATTTAGAGACAGCCGCTTACCATACATAGACTAATGGGCTTAGCCTGTCCACATACAAACCCACCGTGCAATTTTGTGTTTTTTATGAAAAAAATTCTTCATTTAAATCAATATTAGATTGGAAGTCTATTTGGTGGATTTTGGTAGACAACCGCTGCATATAAATATATGGAAATGGGTGTGACCCACCCACTTTTAGAAATAGTCCCATATAAACCCACAGTTCACTTTTATGCATTTGTATGTAAAACGTCTATATCAACTTGAAATTCGATATGGCAGCATCTTACACATATACTACATCGCTTCATACACATCTACTAGTGAGTGTGTACCACCCACTTTTTGGGGTAGCCCCTATTTAAACCCCCACTTTTTTGTATTACAATACTATTTAAAGTTTCGTGTGATTGGTTTTAGAGATTCGGTTCAACCGAAGTTAACGCTTTTTCTTGTTTCGATTTTTATTTCTGGTGGCCATGTTCAAAATTGATGTTGATAAAAAATATCTCAAAAAAAAAAAAAAAAAAAAAACAAAAACTATAAAAATTGAATTTGTTTCTTAATAACTATTTTGTAAAACAAACAAAAACAAAAATATATTCTTATAAATTTTTGTTGGTTTTTTTTTTACCTTTTTTTTTAAACGTCAACTTATTTTTGTACATAATTTAATATTTATGTAGAGTCTTTTATAATAAATAATTCAAAAACAAACAAAAAACTTGAAACGAAAATTGGAAAAATCTTATGATCCAATTTTGAATAAGAGCGGATAGAAGAAAGTAAGAAAATAAAGAGAAAATATTTATGTACAATATTAATATTAACTGAGAAGTGAGTATAAAACGAATGCAAAGATGAATCGAAAGTAAAATAAATAATAAAAAAAAAAAAAACAAAACAAAATATATAACTAAATATATTTATATACTTAAATAAATATATAATACGATAATAAAAGTGCGATGGATAAAAATGGCAAATTGATTAAGAAAAGATATATACAATACAAAAAGAAAAAGAAAAAGAAATCAAAATCAAAAACAAAACAAAAAAACCAAAAAAATCTGTTTTTAACTGTTGCTACGTTTACACTAACTTTGAGTGACGAACTCACGAACATGTTGGTTAGTGTAAGCCATGCCTTATGAGCACTCTGTCTGTGTGTTTCTTGTGCTTCATTTATTGTTATTTGACAGTGTAAGTGTTTAAAACTTAATAATTATTCATTCAAAGGTTGTTTAAATGTGTGTGTTGTTATGTATATATTCTAAATACAATATTTGTCTTGCATGTCTGTCTCTGTCTGAGAAGTTTAAACTCAAATATATTATTGATATAATATATATTTGATATATAAATACACATGCAAAGTTAAAATGCAAAAGCACAGAGTCTACGTTTATACGCACCGCTTATTAGCGAATAAAAGTTTTTTAAATCAATAATTTTCCAGTATGTAAGTTGAGTCACGAAACTGATTACTGATTAGTGAAACTCATCGTTTATGCAGCTAAATATTCGATTTACGAACTTTATATTTGCGAACAAGGCATGCGTATAAACGTAGTCACAGTGGTTTTAAGTCCATTAAGTTGTCTTAAATAGGAATGATCGATTAAGCGATTTATCGATTTGAATCTTTTCATTTTAATACTAATTGCATAATCAATATTAAAGGTTATCAATTATATCACACAGGTTTGAAATTTTTTAAAATGATTTTTCTTAATTTTCTTAATTTTGCTGAATTAATTTTAACATTTTGGTTTGCACCCGTGACGTCTGGAAGTTGGGAAATACACTTTCCAGTTGAACTATCGAGTGCTCTAATGTTTACTGATAGTACAAATGTACAATGTATACAATACCATACAGTGGGCCACAAAAGTGAAGATACAGCAGGAATTTAAAATGCAAATTTCTCTTAAATTGCTTCTTTTTTTTTTTTTTTAATAGAAAAATCGTTTAACATATTCTGAATAGAATAGAATAGAATAGAATAGAATAGAAAAAAAAAGAAATACCAGTCATTTTCCGTAACGTTTTCTTCTAATTAAAGAAAAACTCTAAAAAAAAAGGAATTTGGCTGCACAAAAGTCATGATACACCTGTAAGTAGTACTACGCTCGTTTAAAATTCAACTTATCAGTTTAAGTTTTTTTTAAGGGGCTTTTTTGCTCATGCTCATGCTTATGCTTTGCATTCTTTTGCAAGTAAAAAGTTTTGTTAAAGTCAAAGTACACTTATTCGTTGTTAAAATGCCTCTTGAAGAGCTCATGCTAGAAGAACGCAAAATAATTTTGAATTTGCACATAAAACAAAGAAAATCCTATTCAGAAATTGCAAAATTAGTGTCGAGAAGCCGGGCAACGATTCAAAATAAATAATTCGAAAATAATTCGAGAACTGGTCGTCCGCCAAAACTCAGTGATATAGGAACAAGCGCACAATAAAACTTATTATTGACAAGGACCAATTCCAGAGCGCCGTTAAAATTAGTGCAGTCATTGGCTCAACTCTTGATAAGGATGTGCACGCAGAAACCATACGTAGGGTCATCAAAGAGTTCGGTTTTCACTTCACAGCACAACCCGTAAAAAACCATATGTCTTAAAAACAAACCGACGGAAGCGGCTTCAGTTTGTCAAGGCATACAAAGATCACTCAGTCGAGTTCTGGCGGCAAGTAATTTTCTCAGATGAATCGATGTACAATCTTTTTAGGCTAGATGGAAGCTACAAAGTTTGGCGACGCTCTGGAGAGGCCTTTAATACCAAATGTACTACTATTAAAACAGTCAAGCATGGTGGTGGCGGCTTGATGGTTTGGAGTTGTATGGCTTCTGCAAGCGTCGGAAATTTAGAGTTCATTGAGGGTATCATGGACCAGAAGAAGTACACTCCTCATCACTTGAATAGGACACCTTGTACACTGTTTTTACAATTGCTTATATAACTCAAAAGCGAAATGATAAAATAACTGTTATTTTGCACGTTCTCTTTGTGCAACTATTTATCTCTCTCAGCAAAAAGCTGCAAGTTCTGGGAAAGAGCCGTTATATGTTTTTTCTTTCTTCATGTTGGAATTCACTTGAAATTGAGTGAATATTTTTGTGTCACTTGAATAGAACATGCATTTTGTTTGATCGTCTACTTTGGCACGTGCTCACTGAGTTTTTGTGATTTTCGACGATTGTCTTCAATATACAATTAAAATGGGTCTAGGGAAAAGCCTTAACCGAGAAGGAAAAGGGAAAAATAAAGGCATACAAGGATTCTGGCCTATCAATTGTAAAAATAGCAACAACAACAAAAACTCACCAGGAGCCGACATGTCATATCGGGATTCTTAAGTAATGAGTCTGAATATGGCAAAAATATGAAAGTATGCTCACCGATGCAGAAACACGCCTCATATTAAGAAAATCGTCAAATTCTCACGACACTGTGGCAAAAATTCGTGAAAAATGTGATGCAACGGCTAGTCTATCCACTGTCTATCGCGTTATTTCGAAGGCTAACCACCTAAAGAGGTTAAAAATAAAGAAGCCTCCCCTTAACCATGCAAGAAAAGCACAACGCCTCAATTTTTGCCGCGAGCATGTGGCCTGGACCTCGCAGTGGCATAGCGTGGTCTACTCAGACGAAAAAAAGTGTAATTTAGAAGGCCCAGATGGTTATAGTTACTATTTCCATGATCTACGCAAGGAACCCCAGCATTTTTTGTCGTCAGAAGAAATGACCTAAGCGCAAAATAAATAAATATTATCTATATATATAACAAGAAAAAACGTTAACTTTGGTTGAACCGAAGCTGTAATACCATTCACACGAAACTTTAAATAGTATTTGTAATACATAAAGTGGGGGTTTAAATAGGGGCTACCCCAAAATGTGTGTATTAAGCGATGTAGTAGATGTGTAAGATGCCGTCATATCGAATTTTAAGTTGATAATGACGTTCTCCATACAAAAGTGGGCACACGCCCATTTGTATATGTATATGAAGCGGTTGTCCATTAATATCCACAAAAATCAATTTCAAGCTAATATTGATCTAAATGAAGTATTTTTTCTTAAAAAACACAAAATTGCACGGTGGGTTTGTATGGGGGCTACCTCAAAAAGTGGGCGGGCCACTTGTCTATGTATGTTAAGCGACTGTCTCTTAAGAGGCACCATATTTGCATTTCAACCTAATATTGATTTTAATAAAAATTTTTTTTTTACAAAAAGTGGACAGTATGTTTGTATGGGGGCTACCCCAAATAGTGGGCGGACCACGCCCGTTAGTCTATGTATGTTAAGCGTGTGACCATAAAAAGGCACCACATTGCATTCCAACCTAATATTGACTTTAATAAAGAAGTTTTCGTACAAAAAGTCGAAAGTGGGCAGTAGTTTTGTATGGGAGCTACCCCAAATAGTGGGTGGGTATAATGTATATGTCAAGCATCCATCTACTTTAAGTTACTATATCAATTATTAAGTTGATATTGACTACAATAAAAATGTTTTTCATACAAAAAGTAAAAAGTGGGCGGTGAGTTTGTATGGGAGCCACGCCAAAAATTAGGCGTGGCGTGTCCATCTTCACACTCTATTCAACTGCAATAAAAAGAAGTGTACGTGCAAAAATTTCAACTAGATAGCATAAAAATTGGTCCCAAAAAAAATGCGCAACAACAGACGGACGGACATGGCTAGATCGATTCGTCTCGTCGAGCTGATCAAGAGTATATATATGCTTTATGGGGTCTACTATGGCTCCTTTAATGCATTACCAACTTTCAGACAAACTGATAATACCACATCACTCTATGTGTGCATGGTATAAAAATGAAAGTATGTACTTATGTGTATATATATAATTATTTGTATGTCCGTTATAGACAGATACACCTTCCAACCAATCGCCGTGAAAATTGATGTGTAAATGCTTTTAGGAACAGAGAAGGTTTTGCCGATATTAAAAAAAAACCCCTCCCATTTATTAATCGCGATTAACATTTTACAAGGCAAATCCAGAAAGTAGGTATTCTGAATTTTTGTAGGTTTGAACATTTTTTATGTAAACAGCAAAAAAATTACGTGATACTTTAGTACATAATGTGAGCTATTTTTCGACATACTCACCATTCCTCTGTATGCAGGTGGTAAAGCGGGGTATCAATTGTTTGATGCCTTCCTGGTGGGTCCCAAATCACGCGGACCGTTTCCGATATCCGAGGTTTTCTGTGATTGTTTCGTGTAGTAGAGATCTGGAGATTTACGGAAATATCGCAGAAAGTTCATCCACAGTCAATCTGCGATCGTCACGCAGCGCATTTTCGATTTTTTCCACAATTTCGTCAGTCACAATTGAAGGACTTCCGCTCCTCTGATCATCATGCACAGATGTACGACCATTTTTAAACTGGTGACACCACTTGTACACACTCGTACTATTCATAGCTTTATCACCATATGTAGTTTTCAACTCATTATAGTAAATCTCAAACGGAGGTTTTCTCTTCCAAACGAGATAACGGATGACGCCGCGTATTTCGCACTTGGCGGAAGACTGGATTAACATTGTTCACGAAACGTGTTGTCGCGTCTACGTACGTTCTCAACGTACTGATCTCGAACCGGTCTCGTTGCAAAGGGAAGAAGTCAGGCTACAGTGCAGTGTTGCAGGCCGTGAGGCCGTGAGAGCCTCAGTATACTTACATTCTGGTTATGCCTCGTAGTATTTTTGTATGAAGAATTTCATAACTCGAGAACGGCTGGACCGATTTTAATGATCTCTGACATGGGGGAAGAGGGGTAAGGGAATGGGAAGTAGGGTAAGGGATCATAGGGAAGGAGGGGTAAAGGTAGGAGATGCAGAGGGAATGAAATATTGAATACATGTTAATGGGATCGAAGGGGGTAGGGAAAGTAAGGAGAGCTAAGGAAATGGGCAGAGGAATGGGGGCAGCGCAAGTGGTGGTTTGAGAGGGTGTGGAAAGGACAAGAAGAGGTGTAGGAGAATTGGAGGTAGAGTAAAGGAGCATGTGGAAGGTGGTGAAGGAGTGGCTGGGGGAAGGAGTGGCAGGAGAAAGGGGAGCCAAGGGTAGGGGCCGCGTACCAGCTAGTCTAATTATACAATCAATGTGCGCACATTTTGATTTGCAAAATTCTAAACGAGCCTTTTTATGTCGTTGAAACAAACATGGTGCTTTTCATTTTGTGTCGAGCCACGAATTATCAATGAAATTGACATACATAAATCAATGATTGTGCTATAGTTATGAAACGCAAAAGAAAAAAAAAAACGCGCTTTTCTTGACCGCAATTGCACTTGATAAGGGTAAATAGAATAGAGAAGCAAAACGTGTGAATTAACAAATAAACATTTCTGCATTAAAAGAGTAGTCGTTTAGTATGCACAATTGAAATTGTAGAGTAATTACATGGAGTTTTTTCTTTTTTTCATTTTGCGTCGCGAACAATATGCTGGGCGTACCTTAAAACTGTCCAAACGATGGATTTGGACACAGTGCCGCCAACCATTTCCGCCAATTGGTTGCAACTTATGGTAGATTTGCTGGCCTTATTTCTGAAGTTTGCTTTCAAGTTCATCTATTTCAGCACTATATTTGAGCACATTTAGTGGTTGAACTTCAAAAAGCTTCTGAAGACAGGGAAAAAAGTGGAAATCGTTGTCCCGTATTTGTCTTTACCAAAGTGCAAGCTTTAGTCGAAATGCATCGATTTCATTGCTCATGCTTGAAATAATTTTTTTTCGCCCCATTAAAGCTAGGCTTAAGACATTCAAATGTAGCGATATGTATTCATAAAAGCTAAATTTGCCACCCCTTCATGATTAAGTAGCCCAGCACACGGTTTAAGTTTCTCCTCCTGTAAGTACAGTATTAATTACGGGTAAATTAAAAAAAAAGTAAATTTGTACACACCAAAAACTCAGAAATCTCTTTACGCAACTCAAAGAAGCGCTGAAGGGTTTTAACGCGGCTCAACCAACGAACTTCGCAGTAATATGGTATATCAGCTGTATATCGCTGCCGGAAAGTTCAAGAAAAATGTTTAAACTGTTGATGCTTCAGACCCTGAGCTCTTACAATGTTAACACATTTAATCTCAATATCAATAACATTTTTCATGCAAAATGATTTAGTGCATAAGAATCCGAGCTACAACTCCTGATTTGCACCCTGTCATCGATTTTGCTCCATCAGTTGCAATGCTTACAACCTTCTTCCAATTTATACCCATGCGATCAGCACATTCTGCAAGGCATTTAAATATATCCGCCCCCGTTGTTGTTTCTTTCATGGGAATAATATCCAAAAGCTCCTCGGTAATATTAAGTTCTCCATCTACTCCCCATATGAAAGTTGCCAGTTGGGCGATGTCAGCAATGTCAGTGCTTTCATCTAACGCCAAGGATACTGCAAGGAAAGAACGAACTCGTTCTTTTAGCTGCACCTTAACATTCTCTGCCAAATCCTGCACACGCCTGCACACAGTTGACCGTGATAAGCTTATTGCTTCAAACCGGGACACAGTGTCCTTTGCCAAAATAGATGCTGCTTTTAATATGCAGCGTTTAATTAGCTCGCCATCCACAAAAGCATGATTTTCCCGTACCAGGTGAAGCACTATTTCATAGCTTGCGCGAAGACTTCCATTGCTGACAACATCCGTAAACTTTATGTTCAAATAACTAAAATAACTTAATTCACTAACAATATCTAACTTTGGTTTGTTTCCAACTACAGTGCACGCTCGACTATTCTTAAGTTATCACCGTTGGTTTTGATTTGTTCACTGTATTGAGAGTGCACTGTTAAGTTCGTTTTAATACACACAACTAACATTTTCAGTTACCGTTTCAAAACTTGATACAAGCATTTTGTATGTGCTTCGCCTTTCTTCTCCTTCGTAACGGTTAAACTCGCCATGACAGCAATCGTAATGCATTTTTACATTAAATGTTCTGCAAATGATGTGCTTTTTGCATATAACGCATTGCGACTCGCCACCATGTTCACGGCATAAATCTTTCATTTCCCATTCAATATTAAAATTGTGCACACCTTTTGCTTTTCTGCACTCATTTTTATTACACCACTTACAGACACCACTTTTGAAGAAAAGACAACCATAGTACGAAAAGAATGAGAAAGAGAAAAAGAAAGAGAAAAACGAAACATGCGGCTACCTCCCCGCAAGCAGCTACTACACCATGGTTTCTTCCACGGGTGTGGTCAGTGCCCGTTGCACCGGGGGCCCGAAGTCACTCGGCTTTTTACACAGAGACGAGCCGAATCATGTCACTTTTGCTACCGCTCTCTTTTCACTCTCATTTGTTACGCACACTATTAAACGCAATATTTGTTTCCCCTTTACCCCTACCCACGGCATACCACGCACCATGCTAATACGAGCAAGCTGTGTGCTCGTATTATCACATTTGGGCATCGCTAGTGTAGAGTAATGGGCCCAGCATGCTTCCTTGAGGCACTCCTGCCTGTATGCTTTTTAACTCAGCTGTGGCATTTTCATGTCTCACGTAGAAGTTTCTGTCCTGTAAATGTGATCAAAGAAAGTGGAACTGTGTGCAGGATAATGTCATTTTTATTTTGTATAACATCCCCTTGTGCCATACGCGATCAAAGGCTTGTTTCACATCAAGGAATACATCCGAACAGAACTGTTTCTATTGAAAAGAATTTTATATGACTTCAACGATTCTGTGAATCTGCTCTGGAGTTCCATGCCCGAATTGATGGTCGGGGAGAATATCGCTATCTAGTGTCGGTGCACTCAACGAAGGAATATTCTTTCGAATATTTTCGAGAGTAGCGCCAGCAGACTGATAGGGCGATAGGATGACAACTCGTTCTCGGGTTTTCGAGGCTTTGGAATTAGAATTACCTCAGGGCACATCCACTGGCTAGGGAAGTGGCCATGCCTGAAACATACGTTAAATACATATTTCTACTATCAGTTGTAGACAATTTTCGGGAAGTGCTTTGATTGTTGGTATGTCGACTCCGTCGTATCCAGAAGATTTTTTCCTTGCCAGAAGTCTTACTTCAAAACTGGCTGGAGTCATCGGACCATTGTCACTGCAATGTGCTTTGACCACTCTGTCTACCTCTGCTTCGCACTTATGCCAACAAAACTTATGTTAGTACATGCAGAAACTCAACAGAAAGTCGCAGAAAACGAATCCGAAGAAAACCATAAGTTTTTAGTTTGGTCTGCTTTTAATCAACAAGCAGTTCAAAATGTTCCGCAAGGAACTTCAAAGTCCATTGCCATAGCGAAAGTTAAACTCTATTTAGAAGAAGATCTCCATTTGAGCAAACTTCAATCAATAGATTGGTCGAATAAAAAAAATTAACATATTGTACAATAATTTCTCATATCTTTAACTAGTAGGCCAAGAAAATTTATGTAAAGAAATCCAGACCGATGATTCCACCAGCCCATAAACCACACAAAATAGTTATTATTTAAGATGGGTTGAAAACATGCTTGAGAATCAAATTTGCAATGAATCCGATGAACACTGTGAGCGTTTCATCAAGTTGATGCTAAAGCTCAGCATGTCTAACTTTGCTGACTGATTGCTCAATCGAAGTCTGCTTAAGATTCAAAACTAGTCAGTGGCCGATTTCGTGTGTGTCCAATGTTTTCGATTTGATTGAGAATTTAATCAGTGTTTTCAACTTTGAACAAACACGATCAAGCTGTTTGCAAGCTAATCACTATTTGGTTTGGTTGAAATTCATTTAATGTTAGTTGAAAATCGTTTTGTAAGAAAAAGGCGATTGAACAGTAGAAGCTAAGCGAGGAACTGACTAATAAATCAGTTTGTTTAAAAAAGTTGCTGACGTTTTTCAACGATTGCGTGCGCCGTCGCCGGTTTCTCCAACTTTGAAGAAAAATGGTCCGATGATGGTTTTTGAGCACACTCCGACAACACAAAAACGACAAAAGTGACTCTCTCATCGTGCTGTGGTGTTTCGTGAATGACCTGTGGGTTCTCTGTTCCCCGAACTCGACCGTTTTGTTTATTGACTTCGCCAGAGAGTGTAAAAAGCACTATTAATTTTTTTGCGACGGCATACTGCGACATATTGCATGCGATGGCAAGGCTTGTCCGCAGCCAACTATTTTTGAGTAAGTTGCACTTTGTATGGTAAGAGATGAAGATCTTGCTTCATAATTCTCCTTAGAGTAGTTACACTCACGTTTAACTCTTAAGAACGGTGTCGATAAGACACATTTGAACACATACCACTTCAACAACTTCATTGAAGCATTGCGAACGCAGTCGAACGGAACGCTGACGAGTTGCTACAAACCCGTACGCAAAGAAATTCTTCGACGTCTGAAGGCGTCAAATTTCTCCCATATTTTTACGATAAGCACGCACATTGTTCACAATTGAACGACTGTTTTCAATGTAAAGCGCTACAATTTCAGCGCGTGCTTTCGATGTTTATTGACTCATAGAAAAAATGGTATTTAAAATCGTGCTCATTTGTCGAAATTGGCTAAAAAATAGCAATGTTGACATACAAATATCAAAACAAATTTTCAATCAGCTGTGCTTATTTTTGCGTTCAGCTCTCAGTCTCTGTCTATATGGTTCATATACAACAGTGTTTGCAGACACCGAAACGCGACAAGATCAAATGGGAAAGTGAATGCAAAATATTTCGTTATACTTAATTGTCGGCTATATAACTCTAGCGTTTTTACTTGCTTTTCGTAAAGTGTGCGCAAAATATAATTATGAATCGATTTGTTTCAAGACCATTTTAAATAAATATCGAATGATAAATTGTTTTTTTTTTTTTTTTTTTTTGTTTTTAGGCACTTATTTTCAGACAACGAGAAAAGGTCAACTGTTATTTGCGAGCGCACAAAGTGAACAAAAAAAAGTTCCCGCCAATTTTATCAAAACAATCAGCTAACTAAACATCTGACTTTGATACACGATCGATATTGTAGGGTTGCGGTAATAGCAAAAATATTTATCGATTGTATACATATATATCGAGTATATAGTTTGATTATATTATACTTTGTGTCTCAAAAGAAAGTTCACATTTCATTTGCTGATTGCGTGAACGCAACTATTCCGAAGGGCGCGGGGTGTTTGTCAATCGGTAGCATAGCTTTTGGGAATTTAGTCGCTATGAAGCGTTTTTCGGGAGCGGACCGTGCGTTGTGCGTACGTGAGTCTTACAAAAACGGAAAATTCTGCAGTATTCGACATGTTCGTCATTTAAATGATGCGCCAAGCCCTCGACTCATTGGAAAATGAGTCGAGAAGTTTGAATAGACCGGTTCAATGCTGGAAAAATCAAAATCCGGGCGTCCAAGGTCTTCGAGAACATTCGAAAACGTAGACAGTGTTACTCAGTCTGTTCGTGACAACCCGGAACTTTCGATTCGGAAGCGTGCTGTTGCTTTAAACGTGCATAGATCATCATTGTTCCGCATTTTACACAAAGATTTAATACTGCACCATTACAAAATTCAGTTGGTGCAAGAATTAAAGCCTCAGGATGCTGGGCAGAGGCTTGAATTCATAAACCAGATGATTGAGCGCCTTCCAACGTTTACCAACATCTTGTTTTCGGATGAAGCTCAATTCCATCTTAATGGACATGTAAACAAGCAAAATTGCCGCTAATGGAGTGCAACCAATCCAAAAACACAAACAATAAAAGGAAATATCCGTCGCGAAATGGCAGCCATCACGGAGAATACCTGCCGAGCCGTCATTGGAAATTTTAGTGCTCGATTAAATGAATGCCGTAAATGCAACGGTTTACATTTGGACAATAGCATTTTTAAGAAATAAATTCCCAAAGTGTGTATTTTAATATGTAATAAGCATTTCTTCAATAATCTACTCACATTTATTTTTATCGATTTTTTAAATGTGAACTTTCTTTTTAGACACCCTGTATTAAAATTTAGTTCTCTTTCCACAAAATGTTCAACTTTATGCCAAATATTTTGCGATACGGTCCAAAAAATGATGCTCTGTAGCTAAGCATCGAATTAAATCGAATCGAACTAAACGTATATAAATTTTTAACCCATTAAAGGCTGCCCATAGATCGGCTCGTACGATTTTGATGAAATTTTAAAATGTGTGCCTGGAAGACCGTAGAAGTTGGACAGGCAATAATGTGATGATTTTACTTTCGATTTGAAAAAAAAACGCCGCTGTGTTGGCGTGCAGCTGTGATTACGCGGTGCTGTTTTGGCGTGCTTTTTTCTTTGTTCTCGCCATTCACACAAAATGTTCTCGCCATTCACACAAAATGTGTACGAATGCAATAGAAATTGATTGGGATAAATAAACACTGTAAGATTTCGCTTGTGATTTTGGACTACACATTTGGATTCGGAATGATTCGTCGACAAAAAGTTCTTACTTCTAACGAGCTGCAAGCTATTATTATTGCTAATTGGGCTGATGGAGATAGTGATGAAGAGCACTTTGGTCAAAACGCAGACGCCGCTGATATCATCATAACGCCACCCGATGTCGTCGAGGCTATTAGTGATAATGAGGAATTGGACGACAATGTTAAATTGTTGCGCGATGAACTGGAGCATCCTCGTGAAATTGCCGGGCAATTCGAAGTTGAATGTGTTTACGATGATAAGAACGAACACATGCCAACGGTCTGTGATGATGATATGGATGCCGAAGAAGGTGATATAACCTCAACGTCTAGTGGTCGTGGCAGCACATCAGCATCAAGGAAGGCACAGAAGCGACCACGAATCGATGAAGGAATGAAACCCAAATGGTCTCGGAGGCAAAATTATAAATTCGATAAAATTTCAAAGGATGAATCTTCCACTTCGTACAAAGCGTTGTATGAAAAGATTGGTGCCATGAATTCTATTCAGCTGTGGGAAAAGTTCATCGATGATGAGGTGTTGGACCTTTTGGTCACCTCCACAAACCAATATGCTGCGGCTAACAATTGTCCATCATTCGATACATCAATTAGCGAAATTAAAAAAAAAATTTGGGTGTGTTGTATATCACCGGTTACCACACCTTGTCGCATACAGATAGTTTTTGGTCAATTAAGGAATCGTTGGGATGCGAGCTCATAAAATAATGCATTTTGAGGGACAAATTCAGACGAAACAAAAAAATTCTTTCACGTGTTCAACAACTCAGAATTGGATACCAAAAACAAATTTGCAAAAGTCGCACCATCGAACGATTTATTGAACAGAAAATTTGTTCAATTCGGTGTATTCTCTCATGACATTTCCATAGATGAAGAAATGATTGCCTACTATGGTCGGCATTCGTGCAAAATGTTTATCAAAGGAGAACCTATTCGATTCGGCTATAAGTATTGGTGTTTGGCGTCGACAGAATGCTACTTGTACCAGTTCATTCCATACGCTGGAGCATCGGAACAGGAGGACCCAGGATTCGGGCTGGGAGAAAGGGTTGTCCTATAGCTTTTGTCGCATCTGAAGGACCGAGCCAAGCACACTGTCACGTTTGACAACTTCTTTAATGACTTGTTTGACAAACGATGGATTCTTCGCTTTGGGAACTGTTCGTGATAATCGAACCAATCATGCTCCATTGATGAACATAAAGGAAATGCAAAAGAAACCTCGCGGTACGTCGGACTTTTGTTTCGATATGCACAATTCGATTCTCGTTATGCACAAAAACATTCCATTTTGACCATCGGTTTCTTATTTTTATCTTTTTGCCCATTTTTAGCTACTTAGGTCGTGACCTTACTATCAAACTTCTTGAGATGTACACCAATTGCACGCGCGAAACGGTCGGTGATCGGAAACAACGTAACATGGTTACGATTGAACAGCCTTATTTGATCAACCAATACAATCATCACATGGGAGGTGTGAACCTTTTTGATAACGGAATCAATACTTACCGAATTCGGTTACGGGGAAAGAAGTGGTATTGACCACTACTAATAACAAATGCGTTCGATGCGGCTATGGTAAATACGTGGAAGTTGCATTGCCTTTGTCTCAATTATGACCAGAAGCAAACGATGTCTCAATTTGATTTCCGCGTTCAGATATGCGAATCAATTATGATAAAAACGAATTATCATCATCCGGATCGAACGATGGCTTCTCAACTTCACAACTGGCAATGCGTTACGATCATTTCAACGGAAAACTTAATACACGTCATCGTTGCCCGCAATGCGGTGGCAAGACTGAATATGGTTGTCTGAAGTGCCAGGCGATCTTGCAACCCTCACCTTGCTTCCTCGTTTACCACAACGGTATTCCTCCAGATCAGAAGAAGAATGCTAACACCATGATTCCCGAATAAAGTTAACAAAACTTCCGAATTAAATGAGTATTTTTAGTACACACCATGTACTGGTGTCGGGTATTTAAATACCCAATGTCACTAGATCAGGTGTGGAGGTCAGGTGTGTTGTCACATCGCTGTATATTTCATTTCTATTGCATAAAGGACACCTCAGGGTATCTGTTAAGGGTGCGCGTTTTTCATTTTTAACATTTCCTTATCTCTAGCAGCACTTCTCGTCAATATTTTCCATAGAGAAAAAAACCTAGATTTTCACATGTAAAAAACTACAGGTAAACCACGGAGAACTAAACTGTTCTTCTTTTATTCTTATAGTTTTGTTCCTACTCTTTCCTATGGAATAAATTTTGCTACGATATCTCTCACATGCTCCGTGCTGGAATTTTTTAAGTGTCAACACTTTCTTTGGTATTTAAATACCCATTAGCATGAAATGGGTTAAAGATTTTTCAGCTTTAATTGTATGAAGTTCTAAATATTTCATCTTTTTAGTTTATAATTTTTGAAATAATATGATATGATATGATATGATATGATATGATATGATATGATATGATATGATATATGAAAAAATAGCTATGAAGTTTACAAATTGAGATTATTATTATTGACTATATAAATGTTTTTATTATTTTCTGAAATTGACAACGCTAAATTGATTGGGCTTGATTGATTGATTGTTTGTTTGTTTGTTTGTTTGTTTGATTGTTCAATTGCTTTTGATTTAATTGATCGAGAGCTTATAATTGATGTTGAAATAAGCTTAAATGTCTGTTTGTTAATTGTATTGTAGTGTATAAACAAATCGAAACGATTAAAGAAAAACGAATTCAAGCTGGTTAAGCTTATTAAATTGATTGCATGTGGATGTAGTAGTTATAAATAAAAGAAAATATCAAAACAAAATTCAAAATTATTTTTAAATGTAGCATATTCTAAAACAAGTAAACGATATAATACACCAATTAAAAGCAAATATAATAAAAAAAAAACACCAATCGAACAAAAAAACCAAAACCAAAAAAAAAACCTCAAAAATTATCTAAATATTTTCTAATGCTTAACAAATTTTAAAATTAGCGTGGTTCAATTTGCAAAAAAGAAAAAAAAAAATCTTTTAAAATAGAACAAATCATAAATAATACTGTTATGTAATATTAAAACTGAGAAAATAAAGCATTACATTACGCTTATTATTATTTGAAACTAGAGTTCTCCCTTTCGACACGCCGATAAGAACGAAGTTCTTCAACGCCCTATCTGAACTTGGTATCCCAGCAAAGATCGTTCGTTTTTGCATTATGACGCTATTACACACCCAAAGTGTCGTCAGAGTAGGAAAGAACCTCTCCGAACCCTTTGATACCAAGAGAGGTTTCAGGCAGGGTGATACTTTATCGTGCGACTTTTTAATCTCTTGATGGAGTACATCCTACGCCAATGCCCATACGTAGAACGATCGGGCACGATCTTCCATAAGGCAGTGATGCTACTCGCATATGCTGATGACATAGACATCATAGGCACCAACGAACGGCAAGTAAGCACGGCGTTCTCGGAGATAGAGAAACAGTCACGTCTCATGGGTCTAGCGGTGAACGAGGACAAGACCATCAGCGCGTCTTTGACGGTATGTGAGTATGGAGAATTTCAAATTCAATGTTGTAGAAAACTTCGTCTATCTGGGAACAGAAATTACCAGCGACAACAATGTTAGCCGAGAGATCGCTGCTACTTTGGGCTTAGCAAGCAAATTAGTAGTAGAGCCCTCTTTCGAACTACGAAGTTAAAAATCTATAAGACACTGATAATCCCGGTGCAGCTGTATGGCGCAGAAGCATGGTCACTGACATCAACGGATACAGCGTCTTTAGGAGTGTTCGAGAGAAAGATTCTTCGTAGGATTTTTGGTCCCCTTAGAGTTGGCGTCGAGTTTAGGACTCGTATGAACAACGAGCTGTATGATGAGTTTGATATAGTCTAGCGCATTAAATTTCAGCGGCTGCACTGGCCTGGTCACTTCATCTGGATGAACCCCGAAGCTGCAGCACTAAAGGTTTACGACGGAAACCTGAACTTGATTGGTGGACGGCGTCAGAGAGGACGTCCGAGCTTAAGATGGCAAGATCAGGTCTATGATGACCTGAAGAAGCTCCGGTTTGCCAGCGACTGGAGCCGGCGCGCACTAAGCTACACCGAATGGTGCGCTTTCCTACGTGCGGCCTTGACCTATAGACGGTTGTAGAGCCACCTAAGTAAGTAAGTAAGAGTTCTTCCAGTGCACTGTGGTCGCTCCCATACGACAAAAATCAAAAAACATACTCTAAGGCATTTAGCTTAGAGTATGTACATTAACATAACTAACAAAAAAAAGGTTTTTGAATATCATTTGGATGAAATCGTGGACATGTGTGGACATGTCTACGACATGTATTAACGACCAGAGCCGCTGCTAAATGATTAACATGATAAGCCAGTCGATCGTTATATCTGCTGCTGTGGAAGTTCAACTGTTCCATGACTGTTGGTATTTTCAAATCTCGATGTAAAACTTTATTGCGCATATACCTTTTTTGTTTGTTTTTTTTTTAATTCATTCTTTATTGCATTTTAGAGTTTCTAAAATTTATATAATAAAATTTATAAAATACAAAAATAAGAGATACTATAATGCAATAAAGTTTACTTAATCTAGCGTGTTTGCACCATGTACTCTACGGTACCGCCGTTAAGCATTGCGTCGTAGAGTTGGTGCTGACTATTAGCGTACTCTTTGTATCCTTCGATGTCTTTCAAGGGTTCGAAGTGATGTCATCGCTGATGCTGCAAAGGTGCACACAGCACGCCACTTGTGTATATCATCTAACATATGTCCCACAATATTTTCCACGGTAGAAAGCTCGCCAAGGGCTTCCGCCAGAACCTGTCGAAATGCCACAAATCTACCACATGTCAAATCTGCCACATTTGAG
Source organism: Leucophenga montana (assembly GCA_035044765.1). Classification (NCBI taxonomy): domain Eukaryota; kingdom Metazoa; phylum Arthropoda; class Insecta; order Diptera; family Drosophilidae; genus Leucophenga; species Leucophenga montana. Next base: position 557,852 of record JAWNNQ010001550.1, read on the forward strand.
CAGAATATGTTCTGCATCTTCCTGTTGGTCGTCTACACAAAAGGTGCCTCATGCTTAAACCGATACAGGCTTCAGAAAGAAGCAACCATGTCCAGTTAGTAGCTGTGTCAGATAGAAATTTACATCTCCGTGTGTCCTGCCAAGCCACACATTTAGGTTTCGCATGAGACGGTATGACCATCGACCCTTCTCTGTGTTGTCCCAAAGTGTTTGCCACAGGGCTATGCTCTGCAACTTAGACTGCATACGGTATTCTCTGCCTTCTGGGCCCATCTGCTGCCTGTTCTCATAGGTAGCTTTAGCTTCGATAGCTAAAATATCGATCGGGATCATGCCTGCTACTACCAGAGCAGCGTCCTCGGACACTGTGCGGAATACACTGCACACTCTGATAGCCCCCAATCGATATGTTGATTCTAGGCCCTTGCGGTAACTCCTCACATTCATGACATTAGCCCAGATAGGTGAACCGTACAGCATAATTGTCTTGGTTACGCCAATTCGAAGAAGTCTTTGACCTTGCTTGGGATCTCGGGTGTTTAGCATCATTCTTACGAGTGATCTGCAACATACCAGAGCCTTTTCATTAACATATAGAAGATGCTCTTTGTAGCAGAGACGAGTATCTAGCATAATACCAAGATACTTGATGGCTCTCTTAGATGTTATCCTGCTATCACCCACCAAAATACAGGCTTGTTCCACCTTTTTACGGCTGCTAATTAGCACCGCCTCCGTCTTGTGCTCAGCGAGCTGTAGCCCAGAAGCTTTTAGCCATTCGCAAACTCTCAGTATAGCTACGTTGCATAATATCTCAACCTCGTGAATAGTTTTAGCTACTCCCACGATGGCTATGTCGTCGGCGAAGCCAATTATTTTTACGCCACTGGGGAGATCTAAATTGAGGATGCCGTCGTACATTATGTTCCATAGAGAGGGTCCTAGGACAGAGTCCTGAGGGACCCCACTGGTGACTTTATATTTTCCCTCCCCAGCATCAGTGCTATACAAAAACACTCTATTGTGAAAGTAGCTCTCTATGACGTTCGCTAGGTACTTCGGAATTCCGAAGGAACCAATAGCATTAAGAATCATGTTCCAGTTGGCAGTGTTAAAAGCATTTTTAACATCCAGTGTTACCACTAGACAGTATTGTTTACTACCACCTTTCTACCGAGTGCCTTCAATAGCGGCAGAGGCTGTATTAGTCAGGACCTTGTTTTGAAGTACTTGTATACGGTTTATATTTGTGGATTTGCTGTGGTTTTTTGAATATGCTTACGCCAGGTGCCACGTCTTTCAAAGTTAAAACCTAAGTAGTATACATGCTCAACATGAGGTATTACCAAATTGTTGAGCAAAACGGGTGGGCAGTTCCCTTGCCTCAATGAAAAAGTACAGTGACTAGAATTTTCGCTATTGACTTTTATATTCCAGCGATTTGCCTAACGTTGAAAACCTTCAAGATAGTTTTGAATGTTAGAGGAACTGTCGTGTGGACAGTTTGAGTTTGCAAGTATGGCCGCATCGTCAGCATATGTAGCCAGAAGCATGTTTTCATTTGCTGGAACTAGCATATCAGCAGTATACAAAGTATAAAAGACAGGACCAAGCACACTGCCTTGTGGTACACCAGCAGCAATGCGGCGGATCCCTGAGCGCACATCTTTCACCTCGACTGTGAAGGCACGGTTAAGCAAGTATGACTTCAAAAGTAGGAATTGCGATGTAGGCAAAATAGATTTAATTTTAAAGAGAAGGCATTCAATCCAGACCCGATCAAAAGCTTGCTGTACATCAAGAAAAACAGCACAGCTATATTGCTTATTCTCATAGGCCTTAAGCATATGTTGGAAAACTCTGTGCACTTGTTCAGGGGTCCCATGGTGATGCCTAAAGCCAAACTGATGATCAGAAATGGCACTCTGGACGTCCAAAGCAGGTAACATTCTACCAAGAAAAATTCTTTCAAATATTTTTGAGAAAGTCGGTAGTAAACTAATTGGTCTATAAGACGCAACAAGGTTTTCTGGTTTGCCAGGTTTCGGTATCATTATTATTACAGCGCACTTCAATTGAGATGGGAAGTGGTGGATGTGGATAAGTGGTTAATGATCAGAGTTGAGATCCCTAGTGTCAAAGATGCGCAGTCGGCTTGATGGTATGCCAGTATATACTTCAAAATCCAGAGCATCAGGATGACGAGTGCTATAATAAGGGTAGTAAGTCTCCCTTCCAGTTGCAAGCACTTCGAAATTTGAGTTGACAATACAGTCAAACAGCGCGCGACCTTTCGGCGTTGACAGTCTGGATCCCCAGAGGCAATGCTTAGCGTTCCAGTCACCAGCGGCCAGGAGTTTGGGACCAAACATAAAAAAGTCTTTAAACAGCATCTCAGATAAAATATACCGAGGAGGGCAGTAAACGGCAGCAAAGATAAAGTGTCCATGAGCACTAGACACTTTAACAATAGCGGCTTGCATAGCATCAGTGCGCACAGAGTCCAAAGGATGATGAATAAGCGACGAACGAATGAGTACATAAGCTCCACCACGCATACGGTTATCATCAGGGTGGTTAGCTAAATGTAGATCATATCCCAACAGCTTATAATAGGATCTACTGCAGAGATGCGTCTCACTTAGTAGCATAATATCAATATGATGTTGGCGTATGAATACTTCTAGTTCGTTGGCTTGATTTGTCAATCCATTGGCATTACAGATGCCAATGCGTAGTCCTTTTTCTGGGAATTTGACACCAGAATTGTCAGAAGATGCATAATTTGACCCTGCATTTTTAACATCTCAGTTTGAGCTTGCATCATATCCTCAAACTTGGCCAAGAGTGCACCAAACTTAAGATCCATGGAAGATGATGAGCCCTGTTGTGATTCTTGTTGAGGTTCTTGCTTAAAATATTGGTGACGCTGACGCAAGAGGTGTTGCTTTAAGTCATCAATAGTGGTGGAGTGATGTAACCTATTAATAACCAACTTATAAGATCGCTCTTCTTTCAGTTGGTAAGTGTGAAACTTGATTTTTTTTTGCTTTCAAGCCGTTTATACTATTGCTCTGAAAGTATCAGAGTTCTTAGCCATAACACTGACTAAAACTGATATATACAAAATTTGGTTAAATTCGGATAAAAAAAAAAACAATAAAAAATCCGGGATACTAAGAGTTCATTCCGAATCTGTAGATTATATGACAGCTATATAGTGGTTCGATTGGTCGGCACACGTAGATGCTGCTAAGACTGACATATACCAAATTTCGTTAAATTAGGATAAAAAACAATAAAGTTTTGGTGTACTAAGAGTTCATTCCGAATTGGTCGGCTATATGGGAGCTATATGATATAGTGGTTCGATTTAGTCGATTTTGACATATTGTCATCTAACTACAGATAGAAGCCTAAGACAAAAGTTTCACTTCGATAGCTGCCCTGTATGTATTTTTGGCCGCCGATTCCCTACAAGACCATTTGTCTTAAAAGCACACAATAATATAAATATCGATAATACTGGAGTGTCACGGAAAACACATTCGCCTCTAAATCAACGTTGTCCAGCTGTAGCCACAGGGGGACGAACACACATCCGCATAGAAACGCATGCTGAAGTCGACTCGCTTGCTGCTAAAGAAAAACAACAAAAGCTAGAGGCAATAAGTAAACAAAATATTCTCTCTGGATGTTTTTTTTGTATCAAGGTTGTGTTTGTACAAATTTTTGATTATTTACTTTAGTATAAAACAATAGAATACTATCTAAATTAAATTGTCACGGTTACTTTTACAGGTAAAAATGTGTCATTTGAAAGGTATTGATTTGCAGCTGCGCACAATCTGCATTTTATCAAAATCGATTGAATATTTTGGGCGTAAAAAGCTTAAAAAATCGTCACTCACACAACAAATCAAACAAAAAAAGAATTTACATGAAGTACAAATGCACACACACACACACACACAAACATTCAAAGATAGCATGTGAACAGCGAGTTATTCGTTGAGGAAAGAGTGGATAACGTATTATATTTTGTATGCACTTAGCTATAGTTTCGGTGACCGTCTCATTGTTTGAAGTTGTTGTGATTCTGGCATGATGAAATAGCAATAACAAAAAACTCATAAACGCTATAATATGTGCAAAGTTAATTCTAGATTACGGTCGATTGAATTGACCGCTAACCATACATACCTGTATAAAATAATCGGTGTGTCCCTCTCAACTTTTAAGTGTAGCTGTTAAACAAAGCCACCTCCATGGTTGAGCTATACGAGTATATCTTCTACACGATTTAAAATTTCAGTTGAATGGTATTCGAACTTCAGTTGCACCGAGGTTAACTTTGTTTCAATGCACCTTGATATTTATACACAACGCCGAGAAATCTTCACACATAACTTTTACACTCAGAAGACGTAACTGCTCTCCTGTCAAGGCAAATGATGTGCGAATCCCATCATGTGTTTCTAAGGTTGATACTTGACAGACGGCAGATGCTGCCTTCTCATCGCTGCCAAGAGAAAGTACATTTGTAAATTTTTGAGAAGGTGGCAAATCTACTGAATTCTGGATCGTCAATCAAAATTAAAAATGGAAACATGATCCTACCTTACAAGCGCTTAGGATTCAGCTCTGGCAAGTAGCAAGTGATTCGAACTTAGAAAATCTACAAAGATTCTAGAGCAAAGGATGATCTCCAATGCACACATCTTCATTAGCAATAGCACGATGCGAAGAGCTTGGAATAGCTTGGGTTAAACAGAAGATAAGTAGACTGAGGTATGTGCAATAAATCTGGCAATAAATTTATTGGATAATACGAATAAATAAGCATAAAAAATAGAAATTTTATTTTTTGCAACATATGCGATTAAAACGTTGAATTTTTCACTTGAACAATCGTACAAGTATTTCATATTATATACATGGGTATATTTTTAGAACACGATTGGCTTCAATAAAAATAATAAAACTCAATTTTGCAACGTTATTAAATGTGTGCGATTTGATCTGACGTCGAAATGACTTTTTGAATAGAACACCGCTTTTTATTAGCAAAATTGGCGTATGCAGCGGATGTACTTGCCAACATTTTCTTATTTTATTAGTCCACGTTAGCGCTGGAGATGTCTTGACAGCCATTTAAACTAGCTTCGAGAAATTGGCCAATATAAATACACTATTGACACACGTATCGCCAACTGATCCAAAACTGCGGATCGCCTTCGGATTCATATGTGTTTTGGAATCTTCATCATATTACTAATGAGCTGCGCTGAGTTCACTATCATCGGTATCAGCATTCATGAATTCTAAGTGGAGGTAATGTTTTTTAGTCATTATTGCCTTTTTCAATTCTTATAACTTCTTTTTAGTCTTACCTATTTCTGATCTTCACACGTCTATTCAACAGCCCTCGGTATGACATCTTTAATTTCATGCTAATGTGTCGCGAGTAGTATTGGTTTTGAAATCGATCAATTCTAAAATGTTGATCCTCAAAGTTTGGTCACTTTGTTGAGTCGTTATACTTGTTCCGATAAACGGGGATTAGTGGAGCATGATGATGATATGCAGCTTCCTGAGAGCATTACTATATTATTCAATGAAACCACCCAGCTGCCAGATAGTATTTTAGTACCTTTTGTTCTGTCATATTCTCTTAACCTAAAATACTCATTCCGATACACCTGCTGTTGGAAGAATTCGTACCAACCTTGTGTTTTGTCTTAATAACTGAGGAATTTGTTTGCACAGAGCTAAACAGAATGACGGATATCTCTCATATTCGCATATTCGTCTCGAAAAGTTAGGTTATCAAAATATTTACCGCTTACACTGAAATTCAATATAATGTTATGAACGAATAATTATATGGTTTTCTCTTGCCCGCAAGATCTTATGTCGTTGGCTTTTGTAAGATTTAGCTTTGGAAATGCGGTACTCTGATGTTTCAGATGTCAGAAACTATCAGTGGGAGATGTTTTGAGCATATTAAAGTCGGAACTGATCCTACATTTTGGGCGCCACCACGCAGATGCAAACTTGAAGCAGTGCAAAAGGAAAATGAGTCAAAGTACGACAAGGGATAATAAAACAATCACTACTGCTATAAAAATGATTCGATTCTAATGGTAAGTATCTAGATTGAGGTGGCACTAAAAACCGTTTTTCAACTTTTCCCTTTCTGCTTAAATTCTACACATTCTGTCCACGATTTATAAATATGTTTACTTACACTTTACTTTAATATATTTCACTCCATAATAGTCGAACCGTAGATTGTTTGCGATTTCAATGTTGGAGGTGGCGGTGCAATCGCCGGCGATATTTCACAAGGTTTTGATGTTGAACCTGGTCCAGTTTCCACCGTTTCCTCGCCTTTCGGCAAATCCAACGAGGTCGTACAGGACACAGTGGGCAGAATAGGCTTCGGCGGGGTCGGTCTCGATGATTTGGGAGCTTACCTGAGCTGCTCCAATTGTTCCGTTTGAAATTTAATAATATTTTCCAATTGAGTAATCTTCTTCTGACTTTCTTCGATAATAGCATCCTTCTTTCGATTCTCTCGCAAAATATCCTCATACATTGAATACAGTATCATTTTCCGTGGCTCTTTTAAAATCGCATCTCCAACTTGCTTCTGAACCATTACCGTTTTCATTTCTCCATTCCGGTACCTCATTTTTTCCTGACGCTCCTTCGCAGCATGTTCCTCTGCGAGGAGTGACTGCTCCTCCACCTTGACCAATACGTTAACCACTATTTCAAACGCTCCGTGCTTGCCATTTGCTAGCTGCTTTAAAAGTTCGCTATCCAGCGTGAATCCCAGTTTTGACAGAACTCGGCTATTGAAAGTTGTCCAGTTTTCCAATTTTGACGTCACGCTATTCTTTTTGGGATACTTCTGAAAGTCAACTAGTCTTGGGTAAATCCGCTTAAGAATCTCTGCGAGCGGCAGAACGTCGGAAAATTCCCTACGCCTTTTCAAAATATCTATATTATGCTGGGCCAGCCATTTGGAGACAGCGTCCTGCTCCTCTTTATTCAGAATCGTATTGTTTACCAACATGTTTACGTTTAAAATCGATATTATTTCACGATTGTGGCGCGTTTTGTCGTTTACAAATAAAAAGTGTAAAATTCAACAAAAAAGAAAAAAAAAAACCGAAAATTTTTCCTAATAAAGAATTTTAAGTGTGTTCATTGCTACGAAAAATTTAGTACTGAGCATTTGTCAAACAGCTGGTTCAACTTTTAAAGCACAGAGTACTCAGATTTTTTTATATTTTATGCGAAATTTCGGACACATGGAAAAATGTTTGACACTAGTGGCAAGACTTTTTATGTTCACGAGTAGCTTTCCCAGCAGCGCACAGCTGAATATGGTCGGTCCACAAGATGTATCGTACGCGCTACATTTTGCATAAAGAGTTGTGTGTGTTGTTTCATAACATTACGAAGTTAAGCATGAGTGAAACTTCGGAAATCGTTTTTCTCTAATTTCATTAAAATGTTATTAATATTCAAAATAAATATACGATTTCTTTATAAGATAGTTCTTGTTAATTATAGATGACTATACAGAAAGAAGTTAAATTTACCAAGACTTCAAACCGCATAAGAGCTGGATCGATCGATTTATGTCAATTTAGCGAATAGGGAAAATGTTTGTGGGAATATGATTACCTCAATATGTAATGATTCTAATGCCTAAAGTAATAAAAATTTCAAAATGAATGTGTTTGATTATATGGAGCTGTACTGAAAATGTATTACTACTTTATTTATATTCGTATATGACGTATATTCGTATGGCGGTGCAGTAGGAGTAGCCAGGAACTTTTGCTCGTTCGACTTCTAATAACCCTTTATATTTAATTTCTTTGCAATTTTATTACTTAAAGGAAATGGTTCCGTTTGCTTAGATCCGCCATTTCGTTTTCGAAGTTTTTATTCTGAGATTCATAATGTGTGTGTGTGTGAGCGACCTCTTCAACCTCTTAAAACTTAATTTCGTGGTCATAAACCTTTTAATACTGAATTTTGTTTCGATTCAATAACTAATTAAAAATATGTCGGCCATTTTTGATTCACCATTTCGTTTGCGGAATTTTAAATGTCAGATTAGCGACCTCTGAAACGTCTAACGAAAAGTTTTTTGTTTGGTTCACGCATTTACGAAAATAAGCCCGACATTTTGTTTTCGGAAATATTGTCAACAAATTGGTTCTTAAAAACATATAACCTCAATTCAAATCAGCTGTTATTTTGACTTTTGTCTTTCGTTTTTGGATTTGGGACCGCTGTGCAACATCTACAATTACGTTAGTGTACATCCATTGGTCTCATGTTCTTTAAAAGTAAGAAATTTGACTGATCAGATATACATTGTTAGAGTCATGCGCAAGCATAAATGACAGCGTATCGGTTAAATGCTATAAAAACCGAAACGGCATGAAAGTATTGCAAAGCAAGCTCCTAACAGATAAACTAGCACCTTGGAATACTGTAGAGAAGAAGATGAGAACAATGGGATGCAGATGGTCAAAGGTTATGACTTTTTTAGAATTGAAATGATCTGAGAATAATAAGATCAACGAGAACCATCTCTATAGAATTGTCTTTGATACCCTGTACCTGTAGATAGATAGTATAAAATTGTATATTACTTTTGTGCAAATGCATGTAACAGCCGAATGGAGGCGGGTAGACTGGCTAAAGTACAGGCATACAGCACATATACCCATATAATCTAAAACAGCATTAAAAGTTGAGTCCATATGTTCGTCCGTCCGTCTGTTTCAACAACGAGATCTTAGTGCTATAAGAGGTAAAGCATAAGAGGTAAAGCATTGGCGGATACTTGGGAAGGGAACTGCGAAATTTAGACCTAGGAATTGTATTCATACTGAGAATGACCGACACACTTTATAGGTCGATCATGTGTAATACATCTTCCACGAATTCACGAATTAGCTGAGCAGTTTTAATGTTGTTCAGCTACTTCCCAATCACCATTTTAGACGACATCACGCGAAATAGATTTTTCCAAAAAAGTAGTATCTCTTTCGAGTTGACTTTCAAATTCAGACACCAGAAAAGTGACAATTTTTTAAATTGTTTGATTTTTTATTAAAAAAATAAGACATTTAAGAAAATTAAAATCGAATATCAGAGAATGCTGTGAAGTTCCAGTATATAACAGTCTTGTACACATTTTAATATTACGGAAAATCATGGAAAAGTCCACAACACCGGGTAAAGACGTCCGCAGCGCACGTGAAAGCCGAGACCGCGGTGAGCATCTCAATTATGCTTATGCTAGAAGAGTTATGGGCAATTTTGTGCGCGAATTACGGGCAGGACAACCAAATGGTGACAGCAGTGCAAGTGGAAAGAAACTAGTGCGCGCAAGCAGCTGCGCACGTGGTACCGGAGATGGTTCTGGACAATTAGGTGCATCGTTTTCTGAACGAGAGGAGCGCAGTTTAGTGCGCAATGTACGTGGAGATGACGGCAAGTGTACTCGAGTTGATGCTGCAACGCAAACAGGGCGAATAATAGATAAACAATTCCTGGTCGAAGGGTTAAAATGGTGTAGAACGCAAAAAAAAATGAGGAACATCAGCAGCACTAAAGTGAATGTGATGCCACCTGCTCCCAAGACCACAGATGGCCAATGAATGTACAAAAGAAACACGTCAATCCCAGCATGAAAAATAATCACAATCGGTAGAAGAAGAGAGAAGATATCAGAGCGAAAACACCAGTAATTATAACAAGAACAACAACAGCAACAAAATAATCAAACTAGACACTAGAATAAAAATGAATATTTGTAAATTAAAAATTAAAAGAAATAAAAATCGAATATGCTCGACCTCGAGATACCCTGTACCTTGTTTAAAGCTGCCCATGCGATCCACAGATTCGTGTGGGCTATATTCTGTAGTAGGCCGAACTGGAGCATTGAGGTATTGCTATCTAAAAATCAAGAAAGAAAGTTGCATTCGAGTCTGCTCGTCTTCGAAATACTCTGTACCTTGTCTAATGCTTATAATAGATTATATTGTTGAGAAGTCCGATCAAAAATGGGGGTAGGTCTGCATGGGCTATTCCTTAAATTGGTCCGAGCTAAGCCATTTCTAGCGTAATTAAGGACAACAACAAATTGTTTTCAAACAAAAAACTTAAAAGTGGAGGAGGTTAAGTTTGTATGGTGCACACCCCTTATAGAGGCCCGATCTGGACCTATGCGGTATATTTTATTAGATCAAATTTGGGGTTTCTAGCGTAATTAACTAAAAACCAAAAACAATATTCTCACAACTTCACTAAAAATGGGGGCCAAGTTTGTTATAGGGGCTTCTCTTTTAAATGTGGTTGGCTATACTAGTTATCTTAAAGTCCTCGAGTTGCGTTCGTTCAAACAGACGATCGGACGAACATGCCTATATCAACTCGGCTTGATGATCAAGAATGAAGATCAAGAATTTTTTGGGGACTAATTTTTATGCTATCCAGTTGAAGTTTTGCACGTATACTTATTTTTATTCCAGTTTAATAGAGTGTCAAGATTGACCCGCCACGCCCACTTTTTGGGGTAGCCCCCATACAAACTCACCGCCCTCTTTTGACTTTTTGTATGAAAAACATTTTTATTGTAGTCAATATCAACTTAATAATTGATAAAGTAACTTTTAGTGGACGGATGCTTGCCATATACATTAATGGTTGGGACCCGCCCATTATTTGGGCTCGCTCCCATACAAACCTACTGTCCACTTTTGACTTTTTGTAAGAAAACTTCTTTATTAAAGTCAATATTAGGTTGAAATGCAATGTGGTGCCTTTTTATGGTCAGCCGCTTAACATACATAGACTAACGGGCATTCCGCGCCCACTATTTGGGGTAGCTCCCTTACAAACCTATGGCCCACTTTTGACTTTTTGTAAGAAAAACTTTTTTATGAAAGTCAATATTAATTTGAAATGCGATATGGTGCATTTTAAGAGACAGCCGCTTAACATACATAGACAATTGGGCGTGGCCCGCCCACTTTGCAACCCCCATACAAATCCAACGTTCAATTTTTTGTTTTTATGAAAAAATCCTTCATTTAGATCAATATTAGCTTGAAATGTGATACTGAAAATGTATTACTACTTTATTTATATGCGTATATGACACCGTGTGAATTGCAGCTACATTACAAACCCTTACATATACAGTACTCAATAAGTATATGAAGTCGTACTGCTGTCGTAGTATAAGCAATCGTAATGCCAGCCCGAAACGACATGCAAGTATTGCAAAGCAAGCTCCTAACAGATAAATTAGCACCTTGGAATACTGCAGAGAAGAAGATGAGAACAATGGGATGCAGATGATTAAAGGTTATGACTTTTTTAGAATTGAAATGATCTGAGAATAATAAGATCAACGAGAACCATCTCTATAGGATTGTCTTTGATACCCTGTACCTGTAGATAGATAGTATAAAATAGTATATTACTTTTGTGCAAATGCATGTAACAGCCGAATGAAGGCGGGTAGACTGGCTAAAGTACAGGCATATACCCATATAATCTAAAACAGTATTAAAAGTCGAGTCCATATGTTCGTCCGACCGTCTGTTTGAACAACGAGATCTTGGTGGCTATAAGAGGTAAAGCATTGGCGGATACCTGGGTAGGGAACTGCGAAATTTAGACCTAGGAATTGTATTCATACTGAGAATGACCGACACACTTTATAGAACTCTTGAAAAGTACGATTTTTTATTTTTACCAGACACAAAGAACAATACATAATCTCTGGTTTATCTAATCATCGTAATGGAATTCCATTACTTTCACAGTTTCATGCAACTGATTGCACAACATCAATGGAATATTATTATAAACTTACATAAGAACATTTTACTCTCTTGTTTTCGCAATAAACTTTACATTGATACCGTTCATTGCCTTCAAAACCATTTGCGCCTGCAACACAAGCTGCTCACTGGGGTCACGTAGCTCAAGTCGAAAGCGTCGTATCAACTGCACAGTAAGTATCTTCATGATCAGTAACGAGTATTTACGGCCAATGCAGACATGCGGACCACCAGAAAAAGGTAAATAGCTATATGCGACCAGTGGCTGATCTTTGCGGACAAAGCGTTCCGGCTTAAATTTATAGGGCTCCGGAAAGTAGCTGGCATCATGTGCCAGTCCATAAAGATTTAACCAAAGTGTTATGCCGGCGCAATAGGTGCGTGAACCGATACGCGTATTGCAAGTGGTTTGACGACCAGTAGTAGGCACAATTGTATAAAAACGCAAGCACTCCTTGATGAAGGCATCCAAATATGGCAGCTGGTTGAGCGCATCCATGTCGAACAATTGCTGCAGCTTATAGACAGCTAACTCGTCTAGCAGCTTCTGCTGCTCTTTAGGATATTTGGCCAGTGCATAACAAACAAATGCCATAGCTGCGGTGGTAGTATCAACGCCCTGTTGCAGTTGAAAACAAACAAAAATATAGAACAAAATAATGTTTGGATGGAAAAGCTGTGGCAAGCACTACCAACCGCAAACACGAAAGTGTTGACCTCATCGCGTACTTCTCTAAAACTCAACGAGCGACCATCGATCTGTGCGGTGAGCAGCGTATCCAGCATCATGCGACGCTGCTTAGAGCCCATTTGTTCCGAAACATGCTCCGGTTCCTGAACATGGAACTGTTCCTTCTCTTTATGTTGCTGCGCCAGATATTGCTGCCGTTCGCGTATTACTGACTCCATTAGCGTGTGTATCACTTCGAGTGAGGCATTGAGCTGCTGATATAATGTTGTTCGCTTGAAGATCCATTCCGGCGCCAGCACCGGATTAATCATTCGTTTAAACAACAACTCGCTAGTCTTGTGAAACGCATGCGTATATATCGAATGCACATCTGTCTGTGTATGCAGCTGCTTGCCCATTGATGTATCTGTAATAAGAAAAAGTTTCTCATATGAAGCAACTGCACAATTGATTATCATCCAAAGTCATACAACGCACCAACTATGGCATCCAGCAAACACGGAAACAGATATTCACTCACATCGACTGCTGCGCCTGCGGTACGCTCCAGTTTGTCCATGAGTACCTCAGCATGTTTTCCTATTGCTGGCGCAAATTGACGCAAAATCTGCGGATGAAAAGCTGGCGTCAGAACACGGCGATGCATTTCCCAGAATTTTCCTGCACAAATGAACTTTTATAGATCATAATTACTTCAGCATTTAGTTTTACATAGTCACCGTTTCTGATTAATAATCCGTTGCCAATAAGCAAATTTAGCTGATTAAATGTATCCGCCTTGACTAGCGTTGCGTCATGAAGCGCATCGTGCGTTTCCTGTGCCGTAAAAAGAAACACCCATAGCTGTGGTCCCAACCACAGGCGATAGGTACGACCGAATCGTTCACGCAACTCGGTGAATACGAGAAAGATAACTGTGGCAATAAAACAAAAACCCATTCAAACGTAATCAATTATAGCTAATCATTGGGCTCCCGCAACAAGATATTTACTCCTTACAAAGATCTTGGGAATTGAGGCGGGAACATGGTTTTTTAGATAGTCACCTGATTTGCATATATTCTAATGTCAACTACTGTTGTTTGCAGCCACCATTCGAAAAACCCATTTTAACATGTATATCCCACATTATCCTTCCTAGAATTGACCAAGTGGCACAAATTCACTACAATTCTTTGAGACTAATTCTATACTTTAGGAAACCGCCAACAGTTTTTGGAATATTTTCTTTTTTTGTGCCATTTTTTATTCAACAATTCTGAAACCAGTTTGAACATTCGGAATACAACTGTGGGATTCAGCATCGCAGTCAAACGTTACTATTATCCTGCGATTTCAAAACAAAGTGTTGCGCCTTATCACAAGTGCACCATGGTATGTCTCAAACGATAGGCTACACCACGATTTAAGGGTACTTACTGTGAACCAAGAAATACAGCGTCACAAACAAAGTTACCTCAAACGTTTGGAAAACCATCCGAACTGGCTAGCGAAAGATCTAAAAGACCCATCACAAGGAACTCGGAAGCTGACGACGTTCAGGCAAACTATGCTTGCAAAGAGGTGGTATTGGTAACTTCCTCTCCAAGATTTCTATTGTGCTAATTTTTTAAATTAATTATATAAAAAAATTGTTAAATATCGGAATGCTAGATGTAAATAAAATGGAGGGAAAAAAGGGATTTTCTGGAGAGGATTGGCATAAAATGGCATAAAAACCAGAGGAGAGTGTTGGTTATAGTATCAATCATAGGGCTTACGTAACAGAAGAAATATTCCTTAACAAAATCTTGGGAATTAAGGCGGAAAGATGGTAATTCAAAAAGTCATCGGGTTTGGATTTATTTCAGTGCCAAATATCAGTGATTTCATATCCGATTCCAAAAATTGACTGGACCATCTATTTTTCACATAAGTCTTCCCAGGGAATACTACGTGAAACCGCAATGCCAATTTCTTGAGAGGATTCCATATAAAAAAACCCCAAGAAAATAGAAAGAAACATTTAATTTTCCACTCTAATCAAATAAACCAGATGCTAGCAGAGATAAAAGCCAACCAAGCATAAAGATTGAATTCAAAACCAGTGCTTAAATAGCTTTATTAAATATAAAGTACTCGCCTGTGAACACTATGTGTATGATACTATATATCACTTGAGCGATAGTCAACTGCATGTGATTTAATCACGGCGAGTGAAAAATCACTGATATTAGTTGCCACTCGATATTGTAATTCATGGCGTATGATACTTTTTAATGCTGCTAACACTACATGAATGATTTATTACTCATACGCCGTGATTCACAGTGGCACTAGTAAGAAACAAATGATAATCAATCACTAACATTTACAATATCGAGTAGCAATTGATATTAGTGATATTTTTGAGTCGCCGTGATTGAATCACAGGTAGTTAAATACCGCTCAACTCTACTGTGAATAGTATTAAATTTTGTCACTGCGCTTGCAACGCATTAAACGAAATATCGCAGATCCCATGACGAATACATATACTTCAGATTTCGATCTGAAATCGGCTATTAATACTTTCTATGTTTCTGTGCTGAACTTATGTCATAGTCAGCATGCCACGCCCCCTTTTAGGGTTAGCACCTTTCGAATTTTGTATGAAATGCTTTTGCGTCCAGCTGATTCCCATAATAAACTTGACGTCTGAAAACAAATGCTCTAAGCGTTCTTGCGCATTTGGCTCTGTGAGAGTTTTTGTAATTATCTACTTAATTTTTTAATCATACATGGTATCAGATGTTTTTTTGTTTTCCTTTGAACATTATGCATAAGTACACTATGCAGAAATAATTATTTTTGTGGGAACCGAAACTATTCCGGTACAAATTTTTTTAGTTTCGATACGGTTATTTCATTTTATTTTAAAATCTTCCGGTTTGGAAAAAATTTAAATATCTGGTTCCGGTTCTCAATTTGAATCGGTTAATTTCGGTTACCGGGAACGGTTCCGGTTCCGGTTTTATACCCTGGATAATAAATAAATTTGTACCAATTTTTTCCATTGCATGTGACCGAAAAATCGGAGCTCGTTTAGAGAGAGAGTTCAAAGAAGCGCAGAATTATTTGTGAACGGGTGCACTAAACACAAGTGTGCATCTGTTGCCGGTCGACTTGCATGGTAAACACTTTGCTCTTACATCCGCACTCAGTGTTCGAGAGACCCTAGCTTGGCAATATGCCAACTCTGGTCATATAAATATACTGACAACATAACTTCAGCGTCCTAGAATAACGGCTTTCTGTGTCTTCAATCTAAAATTTGACAAAGCATACTCGGTTGCCATGCCCACTCGACATAACTGGTCATTACGCCCCACACATAAGTAGGTGTAGTCAATATCTACATGGACGGTTCCAAACTGGGCTTTTTGTATGAACTAAATATTCATAAGCCCTTCAGGCTACTTAACCACAGTAGTGTCTACGTAAATAAAGAAGTTTTTCATACAAACCACAGCGGGCGGTGTGTTTGTATTAGGCTACAAAAAAGGGGGCGGGGGTCACACCCATTGATGTATATGTGAAACGGTCGTCCACTAGAAGGGACAGACGCAAAGCTAAAAACATTTCTACTGAAAGTGACAGAAAACCGTAATTTAAGCAACTAACACTGAAAAAATAAAGTATTTATTAAGCTCGAAGCGATTATAAAGAGGCGTTCTCAGGGTCCTGTAAATACTTTAAATTTTTTTATCTTTAATCGACTAGGAGCGGATACACTACGTGTATTGGATGGCGCATGCATGAGCATATGAAGTAAGTCGAATTTGCAGCCGCAAATGAATTTTGCGCCGTAATGCAGTAACATGACGAAAAAAGAGTCTGGATTTCAAATTTTGTTCGATATTTTCGAATATTTTCCAAAAACTGTGCAATATGCTGCAACGACGAGTTCCCGTTCACTCTATTAGTTTATCAATCTTACATCGTAGCGTACAGAAACGATTCTGCTTTATTAGGTCGATCATGTGTAATACATCTTCCACGAATTCACGAATTAGCTGAGCAGTTTTAATGTTGTTCAGCTACATTTCAAGCTACTTCCCAATCACCATTTTAGACGACATCACGCGAAATAGATTTTTCCAAAAAAGTAGTATCTCTTTCGAGTTGACTTTCAAATTTAGACACCAGAAAAGTGACAATTTTTTAAATTGTTTGATTTTTTATTAAAAAAATAAGACATTTAAGAAAATTAAAATCGAATATCAGAGAATGCTGTGAAGTTCCAGTATATAACAGTCTTGTACACATTTTAATATTACGGAAAATCATGGAAAAGTCCACAACACCGGGTAAAGACGTCCGCAGCGCACGTGAAAGCCGAGACCGCGGTGAGCATCTCAATTATGCTTATGCTAGAAGAGTTATGGGCAATTTTGTGCGCGAATTACGGGCAGGACAACCAAATGGTGACAGCAGTGCAAGTGGAAAGAAACTAGTGCGCGCAAGCAGCTGCGCACGTGGTACCGGAGATGGTTCTGGACAATTAGGTGCATCGTTTTCTGAACGAGAGGAGCGCAGTTTAGTGCGCAATGTACGTGGAGATGACGGCAAGTGTACTCGAGTTGATGCTGCAACGCAAACAGGGCGAATAATAGATAAACAATTCCTGGTCGAAGGGTTAAAATGGTGTAGAACGCAAAAAAAAAATGAGGAACATCAGCAGCACTAAAGTGAATGTGATGCCACCTGCTCCCAAGACCACAGATGGCCAATGAATGTACAAAAGAAACACGTCAATCCCAGCATGAAAAATAATCACAATCGGTAGAAGAAGAGAGAAGATATCAGAGCGAAAACACCAGTAATTATAACAAGAACAACAACAGCAACAAAATAATCAAACTAGACACTAGAATAAAAATGAATATTTGTAAATTAAAAATTAAAAGAAATAAAAATCGAATATGCTCGACCTCGAGATACCCTGTACCTTGTTTAAAGCTGCCCATGCGATCCACAGATTCGTGTGGGCTATATTCTGTAGTAGGCCGAACTGGAGCATTGAGGTATTGCTATCTAAAAATCAAGAAAGAAAGTTGCATTCGAGTCTGCTCGTCTTCGAAATACTCTGTACCTTGTCTAATGCTTATAATAGATTATATTGTTGAGAAGTCCGATCAAAAATGGGGGTAGGTCTGCATGGGCTATTCCTTAAATTGGTCCGAGCTAAGCCCGTATGGAATATTTTGCAAGGATTGACGTAAGATACGATATATGCCATTTCTAGCCTAATTAAGGACAAATATTACTACTTTTTAATATTTAAAATGTATCTTCTTCTAATATATAAAAATAAGAAGAAGATTCGTTACCTTTAGACTCAAAAACCGCTCAACCGATTTTGATCAAATTTTGTGTCAATATTCAAAATAGTCCCGTGGGTGACGTGAAGTTTCGTGGCGATTGGATAAACAGAAAACTTTTTTTTTAATTTTTTAATTTAAATAGCATTTGACGAACAGAATGCAGCACTGATTTGTAAGATGCCTGATAAAGCCCACAAGTTTTAAAAATCCTGTTGGTAATATGGGAAGGAGTGGCAGGGGAAAGTGTACGCACCAACCTACAATAAATATTACCAACAGGATTTTTAAAACTCGTGGGATTTATCAGGCATCTTACAAATCAATGCTGCATTCTGCTCGTCAAATGCACAAAAGTTACAGAGAAAAATGTAACATTGACGGAAGAAAACTACTCCCACGCGGAGTTGCTGCTTAGCGTGCTGGAGAACATCTAGGCGTACCGAACGAACACCACTGCGATGAAGATGCTTTATGAATTGGCGAAGACGAAACTGATGACGAGTCAACCATGGACCATGGACCATGGACCAATAAAGAATAAATCGCGATCGCGATATTTCGTATTGTATCGATTTGTTTAGGTTTTTTTATTTTATGGACAATATAGTTTTCTGCATTTTTGTGTATTATGTTACTACTGGGATGGGATGGGAGGATAGGTATATACAAATACACAAATACAAATATGTGGGTCAAAAAATGAAAAAAAATTGAGTTACGTACCACTGTAACGGCCCCTATGTCTAATCCTACTAATATCAATAGAATATGTATATACGGCACAGTGATTTACGAAAATTGGGACTATATTATCACCCTACCTTGGATTTTTGTTTTTTTTTTTTACCATAATATGAGTACTCCGTCCTTAAAAGTTTTTTTTTTCTTCAACACTCTTCAGTTTAATAACAGTAGTTTACAAAATTCAATTTTATTGCAGTTAAATTATAACAGTTAAATAGAGTATCACATGCCACGTCCTTTGATTGGGGTATCTCTTATACAAACCACCCGCTCACTTTTGACTTTTTGTATGAACAAATTTTTCATTGCGATCAATATAAACTTAAAAATTGACACGGAAAGAAATTTTCACATACATATCAATGGGTATGTTCCGCCACTTTTTGGGGGAGCTCCCATACAAACCGCCTATTTTTGTATGGGAAACATGTTTATTGTAGTCAATGTCGAATTGATATGCGACATGATGGCTTTTTATGGACGGACGCTTCACATAAATATCAAGCGGCATGTACCGTTCACTTTTAGGGGTAGCTCTCGCACAAACTTTCGACCATTTTTGGATTTTTATATACAAAACATATAATTCTTACACCCAATATCAACTTTAATTTTGGTACAGTTGCTTCTTATGAACGGACGCTTCAACTATATATAAATGGGTGTGGTCCCACAGTTTTAAAGAGTAACTTTCTCCAAACGAAATTAAAGTTTTTTCTTGTCTTAATATCACACTATTAAAATTACTTGAGAAATGTTAATTAATTAACCGAATCACATCCTCCTCTCGCACTGTAACACTCTGTAACAAATCGAGAAAGCCTCGCCCTCCCCCCTCTACACGTTACGTAATATTTGAAAGGTCCCATATAGCCCATCATACCATTCAATAATAAGACCAATTTAAGCAACTTTAAAATTTATCTCTTGGTTTAACTCTTTTTCATATACCCCTATGCCCATATGTGAGGTCTATTAAATTCTCCCTAATATTAATATCATGTGTATAGTTACTTACATTCCGGCTTCATTTTGCCAATCATTTGCGCATTTCCGATCAGCGGAAAGGCCCAGGGACCAGCAAGGCTTAACCCTATTAAAACACGTCTATAGTAGCGTCGTATAAGAAAAAAAATTGCAACAATGCAGACGAAAAGCAGCACGGCCGACATATTGATAATGGTGGTCAAGATAATGTCGAAGGCGGGGGTGTGAGCGACTACAGCGGTTAACCAAATTGAAGCAGTCTAAACAAAGCACAATAAAACACCCGACAGCACTAATTTTTGTCAATGTTGAGCAACAAACGCTCGCGACGCGACTGAATCAAATTTTTTTTTAAATTAAACAACACAGAGAAGAGCATACAAATTCTTCCTAATCGCTCAAAACCAGTTGCTAAGCGTTTTAAACTCTCGCCGTTGTTTTGATTCTCTCAAATGCTTGCAGTTCGTTTATTTTTTTGTTGCTCTGCACTTCATTAGGTTGCTAACTTAATTATCTAGCTGCGCAAATGTTAACTAACAGCGCATATTGACTTATGTACGTACACGATAAGCGCTGTAAATTATTCTTCGATATTGTGCGTATAATATAGAGAGCTCTTGCCGCTGCCACACTGAGGTGGGCTTTCGTCACTTGCGCGGACTACCGTCCACAGTGATATACAGAGTTCATGCAGCTGTTTCATTTATTTCCTATATAAAATTTGAATTGTTTTTATTGTAGTAACTGATGCAGCTGGTTTAATCTGCATGTTATAATATTAACTGTGGACGCAAGCCCACCTCAGTGTGGCCGCAGCACGAGCACTGTATTATGCCCGCAATATCGAAGTTTTTACTGGTAAGTTCAACTATGTACAATTCAAGAGGTCTTAAGGTCTAAAAATAACCCAAAGATATCAAAGCCAATATTTACTCAAAATAAACTCGTTTTTTGGGATGTTCTTTAGCATCTGCTTGATGGCTGGAATATCATCGTAAAAAGCTCCTTGCATTGCAGTTTCCATTTTTGGGACGAGAAAATAATCGCACAATGATATATCAGGCGAATACGGTCTTGTGGTCTTGTGGGGTGGTGGTTATCATGCAATAAAAACAGCTGCTTTCCTTTGAAATATTCGGGCCTAACACGTAGAACTCTCGACCACAAACGATGTAAAACTTGTGTTTAATATTCTCCATTGACAGTTTGACCTTCTGGAAGAAATTCTTTGTAAACAATACCCTTGGAATCGTAGAAAGTTATCAACATTGTCTTGATTCTTGACTTCTGAAAACTCAATTTTTTAGGTTTTGGCTTGTCTTTTGACTTCCATTTTGCAGATTGTCGCTTAGTTTCAGGATCATATTCAAAACACCATGTTTCATAACCAGCTATGATTGAATCAAGAAAGTATGGATCGTTTATCTATACGGGCGATTTTTTTATCATCATTTAACTGATGTGCACACACCTTTTTTTGGCCCAAATTTTCAGTTAATATTTTCTAGATTGTACAGAAAGATGAAGTTAATTTTTCTTCTAGCATTCTCACAGTGAAATTTGCATCGATAGCAATTAATGCACTTACTTTTTTCACTAACTCAGCACGATTAGATGCTTCTGATCGTCCAGATCTTGGATCATCATTTAAATCATCATGACCGTTTTTAAGTCGTCTAAACCACGTGAACTTAGCTGCTTTTGAAAGATGAAAAATTTACCTTTCTAACACTGTTCTATGATTCAAAGAATTTTTAGATCCGTTATATTCAGAAAATGTTATAACATATAGTATCGGTTCACTTCAGTCCGAAATATTAGGGGTTATAAATAGCCACCCATAGTGGTATTGGAGCTTAGCTTATTAATTCTTGGCGCCGAGATGAGTCCAACGCGCCCAAGATCAAAAACTCGGTCCACCCGCTTAAAAGTAATGAATTTTTGTAATATTTGACGAGTTAATGAAATAGTTTGTGTGTTTGTTTTAAAGATCTGCAAGTGATTTTCAACTGCTACTGCGATTACTGTTAAAATAAAAAGAAAGAAAACAACCTAGTTTTATCACTTTTTTATTTATTAAACCAACAGAGAATTGACTTTGAAATTGTACAAAAAACCATTCGAGATCGAGTGGGAGATTGTCGGAATCATTGGGCTCCAGCAACAAGATATGGGCTCCTTACAAAGATATTGGGAATTGATTCGGGAATAGAGTGTTTTACGTAGTCAACTGATTTGTATATATTCTAATGTCAACTATTGTTGATTACAGCGCCCATGTCAAAAACCTATTGGAACATGTTTATCCCACATTATCCTTCCCAGTATTGACCAAGTGCAAGCATATCTTTTCTATAATTCGTTTGGACTAATTCTGGAAACCGCCATCAGTTTCTGGAATATCTTCTTTTTGGTGCCATTTTCTGACACCAGCCAAGTTTGTTTCTTCATCGGGTATAAAACTTAGTTTTTCATGGTTTTTAAAAAGTTGGTGTAGCTACCGCTCTACTCAAAATGTAAGGAGTCATGGGAAAGCTCGGTCTTCAATATCAACGTTAAAGCCGAAAGTCTATAATTTTCCGAATTTAGTGGGAAACTAACAACGATCGATCACACATTGCAAAAATTGTCGAAACATACTTGGAAACATTGGAGATCCTACCACATCCGACGTATTCACCAGGCATTGCTTCTTTCGAGTACCACTTCTGTTAATAAAAGAAGCCAAAAATTGGATCGATTTGTGGATAAGCTCAAACGCCGAGCAGTTCTTTCAACACGGAATCCGTATGCTACGAGAAAGATAGGGCTATAGGTACTTTGAATATTATACAAAATATGATACTATTTGTTTACAAAAAAAACTCAAATAAAAAAACAAAAACATAAAAACTAACTTCTATCCCCAACAATTTTATATTACTACTTTTGTTTTCGTTGAACAAACAATTACTTCAAACAGAGAATGCCATGATATTTACCACTTTAAATTTAAATTGGCTACTCGACAACTCTGTGCACAGCTGTCAAAGACAAAGAAGAGGAAGCACAAAAGCGTTTGTCATTTCATTTCGGACTGCTGCAGAAATTGCAAATCATTTGATTTAAATTTTAACAAAATCGCATATAGACATAAATATGAATTCTATTGGCATTAATCCGTTTCCCGACAATAAAGTGCCTGGTGTACAGGATGATGATTTCAATCCTTACGAATCAAATGGCGGGTAAGCTTGAAAACTTTTTTACATTTGTCTGATGCCACAACAACTACAACGAAAAAAAAAATCGTTTTCACAGCTCCATTGTCGCCATTGCCGGCGAGGATTTTGCTGTCGTTGCTGCAGATACACGTTTGAGCAGCGGTTATGCCATACATTCGCGTAATATAAGCAAACTTTTTAAACTATCCGAACTGTCAGTGTTGGGCTCCACCGGCTGCTGGACCGACACGCTCTCGCTGACCAATTTGTTGCGTATGCGCATGAAGATGTACGAGCTTACACATCGAAAGACCATGAGCATCAATGCCGTTGCGCAGATGTTGTCCATATTGATGTATAATCGACGTTTCTTTCCCTACTACGTTTCCAATGTGCTCGCCGGCTTGGATAGCGATGGTAAGGGCGCTGTCTATTCCTACGATCCCATTGGACATTGTGAACGCGCTACTTATCGCGCTGGCGGATCTTCGGGTCCATTGCTACAGCCTGTCTTGGACAATCAGATTGGCTATAAGAATATGAATCTGAAGGAAGATGAAATACCGAAAATTACCAAGGAACGCGCTGTGGCCGTTGCCACTGATACATTTATCTCTGCAGCTGAACGCGATATCTACACCGGTGATTTTGTGCAAATTAACATAATCACTAAGGATGGTATTGAGGTCAAGGAGGTTGCATTGCGAAAGGATTAGAGTCTAGAATTGCGTAATGGTTTGAAAAGAATAATAGTTTTCAATTTGTTAAGCGAGCATTTTTTTTTATTTCGTTTAAAATAAAGCAAGTCCTTTCGAGGTGTTCTCAATTGTGTTGTTATAAATATAGTAACTTTAGAGACGCTGTTTTACGCATCGGTTGCACATAAGCATCATTTGCCGGAAGTTCTAATTCACTACTATATTAATGGGAATGAAACTGCTGAAGCTCATCGATTGCTTGAAGAAGCGTGCGGGGTATCTGGTCCAACAGATAAATCTCGCAGATTTGACGTTTCAAAGATGATGATTTTAGCTTTAGGGACAAATCCAGAGCTAGGCGGATGAAACCGTTAGACAAGGTAATTGGAGGCATTATTGATGCAGTGGAGTACCAACACTTTATAGAGCTGGGGAGGATACCTTCAACTGCAAAAAAAAAAAAAAAAAATCGAAAAATAGGATCTAAATAGGACCTTATGAGCTTGGAGAAGTGGTAAACGCGTTGATCAAGCAATTTTTGGCGTTTTCAGGCCACGGGAAAGGAATATATGCCGTACGAAAAGAAACAGAAATATTAAGAGACTTTTTTTTCACTGCACAAAAATGTCGAAACCAAATTGTTCTGTAGGCCAGGCCAGGTTTCAAGCTCGTCTTCTTTGTTTGATGGGATGAAACCATCACAGCGGATCACATTCGACTATAATAGATACTTTTCAGCATAGCATTGAAGGGAAAACGTCCACAATTCGAGTAGAGATACGATAAAGTGATTTTGAAACAAGAAAATGTTGAATTTTAATATTGGTTCTTATGATTACCCCTTGTTTCGATCCAAGTCAAAAATTGGATCGATTCGTGGATAGACTAAAAAAACGAGCAGCTAAATTAAAATAACGTTTATTTATTCTTGATCAGCTCGACGAGTCGAATCGAACTAGACCGCTTTCTGTGTGAACGAAAAATAGTCCCTCAAATTTCAAGACATCGAACCGAAATTGGGTATGGAGGTTTCTTATGTTCCTAGGATGAACAAATAGCACAATGTCTATTCCCCGCCCATGTTTCCGATTTTTGCATGAAAAACTGTTTATTAGTCAATATCATCTTGAAATTCGGTATGGTGGCTTCTTATAGACGGAAGCGTCACATAGTTATTAATAGGCGTATTCTGGCTTTGGACTGTCCACCTGTTTAGCATGCAGCACCTGGCCGATAAATAAGAAAAAAAAAAATAACGATAACAAACAAAAAGTAACGTTAACAGACAAAAGGTGACCGATAACAGACAAAAAATCGATTCATTCTGCAGGGCTACTCGAAATGGATTTATTATAATTGTGAAGTCGTGAAATACACTACGCAATATTATTCGCCCAATAGCATATCTTGGCCCTTCATATTCTCTAGTGTATTTCTAAGTCGTGAAAATGGCCCTAACTGAACTACTGCTAATACTACTTCGACTTGTTATATACAAATATTTATTTACATGAAAATAACGTATAAAAAAAAAATGTTATTGTGTAAAAAATTCAGGCGGGATTCGGGACCCACGGGATAATTTGAAAATTTTTGGGACGGGCAAGATCAAGACAAATTTTTTTATTCCGCGCCTACTTCTAATTTCAACAAAAACAAACTATTTCATTAACTCGTCAAAGCTTTGAACGACTGTTTTGATGTTGTTGAATTAGGAAAGAATAGACGTGGCTATTTTCAACCCATTATATTTCGTACTGGGGTGAATCAATTTTATATGTTTTAACAATCTGAATGTACGTTTCAAGATCTTTTTATTTGTATATAATACGTTTCGATCGGACTTATCCGTAAAAACTTCATTATTGGGTGTATATAATAATATAGGGAGCAGAGTATAATACACTTAACTAGGCTTTCGTCACTTCCGTGGAATACCGTACACAGTCATATTGTATAGAAAACAAAAAATAACAAGAAAAAACGTTAACTTCACTTCACACGAAATATTAAATAATATTGTAAAACATAAAAGTGGGGGTTCAAATAAAGGCTACTCCAAAAATTAGGTGGTACACGCTTACTAGTAGATGTGTATGAAGCGATGTATTAGATGTGTTAGATGCCGCCATATCGAATTTCAAGTTGATATTGATTTAAATAAAAAACAGAAAATTGTACGGTGGGTTTCTATGGCGGTTTCTATGGTGGGCGGGCCACGCCCATTAGTCTATGTGTGGTAAGCGGCTGTCTCTAAAAAGGCACCATATCGAATTTTAACCTAATATTGACTTTAAAAAAAAGGTTTAACTTACAAAAAGTCAAAAGTGGACCATAGGTTTGTATGTGAGCTACCCCAAATAGTGGGCGGGCCACGCCCGTTAGTCTGTGTATATTAAGCGGCTGACCATAAAAAGGCACCACAATGCATTTCAACCTGATATTGACTTTAATATAGAAGTTTTCACACAAAAAGTCAAAAGTGGGCAGTAGGTTTGTATGCGGGCTACCCCAAAAAGTGGGCGTGGCGGGTCAATCTTGACACTCTATTGAACTGCAATAAAAAGAAGTGTAGGTGCAAAATTTCCCTGGATAGCATAAAAATTGGTCCCCAAAAAATGCGCAACAACATACAGACGGACAGACAGACGGTTCATTTCGTCTCGTCGAACTGATCAAGAATATATATACTTTATGGGGTCTACGATGTCTCCTTGAATGCGTTACAAACTTTCTGACAAACTGATAATACCATTTCACACTATGTGTGAATGGTATAGAAAGTTTACCTTAATCCTTAAATGTCCTTGACTAATATGAATTTTTTTTTTTGTCAATTATGAATTCAGCTTTTGTTCGCTATGTAATACGAACCCAAAACCGTTAGTAGTTCAATAAAATACGAACTGTCATATTTAGGTAGCCCACTTCTTTTACACTATGTGCGAAGGGTTTAAGAATTAAATTACCTGTAAGGTAACGGTTAACTTGCAAATACAATAGCTTCCCATTAAGAGGTTTCTCTCTATGATAAAATAGAGCACAATATAAAATGATACATCTTAAGTCTCTCTATAATTTACAGTTCTAGCCGAATACTTCATTGTGACGAATGATTAATTTTAGTTGCTTTACCTTATTGATGTCATCTACTCGAACATCCAACACTACTTCGCAATTTGATGGACGCCTCACTTAAAGAAACAATCAATCCTAACAATACAAATGAAAAATATAAATCTTTCGTCACAAATTCGATATTAGAAGTTTTGTGAGTCGCAATAATAATTTCGTCACTTGATTTTTAATTCTTCAAGTGGTTTTTTTATTTGATATATCTAATCGGCTACCGACTTTTTTTGCTAACTCGTTCGATCGACTCGCATTCATTATGTAGCCTTCATGTAGATTAGCTAAAGACGCCGACGTCGTCGACGTTGTTGCACTTTAAATACACATATGTATATAGGTATGTATGTATGTATAAGCAAGCAGTACGTCTTCTAAATTATCAATCGATCTATATACATATGTACATATGTATAGTCAAACAATAGATCGATCACGCTGCACTTTGAGACTTATGCATGTGCCCACATATGTCCACATAGGTACTATAAATAATATATTGTATTGATGGGTAAGTTGCAAGCGCATAGAATTCGCGCACAGTGTTCTGTAAGCGTTGAAATATACTTCCATTAAGAATAGCTTGCTTTTTATATACTTTAATTTAACTTACTATGAGTGTCGGGTTTTGTGTGTTAACCGGCAGAATAATGCCTAGTTAAATTTTAGCCAGACTTCGAGAAACTGGCCTAAAGTATCTGTAAGAAAAGAAATAGTTAAGTTGTCCAGTTTGTTGTGTATGGGTGGAGAAATGCAAACCTGCAGCAGGCCTATTCTTGAGCAACCCTGTGCATAAAATTTTTGTGCAGATTTCTACAAACAACTGTTCAACACATTTGACGTTTTGGTTTATACAATTATGTATTGTAGTTGACTAATTTCAAAACAATTATTATTTAAAAAAATAGTTGCTTTTATTCAAACATGTTCGATGCGACAAAATAAATACAATGTGTTTTTGTATAGTTAAACATAATATTCAGCATACTATTCAATTGAATAACCACAAAGCATTGAATATATATTGAAAAGTTGGGGTGACACACTGGGTTACGGACATATCAATTGTTATTGTCAATAAAAAGGGCAATATCATGTCTGATGTGAATTCGGGGGAATTGGATTGTTAAGCCGACCATAGTGTGTTTTGAAATCTACATAAATAAAAATGTAAATATTCGTTTGTAGCGAAAAGTTGGTAAGGCGTACGCACAAACTCTTGTGTAAGATTTAGTATAATGAATGCATGTCCATGATTGGAACCTCAGTGTTCTTTGTCCTATTTTCAAGAAAGAAGATCCCGTTGTCTGCGCGAATTACTATGGAATTTTGTGTCCTATCAATTGAATATAAAATTCTGTCCAGCGTACTGTGTAAACGGTTAGAGCCATACATGAATGTACTAATAGGATAATCTCAGTGTGGCATCAAACCAAAGACGTCGACCAGTGACCAGATTTTAGCTCTACGACAAATCCTGAAGAAGATCCGCAAGTACAACAAAGACGCACAACATCTATTTGGCGATTAAAAGGCTGCTTTCGACACGCCGATAAGAACGAAGTTTTTCAACGCCCTTTGATATCAATATAAGTTTCAGGCAGGGTGATGCTTTATCGTGCGACTTTTTTAATTTCTTAGATTTTAAGTTCTCTTAGATATAATGGCGTCTAGTTAAGGACCCGTATGAACCACGAGTTGTATGAGCTGTATAATGTTGTTGACATAGCCAAGCGTATAAAATTCCAGCGGCTGCACTGGGCTGGTGACCTCATCCGGATGAGCTTCATTACTAAACGTTGAAGACGGAAATCTAAACTTAATTGGTGAACGGCGTCAGAGACGACGTCCGTGCTTACGATGGTCAGACCAGTTCTATGATGACCTTGAAGAAACTTGCTTGACTCTATTAAAAAAAAAAAAAAAAAAAAAACGGTGAAAAAACAGGAGAAAACAAAACGATGGCTTATGTACCAATTTTATATGCTGCGTGGTATTTTTTTAAATATGATGGACTGAAAAAAATGCTATTGAGGCGGGTACGTGCCTCAGTTCCATCCCCCCTTATGAATTTCGAAAAAAAAAAAATGTATTAAGACGCATACTTGTACATAAAAGTTGAGATTTTTGATCCTTTTTCGACTGAAATTCTTAGATCTAAGGTATCTTCAGTTTACGGAAAATTATTGGCAGAAAGGCTTACTGTGTTCAACTAACAAGACTCTCCCCTACAATTAATCGGAAAGTTTACTCTTTGCTGTAAAGCAATAGAGCAGCAGGATCAGCTATAAGAAATTAATGATAAAACTAAACATTTTCCATGAATTTTGTATCTTTGTTGTCAATTTTAGTCGAATCCTCTTCGCGTCGCATGAAATTCATAGGTAGAAAATGGATTTCCAGAATTTTTTTTTTATATGCTCAAGTGATGTTTTGTGATGTCGTCATTGCAATATGCATACAAAATGTAGTAAACTGCCTCAAATCTTTGGATATGTAATGTAGCAATGAAATTACTTTGTTCAATAAATCAATATGCTGAACCTACACATTAAAATAAACGGCATTGAAATTGTGTTTGCTGCACATCAATATAAATGCAATCAATGGTCAAAAGTTGCAGTCAAGTGAAATGATACATCTGCTTATTGATATTTTGTGTAGGTATGTTTGCATTTATAATTTAAATACAAATGCTAGTTTAGTTTTCATGCCTATAATTAATAATACTGGTACGTAAATGTATATTCTCCTGACTGACGTTTCATTTGGGCTGCGAAACTATTCAGGCAGGCTTATATTGATTTGGTTTGTAGTAGATATGAGCTAATCAGTGATTTTTGTGAACAGCAGTGGTTATCGTGAATGCTACTCTGAAATCAAATAAAGCAAAGTTTTTTACATTGTTAGCGTCTATCTGTCACTGCTAAGCCATCTTCTAGCTATCGGTCGTCCAACTATAGCTCATACATTCCTAAGAATTACGACCATCGATAATAGAGGGGATAAACGGAACAATCATTTTTCTTTATCTTTTCTTTCAACACAGCAAAACAAACTCTTCTTGACATTTTGCAACATTACTATACTGAAGCTTAAGAACAAAAGAAAGTGGGAGCGTAGTTGACTTCGATCTCTGGTGCCCCTCTATTCCTGAAGTCGCTTACCTTACATATTACTGCGACTCCCTATAACTGTACTAAACATTAAATACATCGGCTTCTGTATCTTTCGTTTTTGTTCGTCGCATTTGAATGACCCACCCTTAATGAGAAAATCTATATACTAGTTTTATTAGAACCAAAGATTTAATGATGAATTCATCTATCCTATCGTTATCGGAAAATTTATCATGTAAAATTTAAACATAAAACTCTAGAACTTAGAGAATACATTGGCTCTGCACCCTAATAATATACATTGTTGTCTGCCGCACAACCATCTCTTTCCATCCATCTCTTTGCCACCGGGAAAAATGTCGCTCAGCTGCTCGTAATGTGGGCAAAGTTTTAATAATTTATCTACAAAATTTGAAATGTATAAGTATTATTAGCGCACAATACTTTTAAAATATTTAGTTTACCTCGAACGGTTCTTTCAGCGTCGCCTTCCTCTACTCCAGCACCAGTAAACTTGTTGAACTTGTTGCGCTTCAAATGGCGTACTTTAAATTTAACTAAATTCCAAGTTGCATCTATATTCGTTTCCTTCAAACGGTTTTTACTATAAAGTTGTGCAGCTGGTTTCTGTAAGTTTATTGTAATTGCGTTTACATTAAAAAAGGCTTCATTTTCAGACCACTTTTTCGGTTCTGTTTTTATAGGGCTAGCGCAAGTAGCATGATCAAAGTATATGTCCAAAATTCATGTATTTTGAATGCATGCCCTTCGACAGCGATACTCTGTTCGCTCATGCTACGTCTGCTGGGTGCTTTTGATATAACACTGTCCACACTCATGCAACTACATACTACATTGTATATACTTGGTTATTATACACTGTGCCCAAATGGACAAGGGTATAATAAGTTTGTGCGAATGTGCGTAACAGGCATAAGTAGTGATTCCGTCCGTACGTCCGTTTCGATGTATGAGACAACAGATCTCAAGAACTACTCCAAAGAAAAAAGTCTGGTGGAGTTAAATCCGGATAACGAGGAAGCCAGTCCAAATCACCATTTCACAACGTGTTTTGGGAACTTGCGCTGCAAGAACTGCATACTGGAAGCGATGCGGTTTGTTCGTTGGTAACAAGCTTTTGCAGTTTGTAGGGGAATAGATGAAGATCTTGCTTTATTATCCTCCATACAGTCGCTCCACCCACGTTAACTCCTGAGATCGGCGTCAAAACTTCATTGCAGCGTCGCAGCCGCGGTCTAACAGATCGGCACGAATGGGCGACTTCTGGCGAGATTAAAGATCATTAGATTAGTTATTATACCATTTCACACATAGTGTGAAATGGTATTATCAGTTTGTCTGAAAGTTTGTAACGCATTAAAGGAGCCATCGTAGACCCCATAAAGTATATATATTCTTGATCAGCGTGACGAGACGAATCGATCTAGCCATGTCCGTCAGCATATTTTGGGTACTAATTTTTATGCTATCCAGT
The DNA here is from genome assembly GCA_035044765.1 of Leucophenga montana. Lineage (NCBI taxonomy): Eukaryota > Metazoa > Arthropoda > Insecta > Diptera > Drosophilidae > Leucophenga > Leucophenga montana. The sequence goes on from JAWNNQ010001550.1 coordinate 589,157, forward strand.
TGAAATTTTGCACGTATACTTATTTTTATTCCAGTTTAATAGAGTGTCAAGATTGACACGCCACGCACACTTTTTGGGGTAGCCCCCATAGAAACCCACCGCCCAGTTTTGACTTTTTGTATGAAAAACATTTTTATTGTAGTCAATATCATTGTCACCAAGTGACTTTCCATAGTCTCCCTCTTTCTGGTTCCCGTGCATCTGTATAGTAACTTAAAGTAGACGGATGCTTGACATATACATTAATGGGTTAATACCCATTAATTGGGCTAGCTTCCCATACAAACCTACTGCCCACTTTTGACTTTTTGTAAGAAAACTTCTTTATTAGAGTCAATATTAGGTTGAAATGCAATGTGGTGCCTTTTTATGGTCAGTCGCTTAACATGCATAGACTATTGGGTGTGGCCCGCCCACTATTTGGGGTAGCTTCCATACAAACCTATGGTCCACTTTTGACTTTTTGTAAGAAAAACTTTTTTATGAAAGTCAATATTAGGTTGAATTGCGATATGGTGCCTTTTAAGAGACAGCTGCTTAACATACATAGACAATTGGGCGTGGCCCGTCCACCTTTTGAGGTAGCCCCCATACAAACCCACCGTGCAATTTTGTGTTTTTTATGAAAAAATCATTCATTTAATTGAATATTAGCTTGAAATTTGATGTTGTGGATTTTAATGGACAACCGCTTCATATACAAATACAAATGGGCGTGTCTTACCCTCTTTTTGAGGTAATCTCATATAAACCAACAGTTCACTTTTATGCATTTGTATGGAAAACGTCAATATCAACTTGAAATTCGATATGGCGGCATCTTACACATCTACTACATCGCTTCATACACATCTACATAGTGAGCGTGTACCACCCCTATTTAAACCCCCAATTTTATGTATTACAATACTATTTAAAGTTTCATTTGAGTGGTATTAGAGCTTCGGTTCAACCGAAGTTAACGTTATTTCTTGTTTTTATTTTTTTTATTATTAAAGACTTAAACAATAAATCAATAAAATGGCCACCGAATTTGACATTTGCATACGGCAGTTCCTGCTCACATTGTCAATGCATAATAGTAAGAATTTTAACTAACTTTAATGACCAGTTGTAGGTACTAAATAGAACATAAGTATTGACAAAATGTCTCAAGTACATAAGCACTGTAAAATACGCGAGAGGGTGTTCTTTTAAGAGGTTTAGGCTTTTAATACTTTTCACACAGAGTGTGAATAATGTTATAATTTAGTCACAATGTTTGCAAGGAACCATCTGAAACGAACCATCGAAGAGCCCAAAATATATATGTATATATGTATATATTCGTAATCAGCACAACTGCTAACTGATAATGTAAGAACTGATATTGTCCATGCAAACCCACAACCCACTTTTGGGATTTTTCTTCAAAAACAAGATCATTTCAGGCAAAGTCAATTTGACATTTGGCTTCACTGAGACGACCACTTTGCATAATTATAAAGGGACGTGTCACGCTCACTTTGGGGTAGGCTCGAACAAACTTGCCTGGTTGATTTTACCAATACCTACCTAAATTCACAGCTCTGGAATTAAAACTTCAGTAACGTTTTCGAGCTTCTAGACGTGGTTTCTCTGAATGTTACTTGTCGAATGCGTATCTGGCATTTCATCCGCTATTTTTTTGTTGATTGCGTGCTCGATTTGATGCTAAACGTTCTTTGCGTTGTTCACGCCTTTCGGTTGCATTGTTGGCGTTTGACTCTATTTGTTTATGGGTTTTTTTTCCCGGGTTTTTTATCCTTTGAAACTTTGCTCTTCGATTGCAACAATTCGTAAAAAACTCAATGCCTTTATTTCGCAAAATTCATTTCATTTAAAATTTTTAAATTTATCTACTTTTTAGTTGTACAATATGCAGCAATTATAAAAGGACAAAATCAAAGTGATCAAAAACTGAGCACAGCATACTCGTACAACTTTTGGGTGGCATACGTTTTAGCACTCGGAACTGTACTCATTGCGACATTCATACCCTACTTGCGTACTGACGTGTTAAATTATGTGTTGCCTTATGTAACAGTGTGAGTATTAAACATAGATTTAAGTACTAATATGATTCACAAATTTTGTCTACAGTAAGAGAAAGATACAGGATACTATAATCGCAAGTCTCACGAAATAAAATACATAGCACATCCTAATTCAATGGCTCCAACGTTTCCTTCACGGATCTTGCAACATGTGGCCGAGCGTTGTCATGTTGAAAAACCACCTTGTCGTGTCTTTTGGCATATTCCGGGAGTTTTTTGTATCCATGCTCGGCTCAATTGCATCAATTGTTGTTGGTAACGTTCACCAGTGATGGTTTGGTTAGGTTGCAGCAGCACATAGTACACAACACCCGTCTGATCCCACCAAATACAGAGCATGAGCTTGGCACCATGAATATTCGGCTTGGCCGTCGATGTTGATGCATGGGCGGGTGGTCCCCATGATGTTTTTCGCTTTGGGTTGCCGCCAGTAACAATACGATGCAAAAAACTCTTCCGATTATGACTTTGAAGCAGCTGTTCGCAAGTGAAAAATCTCATTTCGACTTCTCTTGACTTCAATTCGTACGGCACCCAATTTCCTTGTTTTTCAATCATTCCCTTGACTTTGAGACGTTTGCCAACTGTTGACAAGTTAATTCCCAATAACTCTGACCATTCTTGAAGGGTTTGACATGGATCTGCGTCGATTAATGTTTCCAATTCTTCATCTTGAAACTTTTTGGGCTGGCCCGGAACTTCTTTGTCCTCCGTATCAAAATCACCACTTTTAAACCGACGAAACCAGAACTCACAAGTTGAAATCGATGCAGCATAGTCCCAGTTAGCCTCACAAAGCGTACGATGGGCTTCAGCTTTTTTTTTTCTTTAAATGAAAGCAAACCTTCCCGCAAATGGTTGGAACAAAAGTCGACATGTTCACAGAGAAAAAAAAATATGTTGTTTAAACTTCAGTGGAACGACACATACTGAAAATTCAATTTATGAAGTAGGCTTTCACATGAATATAGTCACAAATTTATCCGATATGATTTAATGCTAATTACACCATCCCTTATGAATCCTTTAAAACTAATTCCAACACTCAAGTTTTGTTAGGAGCCAAGAGAGGAGGGGGGAGATAGACAGGCGAGATAATCTACTCAAGCATATTGCGCTTGTTTACTTCCATTTGTTCTTGTTATAACTTGAAATCTTCATTACCATTTGATGTTTGATATATGCGCACTTTATCTAAAGATGGAAAAGGATATTATAAATATGCATACTTGAAGATGGACAGACGGACAGGACTAAGTATTTAAACTTGTCTTCACATGCAGATGAAGAACCAATATACCTGCTTCGTCGAACTAGGCAACACAGTCTCACAGGTTTAATAACAGTCGTGACATTGAAAACTATGATAAAGCCTTATCAAAGTGAACTATAAAGATATAGGCAAGGCGTGAAAATGGCTCTAAGAGTTCTATTTCACTTTTTTAAGATATTGAAAAACCAGGTTCCTTCTTATCTAACAAATCTTTTTCAATTTTCAAGGTCTCAAAGAAATCAACAGATAATTATTCCAAGCATTACATCCTCGCTTGTTGAATGATATTTTCGGGTTAGAGTTGCTGGCACATAGAACAACTTCCTCACCGAAATGAAACAAATTTCAGTGCCCTCTAATGTATTTAAGCAGAATCTGTAGCTATTTATGCATGATATATCTATCACTGTAAGGATCATAATTTCTTTTTTTTTAAATATTGTGTATATATAAATCCGTTTCTATTTGTGTTCTCTAGATGTTGAAAGTAGCTACTTGTTATGAGCGTTTTTTTCCCTTGAATTAAATTTCTTTAAAATTTATATTTAACTAGCTGGTACCCGGCGCGTTGCTGCCCTTCCCCCTTGCCTCTCTTCCCCTGCCACACCTTTCCATGATAAATAAATAAATATGTTTGGGGGAATATATCTTCCAAGAGCCCATACCTCTTTTGGATTAGTATTTTCTTTATATTTTGGACTGGGCTGGTCCGATTTTATAAAAGTTCATTTAACCTGCTATTGAGCTGCAGACATACTGAGGCCTTGGGCCTCTCCAAAGTGCAAAAAATCGTTTAATTTTCGTTATAAGATTAAATAATTATTTTGTTATTTGAATACAAAGTATCTTTAAATCAAGAAAAAACTCAATGTTTATTATTACAATACTTCAAATCAATTGTGTGTTGCTCTTTCATTTGTATTCAATAAAATTGACTTGGCATCAAATCGAGTTCATCTGTTTAATTCAATTTAAAGATTGCAATACTGTCAAATAGGACAAAGCCGTTTGAACAATCTGAAAATAAATAAATAAAAAAAAAAGAAAAAACTTTAGCTTTGGATGGCACTGAATACGAGTACTTTCACATTTAACACTTTTAGAGAATAGTTTAGTCTCTACTTCTACTTCTGGTGTCTTGCCTCAAAGGTGTGCATCCCTCATTTTTCCAGAGGAACTTTTTTTCTCAGTTTATTTACTTTTACACATAAATGCATCATAATACTCTCTTAAGAAAGTTTTCTGCATTCAAATATTTTGAGTGTTTAGAATAAAATAAATTGAAATGAAAAAAAATTGTATGCGAACTAAATATTCATACGATATTTTTCACCAGTGTATTGTTTATGTTTCAGAGCAGAGTCTTAACCAACTTTGGCACTGATGTCTCACAAAACTGAGAGACGAAAGTGCCTTCTCATAGACATTCGACAGACCGACAGTCGAAGATGTTTAAAAATGTTCGACTACGAATATATATTCTATGGGGTCTCCGATGCTTTTTGTTGTCAACACAGTGACATTATATTATATAATATTATATTATATAATATTATATAATACAGGGTGTCTTAAAAGAAAGTTTACATTTTATTTGCTGATTGCGTGAACGCAACTATTCCGAGGGGCGCGGGTGGTATGTCAATCGGTAACCTAGCTTTAGGGAATTTAGTCGCTATGGAGCGTTTCTAATTTTAAATTGTTCCATAATCGCACGAATCTCGTTAAACTTACCGCTCTGAATGTTGCCAGATTTGCCTCTATCATGAATCCACTCAAACGACATGGAATAGCGGAACGCACCATGGCCAAGACGAGCCCACGTCTAAGCTGCGGCGATAATCGGTACCAAGGTGAATCATACATTGCTATCAAAAGGTTTAAGCATTCAGTTTTAAGCATTTCGCCACAATTGGCATAGATAAGCGTCTCCATAAGTAGAGTTATACCCAATGCTATAAAAAACCAACTCCCAGCTCTGGGAAATGTTGTTGAGACATTATATCCAATCGAACAGAGCATCAACGATATAATCAAAAAATGTGCAAAAACAATGGGCTGATAGATCGTTTCCATTTGGCTAGCCAAATTTAATGATGTCTGATGAAATTGCAAGATTCGATTGAACTCTTCCGTTGATAGATCACTACTCATATGACGAAATTTATGCCGAGCAATCTTTAGAAGAGCAGATATACTATATGTAACTGCAAATACTAAAGTATCGGTACACACGGACATAGTAACGGCACCATAGGCTGCAACGGCGCTCCAAATAAAACTTACTATGTAGCCCACCAATTCATGGTAATTCCAGGGAAATCTGTAGTTAAAATTTGTGAATCATAGTAGTGATTAAATATATGCTATATACTACTTACACTGTAACATAGGGCAACATAAAATTCGTAACGCCAGTGCGCATATAGGTCACAAATGTTGCAATGATAGGAGTTCCAAGTGCTAAAAAATATGCCACCCAAAAGCTGTACGAGTATGCGGTGCTCAGTTTTTGATCACTTCGATTTTGCTTTTTTATAATTGCTGCATAAGCAACACTGGCACGTGATTCTGTTACACCATAGATGCAAAAATACTTAACTATACAATTAAGTATGTAGTATAAGGCAATGCATCCCACTCACCCGTTTCCAGTGTATCTCTTATATCATGTAGCAGTTGCACCATAATATTTCGATTGTACGAGTATAGTATATACAACATTTTGAATAGAGCCAGGTAACAGGGCATTGAGTTTGTCAACATCTGGATCAGCATATCCATATCGTTTAAATAAACGTATCCAGCACATGCGAATGGCACCTGAAATATGCTTAGTGCAGCAATAATCATGACAGTTAAATATTTCTGATCCCGAATGTTTGAGTGAGCGAATATATCGATGCCAATCCACCAAAAATATGTCACTTGTTTGCGCATAAAATTTGTCTCCGACATAACGAAATTCTGGTGTCGACAATTATTCAAGCGAATCCAAGTACAAATGAATTTAATGTATATTGCACATTGTATTTATTGAGAAATTATTACTATCGATTGTATAGAATGTAAGGAGTTTTCACATTGTCAATGCGTAATAGTGCAAATTTGGACTTTAATGACCAGTTGTACCTAATGCATTAGTAAATATGTATTATTATTGAAAGGGTACTGTGCATATTGTATGCAATTCGAAATTACTTCAATAGAACACAAAACATTGGCAAAGTAGTTCAAGGACCATAGCCACGCTCAAAAGGTTTTTAAGGTCAGTTAACTATAAAAACAATTAACTATAGAAACAGAAAAAGCATACATGATGCAGAATGACTTATGATATTATTTGATTTTAGATGATATATTATATGAAATGAAATTAATTACCAATTGCGGTGCAGTTTACGATAGACGGTTTGGCGTATCCGAAGGTTGAATTCTGTTGAGCCTGCGCGGAATATTCAAGTTAAGAAATTCAGAAGCCAGATCGTTTAGATGGAAGTGCAGTTGGCAGTCTAAGATCTTTGTGTATTTTATCGTTTCGAACATACCAAGGAGCGTAATGTTTTGGTATCTCTGTAAGATGTTAATGTTACACTTAGCTGCAGTTTCCCATATCTGTATTCCATATATCCACACTGGCTTCAGGATTGCATTGTATTTTGTGTTCTAGAGTGAGCTTAGAACGGGGACCAAGTAACCAGAACAGGCGCTGTGTTTTAATGTTCAGTAGTTTTCTTTTTGTTTTTATGTGATTTTTCCAAGTCAGTCTTTTGTCTAATATCACGCCTAGATATTTTAATATATTATTAAATCTGATTCGAGGCGCCGGTACGAGCAAATGGGTACAAACTACAAGTTTGCGAAAAGTCAAAAAATTTTCAAAACAGAATGTCCTTACACACTTGCGTTGTCCGTTGCCGACCCGAACACATGACCAAACTGATTCCACAGAAGCAGAAAAACTGCACGTTTACACTCAAACCATCTTTTTTTTTTATTTGATCATAGATGGCGCTAAATTAGTTTTTGTCTACACTAAAAAACATTGATTTTTACAAGCTTTACACAAAGCGTCTGGCAGTGTGTCCCTGTGTGTGTTAGCGTCCTTTTCCACCAAATTTTTAAAACTTTGAAAGTTGGCGTGAAGACTTTTTATAACCATGAGCAACACAAATTCAAAAAATTCCGCGATTTAATAAATAAAAGTTATATCTACCATACGAAAACATTTCATATTTATTTTGTTGTGTCGAACATGATTCGATTGGAGAAGTGGGCGGTGTGTTTGTACCCAAAAAGGTGGGGGCGGCGCGTCAATATTGACACTCTATTAAACTGCAATAAAAATAAGTGTATGTGCCAATTTTCAACTGGATAGCACAAAAATTGGTGCCCCAAAAATACGCAACAACATCCAGACAGAAAGACGTACATGGTTAGATCGACTGGTCTCGTCGAGCCCATCAATAATATATATACTTTATTTAATGCGTCACAAACTTTCAGACAAGCGAATATGCTGTGTTCAAGGAGGTTAAAGAGGGTGTGAATATAACGGGTGACTCATTTAGACGTCTCTTTTAAATTTTAAATAAAACAGTTAAAGTAGAATTGGACGTCGGAATCTTTATTATGGCCCGAAAGAACAATCTCTGCCATTTACTGTTTAAGGATAATTTGAATTCAAATGTTAGTGGTAGATTCCGAAGGTCCAATTTTCGATCATTCTTTCCAGCATTGCCACCGCACTATTGTAAAATATATATATCGACTATTGTAAAATGTATACGAGAGTTGTCGTGTATATTGTGCGCCTTGGCAACGTTCTGCATTGTTAGGTGTCAGCTTCCATTTACATTGGAAATTTTAACATTTTTGTAGAAAAGTACGCAGAACGTTTTGATGTACGAGCACTATTTGAGTTCTTTGAAGTAACTTTGAAAAATGCATCTCTGCCTAAAAAGTGGAATTAAACGTGAGTCGAAAATGACTTCGATGTGGATCATCAAGACAAGAGTGCATCGATAAACTTACTTCCACTTTTGGCGATGAAACCACATTCGTCGCCACTATGAGAACGCTGGTATAACGAGTTTAGCGAATTTTGTAAAAGTTGTCTAAAAAAAAAGGTTTGCTATGTCGGAAACAATCGATCGTGCATGTGCTGCAGCAGATTTGACAAGACGTAAGTCCAAAATGAGAAGGCCATTGGTGTAGAAACAATGTATGAAGAAACTACAGTCACATTGGTTCAAAACACGTCTATGACATCGTAACATATTCTAAGACGAACCAAATTCACTAAATTTTGTTCACAAACAAAGCACTGGTTGCCTGGTCGAAAAAACTGGTTATGTGGCAACTCTTCCCCAGTTCCCTTCCCCTGGAGCCGACAATGATTTAATGATTAATTAACTGATATATGTCGGTTAAGTGGCGCGTTTCAGCTGGCATAGATACTGCAATACCCATAATTACCCAATGGGTAATTACCCATAATTACCCGATTGCTACTATTCCCGAACTGTGCAACCAAATTATTTTTATTTGTGTCGCAAACACAAAATTTAACAAGAGCTTGACTTATCGGTGCAACTTATCGGTAACAAAAAAAAAAAAAAACAGAAAAACTAACTGTAGTTATAAATTTATACATGTATATAATTTCAAGTCGCCACTAATCTCAGAAACTTCTGCAGGGATTATCAATTGCGTTTCAGAAATTTGGTTCATAAGTACAGGACACCGAGACAAATAAGGTACACAGCAAATACTCGTATGGGCGATGCAGCTTGAGGTGTTTTTTTTTTTTAATTTTAAATAACAAACTTAAAATTGAATTGGATGTCGGATTCTTTATTAGGGCCCGAAAGAACAATCTCTGACATTTATTTTTTAAGGATAAATTCAATTCTACGCTGTATAGGGTAGATTCGGAAGTTCTAATTTTCGATTACTCTTTCCAGCATTGCTACCGGTAACTCTTGAATTACGGGAGTAATGTTGGCTTTCAAGTCTTGAATCGTAGCTAGCTTATCGACGAAGACTTTTGACTTCACTTAACCTCAAATAAATAGATCCAGAGGTGTGATATCACACGATCTGTAGCATTTTTAAAGAAATACAGATCGATGATTTCACTAGCCCATAAACCACACAAAACAGTTCATTTTTCTTAATGTAAAGATAGTTCGAGAATCTTTTCCGATTGCTCATCAGCCCTAATGCGAAAGTTTTGTTTATTGACTTATCCACTGAGTTAGAAATATGTCTCATCACTGAAATTAAAGTTTAAGTTTATGTCTGTTGGTTTCAGTTCATGACCGAGTGTGATTTTGTAAGCCTTTAAACCAAGTTCTTGAAGTACAATTCGCCAAGTTGTTCCATACAAGAGGCCAAGATGCTGCGCACGTTGTTTAATCAATTGGTCATGGTCTTCAGCCACACTCTCCGCTGCAGCCGCCATATTCTGCTCACTATAGGCTGGATGTGGTCTATTCGGTCGCGTATCATCCAATAACGTACACTGAGACCCAAATTTAGGGATGCTATTGGCAATAGGCCTATTTCGCAGAACTCTGATTTTCGTAATACAGCTCAATAATTTGTTGACTTTGTTGCGGTATGAGTTTTTCCATGATGAATTGTCAAACTATACTGAATACAATTAAGATGACAGTATGACACCAGTCACGCGGGATCTGTGAAAAAAAAATACCTCTCAATGAATATCCCGTTATTTATATAGATGCAATTAATTTATGTTTACGTACGAGTATATGTCTTGCATGGTTGATTTTTGTATTAAAAATAGAAGTATGTGATTGTGTTGTGCAAAATAGTATTGCCGGTTCAATAAAAAGTCAAATTTAATTAATTTGTATGCGATATGTTCAAAATTGCGAGAAAGAGATAGACCAATATGCACATGAATTTGCAAAATATTTTATTGTGCATATAACTACTTGGATATACGTTTATTTATTTTAACTCAACGTATGCAACTCTTTCCACTATAAATATTGAATTTTTTTTTTTGATATGTAGTCTAGTGCTAACAAGAAGGCACGGTGCAGTGTGTGCGACTTTGAGATACCCTGCACTTTGCTTAAGGCTTCTGCTATGAACCATAGAGTATATGCTTTGTGGTCCGATGCAAACATATGCGGAATATTTTAATAGAATTTTTGAAAAATGAGAATTAATTAAAAATACAACCAAAAATTTGATTCTTTTGAAAATTTGGCTTAAGATACACCGAATCTGGAATCGAGTTTCCAATTTCTTGCCGCTAAAACCTATTATCAATGAGCGTCGTTGGCAGCTTGTGTCATTTGTTTGAAACGTAAACAACAATACTAAATATTGCCTCAAACATGTCGAATTTCGTACCAGATAAAGTGTTTTTGCGTGGAGTTTTTCTTCATTACTTTAATATGAAGCAAAGTGCGGCCGAGGGAAGTG